>BMAU01017597.1:600000-951295 GCA_019973935.1 Trichonephila clavipes | reverse complement strand
AGTTATCCTTGCTAAAAATGAATCTGAGGCTATTGAGAGACTCAAAAGTTCTTCAAGTGTCCAGTGATTACGGATTGGAAATAAATTTTGATAAATGTCAATTTCTGCATAGGAAAATTGAATTTTTAGGCCATATTATTGAAAATAATAAACTTTTTCCCTTCCCCTTCTAAAACTAAATCAGTTGTCAATTACCCCGAACCAAAAACAACTAAAGAAGTTCAACGTTTTTTAGGTCTCACTGGATATTTTCGTAAATTTATCCCTGCTTATTCTGTAATTGCTAAGCCACTTAGTGATCTTTTACGTAAAGATACTCCTTTCAATTTTGATGTAAAACAAAAAGCTTCCTTTGACGAGTTAAAACGTTTGCTCTGTCAGAAACCTGTCTTAGGTATATATCGACAAAATTGTGAAACCGAAATACATACTGATGCATCAATCGACGGACTTGCTGCTGTTTTATTACAAAGATTCCCCGATGATAATTCCTTACATCCTATATATTACATGTCTAGAAAAACGTCCGAAACGGAGAGAAAATATACCAGCTACGAACTCGAAGTTTTAGCAATCATAGAAGCTCTCAAAAAATTTAAAGTGTACATTTTAGGAATGCCTTTCAAAATAATTACTGATTGTAATGCATTTACAAAAACTATGAGTAAGAAAGATCTAAACACACGAATCGCGCGTTGGGCCTGAATTTACAAGATTATGATTACACCATTTTACATCGCTCTGGCTCACAAATGGCCCATGTCGACGCTTTAAGTAGAATACAGGTTTTAACAAATCAGTGTACTGATTCTATTGTGCATAGGATAAAAGAATCTCAAGAGTTGGACCCACACATTCTTTCCATAAAAGCTCTTCTTCAAAAGGGTCCATATGATAACTACTGTATTAAAAATAATATACTATATAAATTTATTGACGGTGCCGAAGTCCTTGTTATTCCCGACGAGATGCAGCATCACTTTATCAAAAATGCTCACGACAAAGGACATTTTTCAGTTAAAAGAACTCTAGAACATATAAAAATAAATATTTTATACCGCAACTTCAATCCAAAATTGAAAAATATATTTCTAATTGTGTAACATGTATATTGAAAAATAAAAAGTCTGGTAAACAAGAAGGATTTCTCCATCCTCTTGTCAAAGATGATATACCACTAAATACATACCATATCGATCATCTTGGTCCTTTAGCAACTTCAAGTAAAAACTACAAATTCATTTTAGCTGTCATTGACTCTTTCACTAAATTTGTTTGGTTATACCCCACAAAAAACTACATCTACTTCTGAGGTAATAAAAAATTAGACATTCAAAAAACTACATTTGGAAATCCTCGTTTTTCTTATCACTGATCGTGGAACTACTTTCACTTCTGACGAATTCCGCACTTATTGTTCGGAACAAAAATTACACTTCACCATATTACTACAGGTTTGCCACGTGCTAATGGTCAAGTAGAACGCATTAATCGAACAATTATTCCTGTCTTATCTAAGATGACAGAAGACGATCCCACGAAATGGTTCAAACATGTTCCTTCACTACAAGAAGTCTTAAACTCAACATTCCAACGAAGCATTAACACCACTCCTTTTGAATTACTCTTTGGAACACAAATCAATAACAAGACTGATTTGCGCATTCAACAATTAATCGACGAACAACTACAACTCGAATTTAATGAAAACAGAGAACTCCCTACGTAAAGCGGCAAAAACGCAAATACTTAAAGTGCAAAATGAAAACAAAAGTCTTATAATCTTCGACGAAAATCTCCTTATTTATACAGTGTTAAGGACTTAGTTGCTATTAAAAAAACGCAACAAGGACCTGGACAAAAACTCTGCAATAAATTTATCGGTCCATATAAAATAACACAAGTAAAACCTAACGATACCTACAACGTCGAAAAATGTGGAAATTTTGATGGCCCAACCAAAACAAGTACTTGTGCCGAATACTTGAAACCATGGCCTAACAAATGAATGTTACATTACGAACGCAAACTTTTACTTTAACATTTTTTTTCGACATTATCACCATACTCAAGATTGCTTTGTATTGTTTGTCTTCTTTCCATCTGTATACCAATTTTTTTTATTCTTTATTATTAGTTTTGATTTTCTGATACATATTTGTCTGTTTTAATAATTGTTTTATTTGTAAGTTTATTTCCTCTAGCTTTTCAGTTTTATTTCATGAAATTTTGAAATACACTGTATTTTACATGCGAGGACGCATGCTTGGTCGTGATGGCCGATGTAGGAATGGATGTGCACATATCGTATCCCTCCTATATTCATTAATGACGTAATGCCAAGAGAGAGCGCCACCTATCTGACAAGGCGGTTCGAGGATAACGAGTAAACCAGACTGGTATAGAACGATTGCGCGGGAGACGACCGAGAGAAGCGACGGCGATGAGACGATGACGAGGGCGCTGGAACGAAACGCCTCGTGGAATCCAACGATCTAATGATGTTTCGATTACTTTTTACTAACTTTTAGCCCTCCCTTGTAAATAATTCCCCTTAATAAATGTATATTTAACTCAATCTGGCCGTTGTCACTCTCTATATGGAGGCTCGGCCTTTCCCTTAACTTAAAATCCCCTAGAAAACCGAAGTAAAAGGACGATGACGATGCAAGATAAGTGAATTTATTCAATGTGTTCTTCAATGTGTGTTGGACGATTTTATTCAAATTCAAGTGCATTTATTCTTCAAAGCGTTTTTCAACGTGTGTTTGACGATTTCATTCAATTTCAAGTGTTGTGTGAAAATTCACGATTGTGAAGATATTCATTCGATAATTTTGGCGACATCAAGATTTTCTTCTCAACACTATTATACATTCATGAAAGTTAATATTCAACAATCAAGACGTTGTATGCAAAAGTTTACCGTGAGTTTTTATTTCCATTGTTTTTTACAAACTCTCAGTGATTGTGAAAATATATTTTGAAACTGCTAATGTGACTGTGATACGATATTTTTTTTAACTTGTACAACTGCTACTAGTGACATTTTATTCTAGACTTTAATCTTTTCATAGCGTATTAATTTTTTTTTTTTTCTGTGTTGAAATATTTTACTCATATATCATTTTAAGTGATCTGCAAATATTTGTATATTTTACGTATTTTGGTTCAATTTAAGTGATTTATTATGTCTTACTTAACACTGAATGATATCCCAGTTATCGCGCAAGCTTTGAAATTTGGCAATACGCAAAATGTAAAATTATTGTATTCTGTTGTTTTTAACGATCACCCATTCAGTAGGACCTCTAGAGAACAATTGCGAAAGTTTACGGGTTTCGCACAAGATTTTGATATTGAAGACTAAATTTATTTTAAAAAAACGGCGGAGTAACCTACCCGATTTAATCTGTTTAGCTAATTTTTTACAACTAGAAACAAATGGAACTGCCGAAGAACTTTGTAATATTATTTTGTTTTCACTAGCTGATTTATCCGCTTTTCATAATAAATTAAATACACGAGATGTAGAAGAATGCCCCCGCGGGATGCAGAAAATTCCTTTGCTTCCCCCCACTTTCTATAGACAGGAAATCGGCTGACGCACTTAACCAAATTAATGAGTCAGCTGTTCCCTCTATTTCGAAAAACGATTTATCGTGGCTTTTTGTTAAAGATTTACTTCTAACTCTTCGTTCTTTCAGTGCAGATGACTCATACTCAATTGAACATTTTTTTTTCTGATGTGGAGGAAAATTTAACGTTTTGCCCAATAACCGAACAACAAAAAATTGTTTTTGTAAAACGGCTTTTGACAGGAACTGCAAAATTATTTATTCAATCTCAGCGTGGTATAAACTCTTACAGTTGTATAAAAACATTACTTATTCAGGAATTCGGAAAAAAATTAAATCAAGCTCAATTGCATAAGGAATTACAACATAGAAAAATGCGGCCTAATGAAACGGTATTCCAATATTTAGTCGCTATTCGGGAATTAGCGAATCGAGGTCAAGGGTTTCTCGACGAAACTTCAATTATGGAATATTGTATTAATGGAATCCCCGATTCTCCTTCAAATAAGCTAATATTATATGGATGTACAACAATTCAGGAATTTAAAGAAAAATTAGGAATTTATGACAAAATATTTCAAAATAAAAGCAAAAATCACTCTTATGATACGTCGCGTAGTCCAAACTTTAGTAGCCAACACCGTGATGTCGAAAGTACACTTCATAAACATCGAAATGATAGATATCAAAATTCAATGCACCAAAGCCTAATTCAAAATTTGAGAATAAAAATTTCAGAGATAGGAATCACGTAACTTGTTTTAATTGTTCGGGATACGGTCATATTTCTAAATTTTGCCCAGATAAACATCGTGGTCCAAAGTGTATATTATGCGAAAATTTTGGCCATAAATCTGATGCTTGTCCTCAAAAAAATATCCCTTCTTCTAATAATGTTGATGAAATTACCCCATTAACTACTATGTGTAAAGAAGTTAAAATTTTATCTAAAAAATATTATCTTTAGTTGATACCGGAAGTCAAGTAACCTTAATGAAAGAAAGTGTATGGAATCAATTAGGCTCCCCTTCTTTAATAAATAGTGGTAATATACTAACTGGTTTTGGCCTTTCAAAAACTCATGTAATTGGTTCGTTCAACTCAACTGTTTCAATTGACAACCAAGACTTTCCTGTTAAAATTAATGTTGTCCCCAACCACTCAATGAACTTTGATATTATTATTGGTTGTAATCTAATTAAACAAGCTAATTTGACTATCACCCCTGATAGTGTTATGTTTTCTTAGCTACAAAACGAAGTATCCGACGCTTCTCCACAACCATTTGTTTTCGCAATTACTGACGACATTCCTAAATTTGATATTGGCCCTGAAATTCCAAAACAAACTCGTAATGATGTTGAGGCATTACTCGTATGTTATAGGCCGAATAAAATTAAAACGACGGATATTGAGTTAAGCATTACCGTGACGGACGACAAACCAATTTATCATTCTCCAAGACGCTTACCTTTTACTGAACGTGATATAGTAGATAAACAAATAGATGAATGGATACAAAATGGTGTTATTGAACCATGTTCATCTGCTTATGCTAGCCAAGTCCTAGTAGTCCGCAAAAAAAGACGGCAGTCCACGAGTCTGCATTGATTTTCGAAAATTAAATCGTGTGTTAGTTAAGGATCACTATCCTCTGCCCCTCATTGAAGATATTTTAGATAAACTTCAGGATACTAGAGTTTTCAGTACCATTGATTTACGTAATGGTTTTTTTCCATGTGCCTGTTTACAAACAGAGTCGCCCATATACCTCCTTTGTAACACAAAATGGTCAATTTCAGTTCCTTAAAATGCCTTTCGGACTCTCTACATGCCCTTCAACGTTTCAACGTTTTATCAATACAGTTTTTCGTGACTTAGTTGTTCAAGGAATTGTTCTCCCTTACATGGATGATATAGTTATCCTTGCTAAAAATGAATCTGAGGCTATTGAGAGACTCAAAAAAGTTCTTCAAGTGTCCAGTGATTACGGATTGGAAATAAATTTTGATAAATGTCAATTTCTGCATAGGAAAATTGAATTTTTAGGCCATATTATTGAAAATAATAAACTTTTTCCTTCCCCTTCTAAAACTAAATCAGTTGTCAATTACCCCGAACCAAAAACAACTAAAGAAGTTCAACGTTTTTTAGGTCTCACTGGATATTTTCGTAAATTTATCCCTGCTTATTCTGTAATTGCTAAGCCACTTAGTGATCTTTTACGTAAAGATACTCCTTTCAATTTTGATGTAAAACAAAAAGCTTCCTTTGACGAGTTAAAACGTTTGCTCTGTCAGAAACCTGTCTTAGGTATATATCGACAAAATTGTGAAACCGAAATACATACTGATGCATCAATCGACGGACTTGCTGCTGTTTTATTACAAAGATTCCCCGATGATAATTCCTTACATCCTATATATTACATGTCTAGAAAAACGTCCGAAACGGAGAGAAAATATACCAGCTACGAACTCGAAGTTTTAGCAATCATAGAAGCTCTCAAAAATTTAAAGTGTACATTTTAGGAATGCCTTTCAAAATAATTACTGATTGTAATGCATTTACAAAAACTATGAGTAAGAAAGATCTAAACACACGAATCGCGCGTTGGGCCTGAATTTACAAGATTATGATTACACCATTTTACATCGCTCTGGCTCACAAATGGCCCATGTCGACGCTTTAAGTAGAATACAGGTTTTAACAAATCAGTGTACTGATTCTATTGTGCATAGGATAAAAGAATCTCAAGAGTTGGACCCACACATTCTTTCCATAAAAGCTCTTCTTCAAAAGGGTCCATATGATAACTACTGTATTAAAAATAATATACTATATAAATTTATTGACGGTGCCGAAGTCCTTGTTATTCCCGACGAGATGCAGCATCACTTTATCAAAAATGCTCACGACAAAGGACATTTTTCAGTTAAAAGAACTCTAGAACATATAAAAAATAAATATTTTATACCGCAACTTCAATCCAAAATTGAAAAATATATTTCTAATTGTGTAACATGTATATTGAAAAATAAAAAGTCTGGTAAACAAGAAGGATTTCTCCATCCTCTTGTCAAAGATGATATACCACTAAATACATACCATATCGATCATCTTGGTCCTTTAGCAACTTCAAGTAAAAACTACAAATTCATTTTTAGCTGTCATTGACTCTTTCACTAAATTTGTTTGGTTATACCCCACAAAAACTACATCTACTTCTGAGGTAATAAAAAATTAGACATTCAAAAAACTACATTTGGAAATCCTCGTTTTCTTATCACTGATCGTGGAACTACTTTCACTTCTGACGAATTCCGCACTTATTGTTCGGAACAAAAATTACACTTCACCATATTACTACAGGTTTGCCACGTGCTAATGGTCAAGTAGAACGCATTAATCGAACAATTATTCCTGTCTTATCTAAGATGACAGAAGACGATCCCACGAAATGGTTCAAACATGTTCCTTCACTACAAGAAGTCTTAAACTCAACATTCCAACGAAGCATTAACACCACTCCTTTTGAATTACTCTTTGGAACACAAATCAATAACAAGACTGATTTGCGCATTCAACAATTAATCGACGAACAACTACAACTCGAATTTAATGAAAACAGAGAACTCCTACGTAAAGCGGCAAAAACGCAAATACTTAAAGTGCAAAATGAAAACAAAAAGTCTTATAATCTTCGACGAAAATCTCCTTATTTATACAGTGTTAAGGACTTAGTTGCTATTAAAAAACGCAACAAGGACCTGGACAAAAATCTGCAATAAATTTATCGGTCCATATAAAATAACACAAGTAAAACCTAACGATACCTACAACGTCGAAAATGTGGAAATTTTGATGGCCCAACCAAAACAAGTACTTGTGCCGAATACTTGAAACCATGGCCTAACAAATGAATGTTACATTACGAACGCAAACTTTTACTTTAACATTTTTTTTTTTCGACATTATCACCATACTCAAGATTGCTTTGTATTGTTTGTCTTCTTTCCATCTGTATACCAATTTTTTATTCTTTATTATTAGTTTTGATTTTCTGATACATATTTGTCTGTTTTAATAATTGTTTTATTTGTAAGTTTATTTCCTCTAGCTTTTCAGTTTTATTTCATGAAATTTTGAAATACACTGTATTTTACATGCGAGGACGCATGCTTGGTCGTGATGGCCGATGTAGGAATGGATGTGCACATATCGTATCCCTCCTATATTCATTAATGACGTAATGCCAAGAGAGCGCCACCTATCTGACAAGGCGGTTCGAGGATAACGAGTAAACCAGACTGGTATAGAACGATTGCGCGGGAGACGACCGAGAGAAGCGACGGCGATGAGACGATGACGAGGGCGCTGGAACGAAACGCCTCGTGGAATCCAACGATCTAATGATGTTTCGATTACTTTTTACTAACTTTTAGCCCTCCCTTGTAAATAATTCCCCTTAATAAATGTATATTTAACTCAATCTGGCCGTTGTCACTCTCTCTATATGGAGGCTCGGCCTTTCCCTTAACTTAAAATCCCCTAGAAAACCGAAGTAAAAGGACGATGACGATGCAAGATAAGTGAATTTATTCAATGTGTTCTTCAATGTGTGTTGGACGATTTTATTCAAATTCAAGTGCATTTATTCTTCAAAGCGTTTTTCAACGTGTGTTTGACGATTTCATTCAATTTCAAGTGTTGTGTGAAAATTCACGATTGTGTGAAGATATTCATTCGATAATTTTGGCGACATCAAGATTTTCTTCTCAACACTATTATACATTCATGAAAGTTAATATTCAACAATCAAGACGTTGTATGCAAAAAGTTTACCGTGAGTTTTTATTTCCATTGTTTTTTACAAACTCTCAGTGATTGTGAAAATATATTTTGAAACTGCTAATGTGACTGTGATACGATATATTTTTTTTAACTTGTACAACTGCTACTAGTGACATTTTATTCTAGACTTTAATCTTTTCATAGCGTATTAATTTTTTTTTTTTTTCTGTGTTGAAATATTTTACTCATATATCATTTTAAGTGATCTGCAAATATTTGTATATTTTACGTATTTTGGTTCAATTTAAGTGATTTATTATGTCTTACTTAACACTGAATGATATCCCAGTTATCGCGCAAGCTTTGAAATTTGGCAATACGCAAAATGTAAAATTATTGTATTCTGTTGTTTTTAACGATCACCCATTCAGTAGGACCTCTAGAGAACAATTGCGAAAGTTTACGGGTTTCGCACAAGATTTTGATATTGAAGACTAAATTTTATTTTAAAAAAAAATTTAACCTACCCGATTTAATCTGTTTAGCTAATTTTTTACAACTAGAAACAAATGGAACTGCCGAAGAACTTTGTAATATTATTTTGTTTTCACTAGCTGATTTATCCGCTTTTCATAATAAATTAAATACACGAGATGTAGAAGAATGCCCCCCCGCGGGATGCAGAAAATTCCTTTGCTTCCCCCACTTTCTATAGACAGGAAATCGGCTGACGCACTTAACCAAATTAATGAGTCAGCTGTTCCCTCTATTTCGAAAAACGATTTATCGTGGCTTTTTGTTAAAGATTTACTTCTAACTCTTCGTTCTTTCAGTGCAGATGACTCATACTCAATTGAACATTTTTTTCTGATGTGGAGGAAAATTTAACGTTTTGCCCAATAACCGAACAACAAAAAATTGTTTTTGTAAAACGGCTTTTGACAGGAACTGCAAAATTATTTATTCAATCTCAGCGTGGTATAAACTCTTACAGTTGTATAAAAACATTACTTATTCAGGAATTCGGAAAAAATTAAATCAAGCTCAATTGCATAAGGAATTACAACATAGAAAAATGCGGCCTAATGAAACGGTATTCCAATATTTAGTCGCTATTCGGGAATTAGCGAATCGAGGTCAAGGGTTTCTCGACGAAACTTCAATTATGGAATATTGTATTAATGGAATCCCCGATTCTCCTTCAAATAAGCTAATATTATATGGATGTACAACAATTCAGGAATTTAAAGAAAAATTAGGAATTTATGACAAAATATTTCAAAATAAAAGCAAAAATCACTCTTATGATACGTCGCGTAGTCCAAACTTTAGTAGCCAACACCGTGATGTCGAAAGTACACTTCATAAACATCGAAATGATAGATATCAAAATTCAATGCACCAAAGCCTAATTCAAAATTTGAGAATAAAAATTTCAGAGATAGGAATCACGTAACTTGTTTTAATTGTTCGGGATACGGTCATATTTCTAAATTTTGCCCAGATAAACATCGTGGTCCAAAGTGTATATTATGCGAAAATTTTGGCCATAAATCTGATGCTTGTCCTCAAAAAAATATCCCTTCTTCTAATAATGTTGATGAAATTACCCCATTAACTACTATGTGTAAAGAAGTTAAAATTTTATCTAAAAAAATATTATCTTTAGTTGATACCGGAAGTCAAGTAACCTTAATGAAAGAAAGTGTATGGAATCAATTAGGCTCCCCTTCTTTAATAAATAGTGGTAATATACTAACTGGTTTTGGCCTTTCAAAAACTCATGTAATTGGTTCGTTCAACTCAACTGTTTCAATTGACAACCAAGACTTTCCTGTTAAAATTAATGTTGTCCCCAACCACTCAATGAACTTTGATATTATTATTGGTTGTAATCTAATTAAACAAGCTAATTTGACTATCACCCCTGATAGTGTTATGTTTTCTTAGCTACAAAACGAAGTATCCGACGCTTCTCCACAACCATTTGTTTTCGCAATTACTGACGACATTCCTAAATTTGATATTGGCCCTGAAATTCCAAAACAAACTCGTAATGATGTTGAGGCATTACTCGTATGTTATAGGCCGAATAAAATTAAAACGACGGATATTGAGTTAAGCATTACCGTGACGGACGACAAACCAATTTATCATTCTCCAAGACGCTTACCTTTTACTGAACGTGATATAGTAGATAAACAAATAGATGAATGGATACAAAATGGTGTTATTGAACCATGTTCATCTGCTTATGCTAGCCAAGTCCTAGTAGTCCGCAAAAAAGACGGCAGTCCACGAGTCTGCATTGATTTTCGAAAATTAAATCGTGTGTTAGTTAAGGATCACTATCCTCTGCCCCTCATTGAAGATATTTTAGATAAACTTCAGGATACTAGAGTTTTCAGTACCATTGATTTACGTAATGGTTTTTCCATGTGCCTGTTTACAAACAGAGTCGCCCATATACCTCCTTTGTAACACAAAATGGTCAATTTCAGTTCCTTAAAATGCCTTTCGGACTCTCTACATGCCCTTCAACGTTTCAACGTTTTATCAATACAGTTTTTCGTGACTTAGTTGTTCAAGGAATTGTTCTCCCTTACATGGATGATATAGTTATCCTTGCTAAAAATGAATCTGAGGCTATTGAGAGACTCAAAAAGTTCTTCAAGTGTCCAGTGATTACGGATTGGAAATAAATTTTGATAAATGTCAATTTCTGCATAGGAAAATTGAATTTTTAGGCCATATTATTGAAAATAATAAACTTTTTCCTTCCCCTTCTAAAACTAAATCAGTTGTCAATTACCCCGAACCAAAAACAACTAAAGAAGTTCAACGTTTTTTAGGTCTCACTGGATATTTTCGTAAATTTATCCCTGCTTATTCTGTAATTGCTAAGCCACTTAGTGATCTTTTACGTAAAGATACTCCTTTCAATTTTGATGTAAAACAAAAAGCTTCCTTTGACGAGTTAAAACGTTTGCTCTGTCAGAAACCTGTCTTAGGTATATATCGACAAAATTGTGAAACCGAAATACATACTGATGCATCAATCGACGGACTTGCTGCTGTTTTATTACAAAGATTCCCCGATGATAATTCCTTACATCCTATATATTACATGTCTAGAAAACGTCCGAAACGGAGAGAAAATATACCAGCTACGAACTCGAAGTTTTAGCAATCATAGAAGCTCTCAAAAAATTTAAAGTGTACATTTTAGGAATGCCTTTCAAAATAATTACTGATTGTAATGCATTTACAAAAACTATGAGTAAGAAAGATCTAAACACACGAATCGCGCGTTGGGCCTGAATTTACAAGATTATGATTACACCATTTTACATCGCTCTGGCTCACAAATGGCCCATGTCGACGCTTTAAGTAGAATACAGGTTTTAACAAATCAGTGTACTGATTCTATTGTGCATAGGATAAAAGAATCTCAAGAGTTGGACCCACACATTCTTTCCATAAAAGCTCTTCTTCAAAAGGGTCCATATGATAACTACTGTATTAAAAATAATATACTATATAAATTTATTGACGGTGCCGAAGTCCTTGTTATTCCCGACGAGATGCAGCATCACTTTATCAAAAATGCTCACGACAAAGGACATTTTTCAGTTAAAAGAACTCTAGAACATATAAAAAATAAATATTTTATACCGCAACTTCAATCCAAAATTGAAAAATATATTTCTAATTGTGTAACATGTATATTGAAAAATAAAAAGTCTGGTAAACAAGAAGGATTTCTCCATCCTCTTGTCAAAGATGATATACCACTAAATACATACCATATCGATCATCTTGGTCCTTTAGCAACTTCAAGTAAAAACTACAAATTCATTTTAGCTGTCATTGACTCTTTCACTAAATTTGTTTGGTTATACCCCACAAAAACTACATCTACTTCTGAGGTAATAAAAAATTAGACATTCAAAAAACTACATTTGGAAATCCTCGTTTTCTTATCACTGATCGTGGAACTACTTTCACTTCTGACGAATTCCGCACTTATTGTTCGGAACAAAAAATTACACTTCACCATATTACTACAGGTTTGCCACGTGCTAATGGTCAAGTAGAACGCATTAATCGAACAATTATTCCTGTCTTATCTAAGATGACAGAAGACGATCCCACGAAATGGTTCAAACATGTTCCTTCACTACAAGAAGTCTTAAACTCAACATTCCAACGAAGCATTAACACCACTCCTTTTGAATTACTCTTTGGAACACAAATCAATAACAAGACTGATTTGCGCATTCAACAATTAATCGACGAACAACTACAACTCGAATTTAATGAAAACAGAGAACTCCTACGTAAAGCGGCAAAAACGCAAATACTTAAAGTGCAAAATGAAAACAAAAAGTCTTATAATCTTCGACGAAAATCTCCTTATTTATACAGTGTTAAGGACTTAGTTGCTATTAAAAAAACGCAACAAGGACCTGGACAAAAACTCTGCAATAAATTTATCGGTCCATATAAAATAACACAAGTAAAACCTAACGATACCTACAACGTCGAGAAATGTGGAAATTTTGATGGCCCAACCAAAACAAGTACTTGTGCCGAATACTTGAAACCATGGCCTAACAAATGAATGTTACATTACGAACGCAAACTTTTACTTTAACATTTTTTTTTTTTTCGACATTATCACCATACTCAAGATTGCTTTGTATTGTTTGTCTTCTTTCCATCTGTATACCAATTTTTTTTTTATTCTTTATTATTAGTTTTGATTTTCTGATACATATTTGTCTGTTTTAATAATTGTTTTATTTGTAAGTTTATTTCCTCTAGCTTTTCAGTTTTATTTCATGAAATTTTGAAATACACTGTATTTTACATGCGAGGACGCATGCTTGGTCGTGATGGCCGATGTAGGAATGGATGTGCACATATCGTATCCCTCCTATATTCATTAATGACGTAATGCCAAGAGAGCGCCACCTATCTGACAAGGCGGTTCGAGGATAACGAGTAAACCAGACTGGTATAGAACGATTGCGCGGGAGACGACCGAGAGAAGCGACGGCGATGAGACGATGACGAGGGCGCTGGAACGAAACGCCTCGTGGAATCCAACGATCTAATGATGTTTCGATTACTTTTTACTAACTTTTTAGCCCTCCCTTGTAAATAATTCCCCTTAATAAATGTATATTTAACTCAATCTGGCCGTTGTCACTCTCTCTATATGGAGGCTCGGCCTTTCCCTTAACTTAAAATCCCCTAGAAAACCGAAGTAAAAGGACGATGACGATGCAAGATAAGTGAATTTATTCAATGTGTTCTTCAATGTGTGTTGGACGATTTTATTCAAATTCAAGTGCATTTATTCTTCAAAGCGTTTTTCAACGTGTGTTTGACGATTTCATTCAATTTCAAGTGTTGTGTGAAAATTCACGATTGTGTGAAGATATTCATTCGATAATTTTGGCGACATCAAGATTTTCTTCTCAACACTATTATACATTCATGAAAGTTAATATTCAACAATCAAGACGTTGTATGCAAAAGTTTACCGTGAGTTTTTATTTCCATTGTTTTTTACAAACTCTCAGTGATTGTGAAAATATATTTTGAAACTGCTAATGTGACTGTGATACGATATATTTTTTTTTAACTTGTACAACTGCTACTAGTGACATTTTATTCTAGACTTTAATCTTTTCATAGCGTATTAATTTTTTTTTTTTTTTTTTTTTTTTCTGTGTTGAAATATTTTACTCATATATCATTTTAAGTGATCTGCAAATATTTGTATATTTTACGTATTTTGGTTCAATTTAAGTGATTTATTATGTCTTACTTAACACTGAATGATATCCCAGTTATCGCGCAAGCTTTGAAATTTGGCAATACGCAAAATGTAAAATTATTGTATTCTGTTGTTTTTAACGATCACCCATTCAGTAGGACCTCTAGAGAACAATTGCGAAAGTTTACGGGTTTCGCACAAGATTTTGATATTGAAGACTACTCCGCCGTTATTTTAAAAAAATTTAACCTACCCGATTTAATCTGTTTAGCTAATTTTTTACAACTAGAAACAAATGGAACTGCCGAAGAACTTTGTAATATTATTTTGTTTTCACTAGCTGATTTATCCGCTTTTCATAATAAATTAAATACACGAGATGTAGAAGAATGCCCCCCGCGGGATGCAGAAAATTCCTTTGCTTCCCCCCCCACTTTCTATAGACAGGAAATCGGCTGACGCACTTAACCAAATTAATGAGTCAGCTGTTCCCTCTATTTCGAAAAACGATTTATCGTGGCTTTTTGTTAAAGATTTACTTCTAACTCTTCGTTCTTTCAGTGCAGATGACTCATACTCAATTGAACATTTTTTTCTGATGTGGAGGAAAATTTAACGTTTTGCCCAATAACCGAACAACAAAAAATTGTTTTTGTAAAACGGCTTTTGACAGGAACTGCAAAATTATTTATTCAATCTCAGCGTGGTATAAACTCTTACAGTTGTATAAAAACATTACTTATTCAGGAATTCGGAAAAAATTAAATCAAGCTCAATTGCATAAGGAATTACAACATAGAAAAATGCGGCCTAATGAAACGGTATTCCAATATTTAGTCGCTATTCGGGAATTAGCGAATCGAGGTCAAGGGTTTCTCGACGAAACTTCAATTATGGAATATTGTATTAATGGAATCCCCGATTCTCCTTCAAATAAGCTAATATTATATGGATGTACAACAATTCAGGAATTTAAAGAAAAATTAGGAATTTATGACAAAATATTTCAAAATAAAAGCAAAAATCACTCTTATGATACGTCGCGTAGTCCAAACTTTAGTAGCCAACACCGTGATGTCGAAAGTACACTTCATAAACATCGAAATGATAGATATCCAAAATTCAATGCACCAAAGCCTAATTCAAAATTTGAGAATAAAAATTTCAGAGATAGGAATCACGTAACTTGTTTTAATTGTTCGGGATACGGTCATATTTCTAAATTTTGCCCAGATAAACATCGTGGTCCAAAGTGTATATTATGCGAAAATTTTGGCCATAAATCTGATGCTTGTCCTCAAAAAAATATCCCTTCTTCTAATAATGTTGATGAAATTACCCCATTAACTACTATGTGTAAAGAAGTTAAAATTTTATCTAAAAAAAAAAAATATTATCTTTAGTTGATACCGGAAGTCAAGTAACCTTAATGAAAGAAAGTGTATGGAATCAATTAGGCTCCCCTTCTTTAATAAATAGTGGTAATATACTAACTGGTTTTGGCCTTTCAAAAACTCATGTAATTGGTTCGTTCAACTCAACTGTTTCAATTGACAACCAAGACTTTCCTGTTAAAATTAATGTTGTCCCCAACCACTCAATGAACTTTGATATTATTATTGGTTGTAATCTAATTAAACAAGCTAATTTGACTATCACCCCTGATAGTGTTATGTTTTCTTAGCTACAAAACGAAGTATCCGACGCTTCTCCACAACCATTTGTTTTCGCAATTACTGACGACATTCCTAAATTTGATATTGGCCCTGAAATTCCAAAACAAACTCGTAATGATGTTGAGGCATTACTCGTATGTTATAGGCCGAATAAAATTAAAACGACGGATATTGAGTTAAGCATTACCGTGACGGACGACAAACCAATTTATCATTCTCCAAGACGCTTACCTTTTACTGAACGTGATATAGTAGATAAACAAATAGATGAATGGATACAAAATGGTGTTATTGAACCATGTTCATCTGCTTATGCTAGCCAAGTCCTAGTAGTCCGCAAAAAAGACGGCAGTCCACGAGTCTGCATTGATTTTCGAAAATTAAATCGTGTGTTAGTTAAGGATCACTATCCTCTGCCCCTCATTGAAGATATTTTAGATAAACTTCAGGATACTAGAGTTTTCAGTACCATTGATTTACGTAATGGTTTTTTCCATGTGCCTGTTTACAAACAGAGTCGCCCATATACCTCCTTTGTAACACAAAATGGTCAATTTCAGTTCCTTAAAATGCCTTTCGGACTCTCTACATGCCCTTCAACGTTTCAACGTTTTATCAATACAGTTTTTCGTGACTTAGTTGTTCAAGGAATTGTTCTCCCTTACATGGATGATATAGTTATCCTTGCTAAAAATGAATCTGAGGCTATTGAGAGACTCAAAAAAGTTCTTCAAGTGTCCAGTGATTACGGATTGGAAATAAATTTTGATAAATGTCAATTTCTGCATAGGAAAATTGAATTTTTAGGCCATATTATTGAAAATAATAAACTTTTTCCTTCCTTCTAAAACTAAATCAGTTGTCAATTACCCCGAACCAAAAACAACTAAAGAAGTTCAACGTTTTTTAGGTCTCACTGGATATTTTCGTAAATTTATCCCTGCTTATTCTGTAATTGCTAAGCCACTTAGTGATCTTTTACGTAAAGATACTCCTTTCAATTTTGATGTAAAACAAAAAGCTTCCTTTGACGAGTTAAAACGTTTGCTCTGTCAGAAACCTGTCTTAGGTATATATCGACAAAATTGTGAAACCGAAATACATACTGATGCATCAATCGACGGACTTGCTGCTGTTTTATTACAAAGATTCCCCGATGATAATTCCTTACATCCTATATATTACATGTCTAGAAAAACGTCCGAAACGGAGAGAAAATATACCAGCTACGAACTCGAAGTTTTAGCAATCATAGAAGCTCTCAAAAATTTAAAGTGTACATTTTAGGAATGCCTTTCAAAATAATTACTGATTGTAATGCATTTACAAAAACTATGAGTAAGAAAGATCTAAACACACGAATCGCGCGTTGGGCCTGAATTTACAAGATTATGATTACACCATTTTACATCGCTCTGGCTCACAAATGGCCCATGTCGACGCTTTAAGTAGAATACAGGTTTTAACAAATCAGTGTACTGATTCTATTGTGCATAGGATAAAAGAATCTCAAGAGTTGGACCCACACATTCTTTCCATAAAAGCTCTTCTTCAAAAGGGTCCATATGATAACTACTGTATTAAAAATAATATACTATATAAATTTATTGACGGTGCCGAAGTCCTTGTTATTCCCGACGAGATGCAGCATCACTTTATCAAAAATGCTCACGACAAAGGACATTTTTCAGTTAAAAGAACTCTAGAACATATAAAAAATAAATATTTTATACCGCAACTTCAATCCAAAATTGAAAAATATATTTCTAATTGTGTAACATGTATATTGAAAAATAAAAGTCTGGTAAACAAGAAGGATTTCTCCATCCTCTTGTCAAAGATGATATACCACTAAATACATACCATATCGATCATCTTGGTCCTTTAGCAACTTCAAGTAAAAACTACAAATTCATTTTAGCTGTCATTGACTCTTTCACTAAATTTGTTTGGTTATACCCCACAAAAACTACATCTACTTCTGAGGTAATAAAAAAATTAGACATTCAAAAACTACATTTGGAAATCCTCGTTTTCTTATCACTGATCGTGGAACTACTTTCACTTCTGACGAATTCCGCACTTATTGTTCGGAACAAAAAATTACACTTCACCATATTACTACAGGTTTGCCACGTGCTAATGGTCAAGTAGAACGCATTAATCGAACAATTATTCCTGTCTTATCTAAGATGACAGAAGACGATCCCACGAAATGGTTCAAACATGTTCCTTCACTACAAGAAGTCTTAAACTCAACATTCCAACGAAGCATTAACACCACTCCTTTTGAATTACTCTTTGGAACACAAATCAATAACAAGACTGATTTGCGCATTCAACAATTAATCGACGAACAACTACAACTCGAATTTAATGAAAACAGAGAACTCCTACGTAAAGCGGCAAAAACGCAAATACTTAAAGTGCAAAATGAAAACAAAAAGTCTTATAATCTTCGACGAAAATCTCCTTATTTATACAGTGTTAAGGACTTAGTTGCTATTAAAAAAACGCAACAAGGACCTGGACAAAAACTCTGCAATAAATTTATCGGTCCATATAAAATAACACAAGTAAAACCTAACGATACCTACAACGTCGAGAAATGTGGAAATTTTGATGGCCCAACCAAAACAAGTACTTGTGCCGAATACTTGAAACCATGGCCTAACAAATGAATGTTACATTACGAACGCAAACTTTTACTTTAACATTTTTTTTCGACATTATCACCATACTCAAGATTGCTTTGTATTGTTTGTCTTCTTTCCATCTGTATACCAATTTTTTTTTATTCTTTATTATTAGTTTTGATTTTCTGATACATATTTGTCTGTTTTAATAATTGTTTTATTTGTAAGTTTATTTCCTCTAGCTTTTCAGTTTTATTTCATGAAATTTTGAAATACACTGTATTTTACATGCGAGGACGCATGCTTGGTCGTGATGGCCGATGTAGGAATGGATGTGCACATATCGTATCCCTCCTATATTCATTAATGACGTAATGCCAAGAGAGCGCCACCTATCTGACAAGGCGGTTCGAGGATAACGAGTAAACCAGACTGGTATAGAACGATTGCGCGGGAGACGACCGAGAGAAGCGACGGCGATGAGACGATGACGAGGGCGCTGGAACGAAACGCCTCGTGGAATCCAACGATCTAATGATGTTTCGATTACTTTTTACTAACTTTTAGCCCTCCCTTGTAAATAATTCCCCTTAATAAATGTATATTTAACTCAATCTGGCCGTTGTCACTCTCTCTCTCTCTCTCTCTCTCTATATATATATATATATATATGTGTGTGTGTGTGTGTGTGTGTATCTGTATACACACACACTATATATATGTTTCGATCAATGTTAATATGTATGGTCTTCAATCATTTCAAGGGAACTGATGCCAGTGACGGATTTAGACCCGGGCATAGGGCGCCAAAATTTTCGAGGCAGCAAAAATTTGAAATCGATTTTGTTTTTCATCAACTATAATACCGCATTTTAATGCTTCTTTTCTTGCTTTGACAACCTCTAGATGTCAATGCTAAAAATGGGTAGAATTATTTTTGAAAATAATTAATCGTGTAAGTAGTAAAATTTAAAATATCTAACAAATAGGTATCAAAAAAATTGTATGTTTAGTTGTTATACCAAATATGTATATATTTAATTTATACCTACATTTAATTTGAATCCATTATTACTATTCGTATTATTATATATGTGGGAGACAACAAGGGGTCCAATACGTTTCTCTTTCTTATGGTTTATTTAACATTAAACAAAAATTAATTAAAAATGTAGTTGTTTTTACAGATAAGATTGACGATGATATTCAGAAGGTAACGCCTGCTCGCGCACCTCTCGCGTTCTTCTTTCTCTCTAATGTCCAAGAGTTTTTGTTTCTCTTCCACTAGTTCAAGTTTCAGTTTTAATTCACTGCGCCTGCGCGCGAAGACTGCTTGGTTTTGGCTGCATGCCATAACGGCCATTCTGACTGTACGCTGTCCGCAGCGGTACTTCCATGGAGACCAGAGGAGAATCTGAAACATACAAAAAAAAACGGAACAGACAAGGACTATACGACAAATATACAAAGATTAAACATATCATAATTCTGCTGAACTGAACAGTTTCTCCATCATGTGAAGGCATCTCTTCGACATCCGGAAGGTTCCACAGGAAAACATTGTGTTTCACAGGCATAAGAACGTCTTTTTTAACAAGTTGATCTTTGGTTGAACGCATCGATATTTTCCTCTGTAGAGTTCTGGACGTCTGTTCAAAACGATTTCTCTTTTTTCCTTCGTTTCCACTGCCAAGGCTCAAAAATTTTTCGGAGCAACACAAACCGTCGATAATTACTATTCATAGGTGAATGGGTAGGAGATTGGGAGATAAATTCCACGGAACTCGTTTTCATGGCACCATTGGCTTTCTTACACAATACTATATCAGAACATTTTTCTCTTACAATACTCAATTTTAACTTAGTAATCTTAATTTTATTACATTTATAATCCTTAATTAGAGAACTCGAATCATTTCTAGTATTAAAGTTTTTAACATGTGATAAATCATAACTAGAGTTTTCTATCACATTTGAAACAGAAACATTTGGAAAAGAAACACCACAATCTGAACTCAAAGAGGATCCACTTTCACTCAATAAAACATCGCTCTTTGCGTGGCCTAGTTTCTCTATTTCAGAATATACACTGGGATGTATAATAAATTCTTCGGTCAAGGTCGGTGATATCGCCGTTCGCACACTTATACCAGGAGAATGTTGATCAAGAGAAATATTTATGGGTTTAACTTCTACCATTCGCTTTTCGCCAAAACATGAACTTAATGTTATGATTTCTTCGGAAGGTGTTTGCACTCTAATTAGTGAGGAATTTAAAACTGGGATCTGGCAACCTGAATCAATCAATGCTGTTACGGGCTGATTTTCCACAAAAATGTTTACGTATTGAAGATTTGCGCATTCATCGCTATTTTGTTTTTTCGCTCTCGATTTTCAAAGTATTCACGTTTATTTTATTGTGGATGTGATCATTAGATTCTTTAGGTTTAAAACGCTTCTCACAGTCTCTTGCGCAATGAGATGAATCACCGCATATATAGCAATTTTTATTTTCTCTTTCATGATATTGGGGATAGTTCTCTTTAATCTTTGTTTTAAAGTTTTGTGATTTATTTTTAAAGGGGTCTTGGGTATATCCATAAGTAATAGGAATTTCTTTATGTGATCCGCTTCTAGATGAAATATAAATATCACACTCTTTAGCTAAATCAATAGGCCTAAACCAATCTTCTGCTTCTCGAATGCCAATATGAGTTGCAGTTTCCTTATTTAAAGTTTCAAATAATTTATCAGAAATTATAAGATCACATAGAGATTCAAAGGAATTAACTTTTCTTAACGAACAATAATATTGGAAGTTTGCCGTCAATCTTGCAGAAAATTGGATGTATGTCTCGCCTGATGATTTTACAGCATTTTTAAATGAGTTTAAACACTCGCGAGGGGTTAATTGGAATTCTCTGAGTACTATAGATTTTAATTTTTCATAGTCATTTAATTCCTCTTCTTTAATATACAGTAAGACGTTATGAGCTCTTTCGCCCAGAAGATTTATTAAAATTTCAGATTTATATTCGTCATTTATTTTCTTGGTTAAAAATGCGCGTTCTAATGATTGGAAGAACAGATTAAAATTTTCAGATCTGGTGGGAACAGGAAGAGATAAAGTTTTTATACTTTTTTAACATATTTTCTATGTTAGTTTCGAACTGTTTTTCTTCGACTTTAGCTGCAGGATTTAAACTTAATGCTTTATTTTTAGCCAATTGAAGTTCGATTTCTTTTTCTAATTTTGCTAACTGAAGTTTCGCGAGCTCAATTTTTTTTGTTCTGAAGTTACCTCTCTTTCGTTTTGCGATACTCTCTCATCTATACAGTTTTGAATTAAAGTTTTAACGAAATCTGGATCACTTTCAAATGTACTACTGTTCTCAATTTTAGTCTTTAGTTTAACTATAGTGTCAGTACTTTCTACAGTACCGTCTAGCTCCTCAACAACTCTTATGAGATCCTCTTTAAGAGCGTTTTTATACATTTTAGAAAAATTTAGAAAGATCCTACCTTTTTTTTTTTGGCTCCCTTGTTGCTCGCACGTACGATGTATCCAATAAAAACGTTGATTCCACTGATTTCACCTCTTCGCAGGTTATATCGTTAGATGAAAAATAGTTCTTGAAATTGTTCGAATTGTCACCTCTTCGCAGGTGTTTGTGAGTGGTTCCAACCTCTACACAGGCGGAATTTTCGTCGATGGGTTTTCCAACCTCTACACAGGCGGAATATTTGTCGATGGTTCGTTGAAAAATACACCTCTACACAGGTTATTTTGTTATTTGTTCCGACCTCTACACAGGCGGAATGAAGTTGAAAAATTCAACCTCTACACAGGTTGAACGAAGTTTCCGAAAAATGGCGGAGCGTCTCCTTCACGGACGCTGTTGTTCATTGTCCAGACTTTGGTTCAAAATCGAAATTTTATCGATCCCGGCCGAGCCCCCATAATTTGTGGGAGACAACAAGGGGTCCAATACGTTTCTCTTTCTTATGGTTTATTTAACATTAAACAAAAATTAATTAAAAATGTAGTTGTTTTTACAGATAAGATTGACGATGATATTCAGAAGGTAACGCCTGCTCGCGCACCTCTCGCGTTCTTCTTTCTCTCTAATGTCCAAGAGTTTTTGTTTCTCTTCCACTAGTTCAAGTTTCAGTTTTAATTCACTGCGCCTGCGCGCGAAGACTGCTTGGTTTTGGCTGCATGCCATATATATAAGGGCGTCAAATTAACTTGGGCCTAGAGCACCATCGAACCTAAATCCATCGATGTCTGACGCCTAATTTTCTACTTCTTTTATTGACTGAAATAATTATTGTGAGTAAACTGAAAAACTTTCTTATTCTATTAGGTAACTCAAAACCAATGCTTCATCTTATCATTTTAATTGTAATGTTTGGCACCACTTTTTTTATCACTTGGTTGTAGCTGGCAACCGATATGCTATCTCTTTCCCGTTACTCGCTATTTTTCTGTTTCAAAAGTGTACAATTGCAACTCTCTCTCTCTGCATTAGTGTTCTGAAACTTGTACAGTGATCATGGACATCGGTTATAAGTAGATACACTTCAGCTAGTCTTTGAAGTAGATAAAGGTAAAATAAAATTATTCAAAGAAAGTATTTATAAATTCAGACAAAACTATAATAGCTACATTTGAATGAATATTGCACAGAATTAGTCAAAATTTTAGTTCGAAAAATCAATGTAATATGTTTGAAATCCAATAAGCTATGCGACTCATTTATTTTCAATAAACGATTACAATTTGTTTATGGCATCCGTATCAAGAATATATCTTTTGAAGAAGTTAAAAAACGGTATTACCAAACGATTTTTAATTCAAAGGATTCTCAACAACTCGATAACTGGAGAAAATTTCGTATATTTTTATTCATCTCTGTCTAATTTACAATAGTATTCATTAACATCTTGTTACCTAGAGATCCAGCTACTGTGATTGTATTATTAATTACATTAAATGTATTCTTTTTTTCGTAAAAATTTTTAGTTTTGAAAAATAACTGCAAATTTATTTAAAATTAATATAAATTTTTTATCTTGTTGCTGGAAAGATTTCAATGAGGTAGTTATTACTTTAGAAGTTTTCATGGCCTCAGAAACCAATTCAACTCGAAGTTTATTTTTATAAACATCAAGTTGAGCATTTATAAAACTTTAATCAGGCCTATTTCTCTATATGAAAGTGAATGTTGGACCCTCAATAAAGCAGAGGAAGAAAATTGTACATTTTTTAAAGGAAAATCTTTGGACCTTGTGATGTTCCTCCCCTTGGAAGAACATCTCTCGAAGTATCAGCGTGAGCTAGAGGCGTAGGATTAACGAAAGAACTAGGATCAAACATTATCTTAATATGACTTTATTAAGATATTCAACTTAAACCTTTAACAAATTAAATTATAATAATTAATATGAGAGAATCTACGATGGTAAAATACGCAACACACACAATATGTATATGTTTATAATAAGATTTAATCTAATTCAGACCACTATCAATAAACGAACCGCCTAGTCTTCGATTCTAATATTAAATAATCAATTCTACCTTATTATAGCTTGGAGCAACGATCAATCTTGTCTATGTATGCACTGGTGTGCAACTTGGCTGTTTCCTATATTCGATCACTAATAACACTTTTATTCACGTCACGCAAAACTCATTCAGACTTGAACCACGAACTATAACCATCAGCTGGCACAAACTAACTTCAATTGTCAAACATTACCTTACATTGCCATATCGCTTACTCTAAGATCCGACATTTAAAAGTTTATTCATTTGCATCTTTTATTCACACTTCACTTCTCGGATTTGGTTGGAAAAGAGTTGCCATTAATTCTGGCCCAAAGAGCCCAAAGGACTTGCTAAAGAAAAGACGCGTGAGACGTCACAACCTATTCAAGAGAACAATGAGTTGAGAATTCTTTACAATCATGAAGTTTACAGGAAATATGGTGGGATTGATATTGTGAGAACTATAAAAGCTTTACGTATTAGGTGGCTGGGCCATCTGTACAGATATGTCAATGCTTTTCCTACCAAAAAAGTAACTTTTTCGAAAATTGAAGGGACCAGGTGTAGAGGACAAACCACTTACATGTTGGTTAGACAATGTTGAAAAGGACCTCTAACCGATGAAAGTCGATCATGACTGATAAGTTCAACTGGAGGAGGGTCAGCCTTGTCCTGCAAAAGAATGAAGATTGAGCTTATTAGGTGCTAGTTTGATATCACGGGGCACGCGCCAAGTTATTGTTTGTGTTCACCAAGATGGGCGATAACATTACAATATGGTTACCTTGATATTTTTACCGTCTGATGATGTGGTTGCCATGCGGATAACGTATATTAAAAATAACTTTTATTGGTTTTTTCCCGCGGTAACCCTATTAATTTCAAACGATTTTAATTCGATTTCTTTAAAAATTTAAATATTTTCAGTGTAATTGTTCTATTATTTCCGTCTTCTGTTTTATTTTCTGCTATTTTCGAATATAGATATTTCTAATATGGGTGAGTAATAGGACATTTTTTTTAGAGAATGAGTGTTGCTTTTTTAATTATCGCTATAAATCGTTAATTGTCGCTTTATATTACGTTTTGAAAAAAAATTTTTAACGTTCCTTGTTCGATGAAATTTGTTGAAGGAACTTACAGTTTTTACAATATTTCGAGTTTTGAGTACTTTGTAATTGACATTCATTATTAATTTTAATAAATATTCCTTCCTTCCTCAGTGGCACGAAAGCCCAGGAGGGGCATTGACCTTCTCAAGAAGCCTTTTCCGGGCCAGCCTTCTTCTTGCCAGTGTTCTCCAATACCTAGTTCTCAAAACTAGGAGATATTTTTTAGGCCATCTATTCATCATAGATTTGGCCTGCTCTTTGTTCGTGTGCCGATTGGTTGAGCATTGAAGACTTTTTTTTAGTGATGCGGTCTTCGTTCATTCTGATAACGTGACCTGCCCATTTAATTCGCTGTTTAATATATATTATGTAATTGTTTTTTATTAATAATGTAATATAAAAATGCAATTATTACTATATGTAATAATCATATAATCGTTATTTATAATTGTTTTTTATGTTTATTTATAAATATTATTATATGACGCGGTGGGCGCCAAATTATGAGGGGATGTGACTCAAGGTAAAAAGGGACACGCGGGGAAGGGGTTCTTTACAAAGTCCACTAGTTAATTAAACACATTTATTAGACAAAACAAACATTTACGTACATAACGACAGAACTAATAGTTAGCATAGAATTGAAAGGGATCGGAGCGCATGCTCGTACATCCTTACAGTTCCGAAACTTGGCCATTACTGAAGATTATCCGCCAGAGGGAGCGACAGTCTCTGCTGTTAATATGGGAAGAATCTAAACAACGGGGGTTACAATCTCCCCCTATAGATCCGACGACGTCCCGGCGAGGAGACAGAATCAGAAGAATTAGCTGTTGTAGTAGTAGCTTTTGTTTAGGGATGGAGGGTTCTGCTGGAAATGGCTGTTGAAGCAGTTGACGGGCTTGGAACATCTGTATTTTGTGTTGACGTGGACGTAACTTTTCGTGGTCGGCCTCTTTTTCGAAGTGGAGCTACAGGAGAAGTGTCCATGTCTTTAAAAGGTGTTAAAGCAGAAGTATGGTAAGTAGCTATATATATATATATATATATATATATATATATATATATATATATATATATATATATATATATATATATATATATATATATATATATCGGTTCAGATGGATTGGTAAGACTTCCGATAACACAAGAAGTGGGTGACTTTTGTGTGAGAATTAAATATGGACCGTCACGCTTTGGCATGAACTTGGAAGTTTTCTTGTTCTTTGCATTACTGATGGGATGTAAAGTTACCCATACTTTATCTCCAGGAAAATAATAGACTGGTCGATGATTTTTATCATATTGCTTTTTTCGCTGATCTTGTTTTGTTTCTATTCTTTCTCGTATGTCTTCGGTAATAGTTGAGAATCGTTTTAAATAAGGTGTTATTTCGGCAACAAAATTGTCATTGTGAACGACGCTTTTGAAATCTTGCACCACATCGTCTATAGTTCGTAGCTCTCTTCCGAAAAGTAGGTAAGCAGGAGTGTGGCCTGTAGTGTCACAGACAGTTGTGTTCATGGCGAAACGAATGACTGGGAGTTTGGAATGCCAATTAGAATGATCTTCTCCGACAAGTATTGCAAGGCGGGGCTTAAGGTCTCTGTTTTTTCTCTCTACTGGATTAGGTTGTGGCGAATAAACTGGTATTAAGTTTTGACTTAGATTTAACGTAAAGCAAATCTGTTGTAGAACAGCACTGACAAACTGTGTTCCGTTGTCACTGATAATTCGTCTCGGTGTGCCATCACGCATGAAAACTTCTTCTATGAGAGTTGTAGAGCATTGACGAGCACTAGCTTGAGAAAGGGCAAATAACTCAACCAACTTTGTGGCACAATCCTCAACAATAAATATCCATTGTTTACCTGAGTCAGTTTGAGGCAATGGTCCAAATAAATCAATAGCAATGACTTCAAATCTCTGTGAGTAGACTGGAGTTCTAAGCAAACCAGCAGGCTTTTGGTTTGTAGCTTTAAAACGAGCACATTCTGGACATTTCTTAATGTAATCGGATATGTACTTTTTCATGCCTGTCCAATAATATCGTTTTTCGATTTTCTGGAATGTTCCATCTTCTCCATAATGTCCAGCCATCGGATCATTATGATGTCTTTGCATTATCAATTCACGTTCAGCAGTTGGAATGACTAACTGAGCTTCTGCGGAATCAGCATCAGGAACATAACGATATAAAACACCTTGATTCATCAAAAATCCACGTTCAGTCCAATTTGCATATTCTTCAGTTTTCAGAGGGGATTCGAAACTGTCGATGATTTTTTTAAAATTATCATCTTTAAGCTGTGCCTCGCGCATGTGCTTACAACTTCATGTTGGTATATCAGCTATCGTGATATTATTGGCTTCGCAAAAGGATTCTTCTTCTTGAGTAACTGGGCGGGATAACATATCTGCAACGACATTTGCTTTACCAGGAATATACTGTACTTTCAGGTTGAAAGACTGGATTTTAATTGCCCATCTTGCAAGTCGTTCGGTTGGAGACTTGAGGTTTAGAAGCCATTTCAGAGGTTGGTGGTCGGATGCCACGGTTATTTCCGTTCCTTCAATATAACCACGAAATTTCTTCAAAGCCCATACCACAGCAAAGGCTTCCCTCTCTGTGGTGGAATAGTTGCGTTCTGCTGGAGTTAGCAGTCGACTAGCGTATTCGATAGGATGTTCATCATATCCTTCTCCTTGAGTAAAACTGCTCCAAGGGCATAATTGCTTGCGTCTGTTCGTATAATATATGGCTGAGTACCATCTGCTTGTTTTAACACAGGAGGTGTTGTAAGACAGTTTTTAAGGGTTTGAAATGCATTTTGTTGATCAATTCCCCATTGCCACTCGACTTTCTTCTTTGTAAGATAACATAGTGGACGTAAAATCTTTGCAAAATCTTGAATATATCGTCGAAAACAAGAACAAGTTTGGAGGAAAGATTGTAGTTCTTTGACATTTTTAGGAGGTGGAATATCCAGTATGAAGGCTACTTTTTCTGGATCAACTTCTATTCATTTTTGTGTAATCCAAAATCCAAGATATTTAACTCGAGAAGAGGCAAAATGGCATTTTTATCTATTTGCTTTAAGTTTGAAATGTAAGAGTCTTTCAAAAATAGCTTTAAGATCAAACATGTGTTTTTCAAAAGTTTCTGACAAAACAATTATATCGTCTAGATAAGGTAATGCTAAAATGTCTTTCAGGCCATTACAAAAACGGTTCATCGGTCTTCGAAACGTAGCAGGTGCGTTGCGCAAACCATATGGCATCCGTAAGTAACGGTAAGTGCGCCAAAAGGACATACAAATGCTGTCTTGTCTTGATCTTCAACATGCACTTTAACTTGATGATATCCTGCTCTCAGATCTAATATAGACATGAAAGGAGTAAGTTTTGCTTGATGTAGCAAGTCATCCATTCTGGGCAGGGGATATGTATCTGCAACTATTATTTCATTTAACTTTCTGTAATCAATACAGAGGCGAAATGTTCCATTTGGTTTTGGTATAAGTACGACTGGAGAAGCATAAGGAGATTCACATTCTTCTATTATGCCTTCCGCGAGAATATCGATTTCTCGTTTTAATATTTCTTTCTTGGAAGGATTCACCCTATAAGGTAGCACTGCTACTGGAAGATGGTCTCTAGTATTTATACGATGTTCAATAATTGAAGTAGGCTCTCCTCCTGGTTGAAAGCATTCTTCATATTTTTCCAACAGTGAATTGATTTCTTTCCGATGTGTAAATGAAAGGTGAGTACCTTCATTTTCCCGAAGTTGACAAGGATGTGGTTCAGTATCAACAGTGAGAAGAGCCTTGATGTTAGGAGGCGCTTTCACAAAATTGTATTTTCTGTGGGATGTTTGCGTGAAATACCACTGTTTTCTTTGGAGATCTAAGACGATCCCTGCAGCTGTTAAAAAGTCTATACCTAGAAGTGTTCTGTTGCCTTTAGCATTTTTCAATGTTATTAGCTCTGTGGCAATGACTTTTCCTTGGATACCAATGTCTACAGAAGTTGTCAGTATTTCAGTGGTTTGAGTACGACCATCAGCTAGAGTCATCTGCATAGTTTTTTCTTCAAAATTCAAACCTTTTTGTTTAAGTAAATGATATAATTTTTCACCAACCACTGAATGTGTAGCACCAGTATCAGCACAAACTGCTGCTTCTGTATTACAAATGGAAATTTGAATTATACTAATGGGAATATTTTCACTGGAGAAACTATAAAAGTTTGATTGATTCAAACTTGATGACAAGGTATCTTTTGGTCGAACTGGGTTGCAAGTGTGACATCCTGATCGAATGATTCCGGGAGCACCACATCCATAACAAGATACAGGAGTTCTGTCTTCTTTTGTATCCACAATTTTCTTTTCAGGTATTCTGTCATTTGAAGTGGGATTCCGCCTACTGTTACTGGGATCCCCGGTTTCCCGCATACTTTGACTGGGGAGACCTGACAGAGAATGTTCATGTGATAGCAACTTAGGATTTTGTGTGTAGTTACTTCTCCAAGGATTGGACTTGATTTCTTTTTGTTTCCAACAAAAGTTTTTGTTATTTTTATTTCTCATGTTTCTAACTTCATACGAATCCAGCTTATCCACAAGGTGTAGAGGATTATTCCAATTACACCATTGGTACAAAAAGTGATCTTTGTAATCTTGAGGGGCTTTTTTTCTTTTTAATTTGGTCTGCCACAATCAAATTTTTCAATTCTTCAAGCGTGGTAACTTTTGATTCTTTGAGCCACCCATCAAAATATGTTTGCAAATCAAAATAAAAGTCACGCCAGGTTTTTACAGGATCTTTGGCGTGCCGGGAAAACATCTGCCGAAATTTCTCTGCACTTAATTTAAAGCGTTTTAGTAAAATTTGTTCGACTTTATAATAGTCTTGAGCATCAACAACAGATTCTTTTGCGATTAAATTTGAAACTTCAGTCGGTAAAAGACCAACAAGGTACACCACCCACTGAGGAACTGGTACTTTTAAAAATGTTAACTGCCTTTCGAAGAGGTCTAGAAAAATTGTTACATCAGTTGTCTTTGGATCAAAAATCGGTAATAGCTTATGGAGTTCTAACTTTGTCATATTGGAGTCTGCAGTTGTAGAAGTATCAGTTGCAATATGAAGTTTTTGCAGTTCAAATATTCGTTGGTTTTCCTTATCTCTTTCAGCTAGGGTTGCCAGATGTGTTCGAGAAAAAAACCGGATAACTTTTCAATTTTTTTATTATCTCATAAATATTGCTGAAAATGACAAAGAAGCTTACAATCTACTTCTTTGTATATTTGGCATTTGATGACACTGCTTTTAACAAAGGTTTATTGGTCGAAATGGCATCTTTGAATTCATTGCAACTAGAGCTTATATTGAAAAAAATGCACAATTAACTTTTTACTGTATTTACAGCGAAACTATTTCTTTCGTCAGTCCATACGTTTCCCATGACGCTGAAGATACGTTCCACAAAAAGCGTTGGATACAGGAACACTGCACAAACTGCACAATTTTTCAGCAGTTTGGTGCTTCTTCTTTTGGAAAAATTTGCACCATATTTCAATTGAGTTACCTTCGAGTTTGAGTGAAGGAAAAACACTCTGAAGTGCAGCCAGTTCATCGTAAATCTGTTCAGGGGGAGTTTCCTGCTTCCATGGAGATATTGACCGTAGTTCGAGCAGTTGATCCAGCGTGGGCAATCTTCAGCATTCGAGATTCAAACAACTGAACGTTTTATAATTTTGGTTTTTGAATGGATACCACTTCTCTATGTAAGCTAGAGCTCGGTGATACGCATTTGTAGCATTTTTAGTAAATTTTTCAACTTCATGGTCTGGAAGATGGCCTTTTTTTAATGCCACATGGACTTTAATTCCGAAATATTTGTCATTTATTTCTTTGAAATTGTGTCGTGAAATTTCACCATTATGTTATGTAGATTAAATGCTGCTGTGGTTTGTTTCTCTACCAACAGAATAATTTCTTGAAAAGAAGCCATAAAGTTATGAGTGAAATACAAATATAGTTCATTATAAGCAGGATTAGCTTCACCTGAAATTTCGTTTTCTTGGTCTGATAAGATAGCCCAGAGAGCCGTAGGGCAATTATTAGAACCTCGTTCTATGAAGTACCTTTTCAATGGCCCCCATGATGAAAGCGTCCTATCAAGAGCTTTAAATAAACTAAGCCACCTTGTAGGAACGTGACAAATGACTTCTCTGTTTTCGCTTTCGAAAAAATCAAAGCACTCCTTCAAATCTTCTCGTTTCTTAGCGGAACAAGAGAACTCTGCAAATACTTTCATCACTATATTTTCGACATCAACAGGCACTACTTTTAATGCATTTTTAGCGCAGTTATGAAATATGTGGTCATTACAGTGAGCAGCAATTATGTCGTTGTTTTCTTCAGACTTCAATTTTTGAAAAACGGAATTATTGACTCCAAAATTAACAGACGCGTTGTCCGCTCCATATGCTGTTACTCTGCTCTATGGGAGTCGTGATTTATCCATGACTTCACATAAACGTTCCTTAATAGATGTTGAATCTTCAAATGAGGCTTCGTAAAAATCCAATATTTTATGACAGATGCCGCTTTTTGGTGAGAAATATTGAATAGCAACTGGAAAATTTTTTCTATTACCTTTATTTGATGCATCAGTCGCTACCGAAAAGGAAACATCATTCTTTAAATCTTCCTGCACAAGTTCCATTGAATACGGAAACAAAACTTGGTTTACCAAAGCTGTACATTTAGTGCGTCCTCCTGTCATTTGCTTTACGATATCTGAATCATTTATCACTTGTTTTAATACTTTCAAGGAGCAATCTTGAGCAACATAAGAAATGTGGTGCTTGATACTATGGTAAACCTCAGTTAATTCGGCAATACCAACTTTTTCACTTTGGGCGCTGCCTTTTGGTGTAAAGAAAGACTTCATTCGGTGAGACATGGCTGCAGCACTTTCCCACTCTTTGTGCTTCTTTGCCTCAGCGTGGTGGGTAACTGCTTTTAAGCCGTCATAAGCTACAGTGAACGAATTTTTGCACAATTTGCAATAGCCTTTTGTGTTGTCTTCATCGCATTTATTTAACCAAAAAAAACGCGATTTCCAATCAACATTATAATGACAAACTCTTCTTGCTTTCTTAGTTGGAGTTCCCTTGCTGTTAGATGCTTCCTTGTCTTCCATTTTGGCACACACATACACGACCACGACAGCGACACAAATAATAGGAATCGAATATACCCACAACAATAACAATTATGGACCGACAGCGACTCCCCGCTACCGGCCCCTTCCCCCTCCCCCGTCGGAGCTTGGAGGGGAAGAGCGAAAGAGGAAGGTCGAGAGTCCGAATCGAATCCGAACCGAAAGTGGCTCTGGCTGCGCAATCCTATCCACATGTACATGCGTGTCCAACCATGTAGATATACACCTAGGTACCTACAATCCTACTCGTTGTGTTGGTTGTCTGTCCAAAGCACCAGATATTACGCAAAATGTATTTAAAACCGGACATTCTTTTGTCCGGTTTACCCAGATTCTCTTGACCGGACTAACATGAAGAAAACTGGACTGTCCGGTCGAAAACCGGACATCTGGCAACCCTACTTTCAGCTCGCAATTCGAGCTCTTTTCTATCACTAATAATACGATTTATAAACATTCTTTAGTAAAATCTACATCATACCCTTCACTTTTTACGATTGCGTCTTTTATGTCAAGAAATTCGAAATTGTCTGGTATTGATATGTCTAGCGTTTCCGCCAATTCAAGGAGGTCCTGCCTGGGACCTTTTGCTAAATAGGCCATCGTGAAATGTCACTTCAAATTAATTACAAATTTATATTCTTTGAATTTAAATTAAATTTAACAAAATGTTATTAATGAAATAATAATACAGCATTATATATAAACCACATAAAAGTAATATCTCAATTTCTTACAATATGCAATTTGAAAAAAAAAAAATTTCATGAATCACAAAAATATTTTCGTTGTTTTCACTTTCAATACACAATCAAAGTAAAATTACGGTCAAACTTATAGTTAAAAAAATCATCAAAATGATCTGAAAACACATTTGAAATATGTCATACCACAAGTAAAAAGAATCATATATACTCATAAATAAAAGTCCTACTTAGCCGAAACAAAATTCCTTATTAGTATTAAAAAAGAAAAGTTATTAGAACTCACACAGAGTTATAAACAACCTTGAACTGTCTTTTTCTCCCTATTTTATTTATTTTCGCTTACGCAGCATAAAATATCTCATCAGTTTCAAAAATGAATCATAGTTAAAATTAATACTAGAACATAAAGGGAAATGGATAAAAATATTCTCTTTTTTTAACCACTAAATATATTATGTAACTGAAGGGGAAATCTTTAAACAAGTTATACATATAAATGAATATTTTATTAAAAATAGCATATAACAAAACAAAAGAAGTTTTATAGCATTAATCTTTAGAACAAAGATTGCAATCACTTAAGAAAAGAATACATATTCATTTTATTTTGTGTTTCACTTAAGCTTTTAAGTAAACAATGTTATACGCATTAATTTAAAACAACACAGCATATATTTTAAGAACATGGAATATAATTTTAACTATATATTATACTACTGTTTAGCAAATGACATTTCTTAAAATACGAAAAAGATTTCTTAAGTAAATGAGAACAGTTTATATAATTAGCACAGGAATGTACAAAAATGTTTTCTAATAATGAACAATGAGATCAATACTTAAAGAATTCAACTATTCTTTAGGATATTAAAAATCCATTTTGCATTTGGGCATGCAATAATGAAACTAGTATTATAAGGTATATAACACTTAAAAGAAAATTCAAAATAAAAAAACTTTTACTTGCACTTCAGTTAAAGATTAATCCAAAGATTTGGTACTTGCTGATTCTACGGGTGAAAACTGAGTAATAAAACCATATAACAGGAGAATAACAACATTCGAGCTGTTAACCTGAACATTAATACCGAGCAACGGCCAAGCCTCTTGTAACTTATTACACGTTGGGCGTCAGATTATGACGCGGTGGGCGCCAAATTATGAGGGGATGTGACCCAAGGTAAAAAGGGACATGCGGGGAAGGGATTCTTTACAAAGTCCACTAGTTAATTAAACACATTTATTAGACAAAACAAACATTTACGTACATAACTAGAGAACTAATAGTTAGTATAGAATTTAAAGGGATCGGAGCGCATGCTCGTACATCCTTACAGTTCCAAAACTTGGCCATTACTGAAGATTGTTCTGTCCGCCAGAGGGAGCGACAGTCTCTCTACTGTTAATATGGGAAGAGTCTAAACAACGGGGGGTTACAATTACATATTATGTTATTTATTTATATAATTATTATTTGTTATTTATTTATAATTATGTAATACGAGTATTCTTATGCATTATTTTTATTTTATTACAATACGATGATTATTTTTTTATAAATAATTGCTATTACATTATATTATGTATAATAATTATTATTAAGTCATACTATATAGCAATATTAAATATAATTATTAAATTATATTATATGATTATTATATACTGTATATAATACTATTATTAGTACATGTTACCCTTTTGTTATATTATATTGATATTCATTATTTATTGATTGATCTTAATTATTCTCAATTTATTCCTATATCCTTCACTTGAAATACATTTCAATGTATTTCCAAACAATTCTCTAAAATTATAGTATGTCATTAAATTACCGCTAGGCCGCCATCTTGGATTCCATTCCAGCAACAACAAGTGCTGATTGGCGTGATTCCTTTATCGCGCCAAGCGGCGCTTAGCACCATGCCCCGTAATATCAAACTAGTTCCAGTTATTATTTACATTGTGAAAAGAGAACTGGTGCTAGATGTTAAATGAGTAATTTTCCTGTACCCTCTACACCAGGCATGCCCAACCCGCGGCCCATGGGTCGCAATGCGGCCCATTTGGAGAATTTTTTGCGGCCCAATTGAAGTTTCTGTCCATATTATTTTAGACATTTGGACTACAGACGGTTGAATCGAAAATATCGTGTTTTGACTCACCCCCACCTCTCCCCGTGCAGTTTTTACCGAAATAATTTTTTTCCTTCATTTGACTTCCAAGCAATTGTAATAACAGGTGTTGATGGATGAAGGAAAGCAGATGAGCTTGGGTGTGTTATTCCTCTTTCAACGAGAACTTCGTTGAGAGTGAGTAGTGTATTTAGTTTTATTTGTCAGAGAAATAATTTATGCCTATATTTTTAAGTTCAGATTAGTAGTCTTTTTCTTGTTTTATTTGGCAGTGAAAGAATCCGATGATGGGGATTTGATGAGTTGCCTCATGACTGTCAGACCAGTTAGTAGAAATGTAAGATAATTGCGGCAGCAGAATAAAAATGCTTTATATTTTAACCTTCTGAAATCATAACTTTTTCATTTTATGATATATATTTAATCACGGTGCAATAATTAATATCATACAATAAGAAACTAAACATTTGGCTATCGGGCAGAAAAAAAACTTTTTTTGTGTCGAACAGTGTAATAATTACAAAAAGCTGTTCTTCTTTACTTAATTCCTTTTTTGCATTTGAAATAAAAATTTTGAAAATCTAAATCAATTTTATGCAAACATACTGTAACACAAGTATAAAATGTGAAAATGTTACGCACATAGTTGTTATACTACGTAACCTCAGATGGCAGCATAAATCTACTGTAGATAAGAACTTTGTAGGTTAAGATATATATTCTTCCACCAACAAGTGCAATCGGTTGACTTTCAACTTTGTTGTGATTGTGATCCAGTAAAAGGTAAACTTGGTGTTTTTTGATCATATCAATAATTGAATGTTGATCATATCATATTTTGAATGCTGTATGATAGTAAAATATTTTGAATAATATTTTTTATTTTGATATGTGTGGCCCACCTCAGTTTAGTAAATTTTTACGTGGCCCACCAACCGATTTGGGTTGGGTACCCCTGTTCTACACCTATGTCTCCCAAGCATTTTTTCGACTTGCGACCTTTAACGAACTAAATTTTTCCCATGGCGCCCTATGTAAATCAAGGTATGACTGAGTATAAAATAAACTTATAAAACATTCTGTAGCGTCCCTGCCAAAAAGCCATGGTGTGATTTGGAAACTCCTGCTCTACTTTGAAAGCTCCGAGGAACATCTTATCGAGTTTGTCTTAGATCTGAAGAATTTTTTATGCTCTAGGGACCCTCAAAATTAGAGAGGTACGGAAAAAGGAATTAATGTGAGAGATTCAGAATCTGATCAGTTAAATAAAATGCACTGTAATGTAGCCCAACTTCGTCAAAAATGACTTTTAAATCATAAAAAACAATGATTATAAGTTGGCATCGGTAGTTTTTTCATATTTTTCGAGTGATAATTAAATCCTTCAAAATTTAGCAGCAAACTGTAAGTAAGCTTCGCGGAAGTAAATTATTTTCAAATAACGCGCTTTTTGAACACCACAATATTTAGAAGTGGATCAAGACAGCGCTCTGCACCCAAATAAAGTTTTTTGTAATGCAGTGCTATCACCATCTGTTGTCCAAAATATTATTTATTTTTGTGAATATATCTCATGATTATTTATCAAGTCTCAGTTTAATTTGCAATTTATTTAGTTAATGAAAATAATTTATTATTAAATATTAATATTTTAATTGATTAATTTCTATTTACCTTTGTAGAATGTTAATTTCTTCTCTTACATCCAAACATATATTTTTATGAAATCATTCTTTCTGTAAGGCCAAATTGCAATTAAATTAAATGTATTTTTAAATGCAACTATTCATACCACTGAAAGTATTGAATTGCTTCAAAATCTCTTCATTTACATCACACTGTTGGTGATCATGAATATTTTTTAAATGCCTTTTCAAACAGAAAGGGCGAGTGAAGACTTGATTACAAAATGAGCAGATTAAGTCTCTGCTATGCACATTCATTTCAGAAAGCAATAAGTATGCAAAAATTGATTACAGAAAATGAAAAAACAGATTGACTAATTAAAATAACAAGAAAGATAACAAAACAATTAACAAAATAAAGCAAAAAAAACAAGAAACCAAAAGTAAAAATTATTTAAAATGTAAATAAAATGCAAAAGCACTTCCGCAAAAATCGTTCGACTAATACAGGGATACAAAAATAGAAAGGCAATCAATTATTTTAGTTTCCATATTTCGTAACAGATGGCGCTAGCACTGCATTAAAAAAATCTAAGTAGGTGCAGAGCGCTGTCTTGATCCACTCCTCAATATTTACGGGTGCGCGTTATGCGCGAGTATAAAAATGATAGCTTTAAAAGTAAGTAGAAAGATGAGCTTAAACAAGTAATATAAAAAAAATATTTTTTTAAGTCAATTCCTACTGAGATCAACAAAGAAAATTTTTATTTTAGCTACTTTTTATTAAATAGTTACAATTAATATAAATATGTATATACATATGACAAGATCAGAATATTAAGTGGTAATTAATTTTTATTAATTATTAAAGTATCTTTTTTTCATCCAAAACAATCGTGTATATAAAATTTCAGTTCAACTAATACTTTAACACGTGAGGGAAAAAAACCTTTTCAAGTTTTGACACAAGTCGCCAAAAGGTTCACTAAGTCGCCAACGTGGCTGTATTTGTAATTCTTTAACTAATTAGTTCTAATCAATTAATTTTTATTAATTATAATTAAATTATTGTATTATCATCCAAAATAATCATGTATATAAAATTTCAGCTCAGTTGAGCACTTTGAAATGTATTTTACTAACGATTGAAAATTCCACCAAAATAAATAAATAAATAAATACAGATTGTGAGCTAATTATAGGAATTGAAAAAAAAATTAGACTTCTACAAATTTTAAAATAGTGTTTATTTAAAAGAAATGACAAACCCTATGAACTTAAAGAGTTACAGTTCTAGAAGTATGCTATTTTTAACACGCTTTTATAATTTTCACTTGTATGTAACAGAATCTTTGAACTCGATTTTTACCCACTTTAAAAGGTCATATTAATTCAAAATTTTGTACACTTGTCAAGAACAGATGACAATACAATAAATTTGTTCCATTGTCTTGATCAGGATCTTCAGGAATAATGATTTCTAGATTTGTGTGGCCACTAATTGCGTAAAAAAGGGAGGGTGTGTGCGTTATACGGCGAATGTACATAAAAAATTTTTAAAAAATACTGCTTAAAAATGTAGTTGCGCATTATTCGCCGGATTTTACGGTATGTAAGAAAGTTAAATATCTTCAGCATTTAAAAAAAATAAGTACACTCATGTCCATAAATTAAGGATAATTCAGATTCACACATAAATTGAAATCTAAAATAAACATTTCACCTGTAGAATTATCACACACATCTTGAAGAAGAATATGCAAATTACACGAAACCACCAGATGGCGTGGATAGTACGTCACAATGACGAGAGTGTAAGAGAGGGGTATATAAGGAACGTTGGCAAATAAGTAAAATTTTTCACAAGCGCTTTAAAAGCCTTTCAGTGCAATAACCGCATAGTTATGGTACAAAGGAAGCATTTGGATGATTTTTTACGTGGTAGAATTATTGAACGACTGCAATGTGGACGTACCCAGCTGGAAGTATCCAAGAAACTTGGAATCGCCCAGAGTGTCATCTTCAGGCTTTGGCAACGATTCCAAGATGATGGTAATCTGAGTAGATGTTACACCACAGGTCGCCCTCGAGTTACAACGCCGAATGAGGACCGGTATATATATTTGGCAGTTACTGCCAAAAGAAACAGACGGAGCACAACATCATACCTGTATCGTCAGCTCTCTTCAGCTACCGGTACGACAGTTTCAAGGCAGACCGTGTACAGACGCTTAGGGCATATTGGTCTATATGCTCGTAGGACTGTCAGATGTGCTCTACATACCGCAACTCACTGTCGCCTGCGATTAACTTGGAGTAGAGAGCATGCATTGTGGACACCACAACAGTGGTCTTGTGTGATGTTTTCCGACGAGTCCAGGTTTAGTTTGCAGTCTGATTCTTGCCGGACTTTAATATGGAGAGCGCCAGGTACCCGTTATCACTAAGAGAACACCATTGAACGACTTCGTTACGGTGGTGCAGGATGGCTCGTTTGGGGAGGAATTATTCTTGGTTCCAGAACTGACCTGCATGTTCAGAGTGTAACGATGACAGGTCACATCTATCGGTATGTCACTCTGGAACAACATGTACGTTTGTTTCGGGGTGCAGTTGGGGCTGAATTTCTGTTTATGGATGTCAACGCCCGTCCTCGCCGCGCAAAAATTGTAGACGAATGCCTTCAATCGGAGGATATCACCCGTATGGACTGGCCAGCATACTCACCGGACTTGAACCCAATAGAACATGTGTGGGATATGCTTGGCCGACGAATTGCAGCCCGTCAACCCCCTCCCACCTGTCTACCGGAACTTCCGAGGGCATTGTGCTTGATGAGTGGTGTAATATTCCCCAAGATCAGATTGATAATTTGATACTCAGCATGCCTAGGCGTTGTAAGGCCTGTATTGCATCGTCCAGGAGACATACTTTGTATTAACCATCATACTAACCATGTTATACTGTTTTTTGTAAATAGGTTCTTTTTTGAAATTTGCTCCAGAGAGTAAAAATCGCAATTTTTATTAATTATGTCAAACATATAGCATCATTTTTACTCTTTACCTTTTGTTTAATAAATAGACTTTACAAATAAGTCAAATTTGTTTTGCTTCTGTCTCTTTCTTTGCCTGAACTTCATTATCCTTAATTTATGGACATGAGTGTAATATAAAAAAAATTTTTAATGTCAATTCCTACTTGATCAACAAAGAAAAATTTTATTTTAGCTAATTCTTATTAAATAGTTACAATTAATATAAATATGTATATACATATGACATAATCACAATATTAATTGGTAATTAATTTTTATTAATTATCATTAAAGTATCGTATTGTCATCCAAAATAATCATGTATATAAAATTTCAGCTCAATTGAACACTTTAAAATTTGTTTTGTTAACGATTGAGAAAATTCCACCAAGATAAATATATAGAGAGTGTGAGCTAATAGTAGGAATTGAAAAATACCGCCTTTAAAACAGCAATAGGTAAAATTTGTTTTCATAGAAATAAAAAAAACACATACTTATGTAGAAAAAACACTCACACATAAACATAAAACAAGTAGCAACACACAAAGCAGGACATTAACAAGCGCGGATTACATGACATTCGCAAAAAGTAGCCTCTGTTCAATCCAGAAATCTTGTCCATTAGTATCGATAGATAACCAGAAGCTATTAAAATCATACGATTTCCGGTAAAAGTTTTTCTGATTGGTCCAGATACTCGAGTGATGCAGAATTGCATCATCCTTAATTTAAAAACGCTTAACTTTTTTTTTTACGGAAGATAAGGTTACAGTTAAATCTCGTTAAGCTGGTAAATCAGAAATTAACTATTACGCGAAGTCTTAAAGGGTTTGAGCCATTATGTGTGGATTGAAATCCCTAAAGAAAAATTTATCGTGATTACCTGTTTAAAGTGAAAAATAAATCATTTCAAAAATGCTTTAGAAATTAATTGATCGCAAAATCTAAAATCTCTCGAAAAATACGTTTTGTCCTTTTTGCGGATGAATAATTGATAGATAATAAAGGAAAGCACAGATGATATAATTTATAATATTGCTATTAGTTAAACAGAAAAGGGGAAAAAAGAATATGTTGCAAAAATAAATTAGATTTAAATATTATCAACAAAAATACGTACTGGGAAGAAAAATTGTTGCCTCATAAAAGCATTGTGTAAACTTTTTAAAACAAAAATTTAAGAGAATATAAACTAAAATTTTATGAGATACCTTTATTTTACTTTTCATTATGTATTAGAACAAGGATTGCTGTGATGACACTTTGGATTGGACTGTTTATTATTTTTGAATCAATACACATTTTTTTTTTGTACATGAGCCCTTTTTAAATCCTTGTCCAGCACCGCAACTTTATGCTGTTGCAACAGATTGAAGCTTTGTGTCAATATTTGGAACTTCTTTGGAAATTAATTCTCGCTGACATATACTGAACTGATATCTAGAGTACAATTATTTATTCCGCCTAATCGGAAAAATTCTCTCCAAAGCAACTAGAACCGGTTTTAAGAACTTTCAAGTGTTATATTTCATACTTTAACGATCAAGTAATCGTTATTCTATAGGATACCTAGTTAAATCGTAGAACTCGATAATTTTATGCACTTTAACTGACTGATCTAATTATTTCATGAAATACCTAGCTATTCTATGAAATAACGGATTTCACGTTTTAACAGTAACATATATACCATATTTACTCGAATCTAAGCACTATTTTTCCAATGTTAATGCTACTGAAAATCGGTTGTAACTTAGAATCGAAGGCAAAACGTTAGTTGAGGGGGGGATTGAGTTTCCACCCCTTTCAAAAGGAAAAATGTGAGACCGTCCATTCTGGCCATTTGCATCGATGATTTATTCCATTCCGCACTTTATCTCCACTATTTAGTCTATCCTAAACATCATTGTTAGCTCGTATTTAGTTTTTTTTTTCTGTATACGCTATTTTTGAGTCGCCTAAACATTACAGGTATCGACAATAGCATCAAGACGAGTTCACTATGACGCGAGTATAAAAGAGACAAATTTATATGCAGAGCAACGACCAGAGGCATAGCTACCTCTGTATCAGCCGTATCACTGATACGGGGCCCTCAAGCTACAGGGGCCTCAACATGCCTAACTACAGTCCCACTAACAGGGTTACCATTTTAAAAAAAGGGCCCCGAAGGAATTTTGATACAGTGTCGCCTCAGAGCTAGCTACGCCAGTGGCAGCGACCACTGAAATTTTGAAACAGATGAAACAAGTATACATCGATGGCGTAAACAAAATCATATAATTTTTGCTTGTAAGTGTTGTGGGAACCCCTCTGGGTTTCCACCCTGCACACCAAGATTAATTTGAGGCAAAGAATCACTAAGAGCCATTTGTATAATAAGTTGTATTTATTACCTTGATTCAAATACCAGAAACTCTAATAACATATAATATTTCTATGTTACGTCAAACAAAAGGGATTTACTTTTAATATTAAATTAAATTACGAATTATGAAATTAATCAATAATTACGCGCAAGATCAAATAAGGTATACCGAAATAGGAGGTCCGAGAAATACACGTAACTCGAATTATTAGCCTTCATTAACTTAAGCTAATTTTATTAAACTAGCGGTTGTTTTAAGCGATAATAAACTATATTATATCACCTGGCAATACTTTGGTATTTTCAAAAGATTCCTTAGTAGATTACTAACAGTAACTCTTCAATATCGTAATCCAATTGAATCCTCCAAACTTGAGGCTACTTCTGCTGGCTCAATAGCCTTCGTCTTTGCTAGCTTACAACGCTCTACTTAATTACCCTATCTACTTTGCATATCCCGTTCGCTTTTCGGAGTTGATTGGAAATATATATACGCGAATTTATAATCCCCAAAAAGACGCCTAAGAATATTAGTGGAAAGGTTCCGTACAGATTCGTCACAGTGTGTTCAACAGTCTTGAATATATATATATATATATATATATATATATATATATATATTATTTCTTCTATAATACATTCTTTTAAAAAAAATGTTGCCAACAAATACATTGGATGGCATGAAAGACGAGCCCTTGTGGGAAAATGGCGAAGCCGACTCGATTTCCTAAGTCCACTGCGACGTAATCACAGGTGCACGTATGTATTTGAAAGTTTTTAATACTGGTCAAATAAATAAATTATTAACTTATTATTTCTTATTAATTTTTTTTATATATATTTCTGAAGTATCTGATATTGTTGAATTTTTTACACATTTTTTTTAAAATTTTTTCTCAAAAACTTGTAGAGAATTGGGGGTGCGACTTAGAATCGATGGTGGCTTAGATTCGAGTAAACACAGTATGTACTTATTTGGTACACTTTGGTGTCCACATTAGTCGAGTGGTCATTGACACAGATTTTTGTCTAACGTATCATGAGTTCGAGCCCTAGTGCGACTGAAGACCCGCCAGATACAGAGGCTGATGGTCGTTAAATCTGCCGAGAATAAAAGTCTTCCCGTTGATGTGGTGTGGAAGTTAGAAGAAGGGGTGCCAGCTCACTTACTCGTCCTCTTCACTTGACCTTGGTACAAAATTACGAAATCCGTCGCCAATAGCCATTGTATGGAACTCGTAGACCTATTAGGAGTTTTGAGGGAATCCTATCGTACTGTTAGAAAAATATACAGTCGGACCCCAATTTAATGAATGCATCAGGATCGAGTATTTTATTCGTTAAATTGGGGTCCAAATAAATACAAATTTTTTGTACACCTTTTAGAAATTCTGTAATTAGCAACTGCGCAAAAAGTATCATCAATAGCTAGAAATTACGCCCTTTTTATTAAATCGCTAAAAATATTTTTTGCCAATTATTAAGCAACAGTTAATAGGAAATGTTAAAATACTGAATAATAGATGTTTGACAATCGTTTTGATTACTGAGTCGAAAACATTCTTTTTCGACTTTATGCAGAGAAGGAAAATACTGCGTCATTTAGATTTTGCTTCAGGGGGTATGTTTCCATAGCTTCCACTAACAATGTGGAGCATTAGAAAAAAAAAATTGATAGGAGTTTCGTTATCCATTTCTGCATCAGAATCGCTATTCATTGACAAATCAATCAAAATTTTCTGCAAAACCATGCGTATAATAAACTTTACTTTTCTTAAGATAGAAAGTAAATAGTACGAATTCTTAAAACGTTCCCTGTGTTGTGGAATGGGATGAGATAAACGAATTTCTTGTCCTATTCAAAATTCTTGCGATAGGATATACTCATGACTCATCTGCGCCTGTAAAGTCTATTAATGGGCCCTGTTGCTCGCTTGAAATCCACAAATCTGAAGTAATCCCAAAACAGTGACGTCATCTTGCATCTTTTATTTATTTCTGATAAGAAATATTAATTCTTATCAGTAGCGCACACAGGAATTTTTCAAGGGGGGTCCGGGGTCGAAAGTTCACCATTCTTGTATCATGCTCCTTTTGATTTTGTCAATTTTCGGGAACAAAACACAGTAAAAAACTAATTTTTGAATAAAAAATTAGCATTAATTAATAAAATGAATCATTAATAACAAGTAATTAATTAAGTTTTACATACTATATACTTAGAAATATAATCAATCGGAAAAAAATATCAAGGGCTTTTTTGGGGGGGGGTCCGGACCCTGCCCCCTTATGTGCGCCACTGATTCTTATTCTTATTCTAATAATTATTAAAATATGCAAGAAGACGTCCCTGTTTTGGGATTACTAAAAATTTGTGGATTTCAAGCGTGCAACATCCTCCCCCCCCTGGACAACAGTCGGGGAGATGACCAGCTGTACAGATCGTGTGATGGTGCGTTCATTAGCACGCAGCACACAAGTACGGACTTGCTCGCCTCGACCAAAGATTAACTCCTCCACTCGTGCTCTTTTCCAAGTGTGTCGGGTTTGACGTCCTCTTGCAATAGAACAACGTCCCCAATTTGGATTTTGAAAGAATTTTCGTTACCATGCACTTGGTGCAAGGTGCGCAATTGTAATAAGTATTCCTTCGATCATTTCTTCCAAAATTGTTTTAATAAATCTTGTTGTTATTCAAAGATGCGTGTAAGTCTTTTCTCTGTGGATTCTGGGCCCGATGAAATTTTAGTCAATTTGATGTGTCCCGGGGTCGAGGCTTCTTCGGTATCACCACTTCACATTCTAAAGTTCTACTGTTGATAGAGGCATCAACTCCTACCGACATGGTGAAAGGTCCCCTTCGTCTAACAATGCTCGCCCAAGAGTTTTTCGTAAACATTGTTTAATTATTCCAACTAACCTTTCCCACCATTCTCTCCACCAAGCCGCGCGTGGTACAATGAGTTTCTACCGAATACCATGCTCAGCATAAAATGCTCAACAGGCCCCTTTCACGTCGAAATTTGCTGCTTTCAAAAAAAGTCTTTTTCTAACCCAAAATTTAAAAAAAAATTTTTTTTTTTTGGCTGTTGAAATAATTTGAGGTTTTTTATTCGTTAAATAAGGGTTCCCCCCTTTATTATAACTGGGCGAAAGAAAAATTCGTTAAATAGAGGTTCGACTGTATCTTAAAATACATTTAAAGTAAATCAACATGTTATATTCGTATATGCATCTAGATATATATTATAAATGCGAAAGTTTGTGAAGATGTTTGGCCGTCTTTCACGCAAAAACAGCTGAATGGATTTTAATGAAACTTTACAGTAATATAGCTTATACATCAGAATAACACATAGGCTATAATTTTTATCATGCGCTATAATTTATAAAGATATTGTGTGACGTGTCCAAAATATAACGATATTTGTCAAGTAAGTAGGAAAAAACTCTCCCATCTGCAAGCAATTCTGGCGTGCACTGCAAAAAAGCCCACCACAGCATGTATCTATCTTTTGTTTGTGAAGAAACTCTTTTTGTTTTGGCTAAGCAAGGCGCTCGCTTCTAATTCCTGTGATCAGCATAATCCCTAATTTTTTTTTATTTCAGAATAAAACTAAGTTTTGAAGGGAAAGGTTGTTATAAATCTCTCTTTATTTGAATGTTTTTTTTATGATTTTATTATGCACATTTGCTAGCAAGAAATTGAACTTTTTTCAACATAAATACTTTTATCACTTCTGGTATTTACAGTAGATAAACTTTGTCTTTTACACTACATCATTTGGATATATTTGCATAGTTTGTTTGTGGTTAGTAGTTAATTGTAACGCTATAATTTTAATTGAATAGGCGGATATTCCATTTTTAAGTATGAAAATAATTATAACTACTGTACTGTATTTTTTGGAGTGAGTGAATATTAACATCGCTCTGTTCAGATACACGAGGGCTTTTGGCAACAGACCACGTAATTTTGAACCATGGTTAAATGATGTGGACGACACCTGAGTGGGCACCCTCTTCTCCTAACTACCACACCACACCAACTTAGAAGGAATATTCTACCAATACTTAGCAGGAATATTCTTTGAAATGCACTCTTCCAAAATATATGGCAGCACGGGTTCTATGATGAGTATTTTAGCGGGGAAGACGAATAGCTTTGTAGCAGATATTGCGTTTTCAGCTGACGGCGTTTTCAGCGGATTGCAAAGATTATTATTTTTGTCCCGAAAAAATAGTCCATGTCAAAATTTAAGTGTCTTATATTTTTGCACGTTAATGACCTTAGAAAACGATTTGACTATTTATTTTAAGTGAACGCTGTATATAATTAACTTTACAGTGGAATATCTTTAATTAATTTAATAGCTCTAACGGATAAAATTTCCCAAAGTGGAGTATTTTGTTTATGTCTATCCCTTAATTTTCAATGTAGTGATCCAAAAAAAAATATTGTATGAAAAAAACTGCAGTAAATCATAATGCGGTGGATAAAGCATCAACGTGCATCGCCACCCTTCACGGCGGGTCTTACAAAGCTCTAATAAAGCTCGAGCTGTGAAAGTAGCTAGACATTTGCCAACTTGACTCTATCGTAAGCATTTTGCTATGTTTTTAATTCAATCGCCATTATAATTTAAGAAACGGCGTTGCTTGCGAATATTACAATTTTAACATAAAATAAATACAACAGAAAGTAATATTAATGTATTACACTTTCAGATATAAATTATTTACACTATTTTAATCGTTCATTACACAAAACTTTTATCAATGTGTTACTTTTGCTGAGCAGTGATCAGCTTAGGGAGGTATTTTCAAAAATCAACCCTCAAGAGTGTTACGGGGAGTTATAAATAAAAAAAAAATCCTTTTCATCAGCTATTAGATCTACATAGTTAAAATTTAACACAAAGTAATTTCACGTAAATTCATGTAAAATTAACTCATTAAAAACTTCTTTATCCTTCAATCTCTGTCGTTTAATTTTCCAGTTCACCCGTGCGAAGAACGGGTATACCAGCTAGTTTTATATACAAAAGGAAATTATGTATACAGTATTTCTTAATAAAAAGTTTTAACTTAAAAATTATGTAATTTATTTCTTTAATAATATTATTTCGTGCTCCAGGCGCCACCTTCCCTTGCATATTTTACGACACAGATATTTTTATGTTTTTATTCTTGCATTTTTCTCACAAAATGGCAAAGTCTAGCCCTGTTGAAGTTGTCTGCAGTCACATTTCATATTCTGCACTTAATTTGATTATTTTGTTGTTGTTGTTAGATTTTTCGCGTAAATATTTGCCCCGAAAGACATTTAAGTACTCCGGCTGGGGGGTGTAGTTAGGCGCTGGCCTTCTGCGCCAAGTTTGCCCGTTTGACCCCGCCCAAAGTCGGGGGATTTTCATGATACAAAAATTTGACAGCGTCCATGTCGTATGATTATGCGGCATGTTAAAGATTACTAGAGTAAATGTTTAGCTTGGGTGCTCTCGGCGAAGCTAAATTCCAAAGACATTTCGCATCGCCAGAGTTCAGGTGCCCCCTCTGAGGAAGAAAGTGGACGTCAATATATTGTGGTAATTGATATCCGCTTATTTGGTGCCGCACTACAAAGTGCTTCCGGTTCTCGGGGAATGTATTGGGTCTTCAATGGTAATTGCCAATCCGCAGCCCCATTTGGAAGAAAAGAACATTTAAATGTTTGTAACTGTGTGAACCATCTAATTTATTATATATAGTACTCGAAAGGATTTTTCATTCATTCATGCTTATTTTTTTCTCCTGGAAAATATTCTCTTATATTTTTTTTAATTGAGTAATTGGGATTCATTATATTCGCTTGAACACTGGCCATTAAATTTCTTTTAATTCATTCCTTAGGAAATTGTTATTTTTTCAAAACATAGCACATTGCACAGAGCATCATTTAGAACGGCAATCACGCCTCCTAATTTAGAAAAACTTGTGATGTTCCTCCCCTTGGAAGTACATCTCTCGAAGTATCAGCGTGAGCTAGAGGTGTAGGATTAGCGAAAGAACTAGGATCAAACATTATCTTAATATGACTTTATTAAGATATTCAACTTAAACCTTTAACAAATTCAATTATAATAATTAATATGAGAGAATCTACGATGACGAAATACGCAACACACAATAAGACTTAATATAATTCAGACCACTATCTATAAGTGGACCGCCTAATCTCCGATTCTAATATTAAATAATCAATCCTACCTTATTACAGCTTGGAGTAACGCTCAGTCTTGTCTTTGTATGCAACTTGGCGGGTTCCTTCTAATCGAGCACTAATAATATGTATCCACGTCACGCAAAACACATTCAAACTTGAAACATGAACTGTAATAACTATCAACTACCACAAACCAACATCAATTGTCTAACATTCCTTTACATTGCCATCGCGCTTACTCTAAGATCCTATATTTAAAAGTCCGCTCATTTGCATCTTTTATTCACATTTCATTTCTTGGATTTGATTGGAAAAGAGTCGCCATTAATTCTGGCCCAAAGAACCCAATGGACTTGTTAAAGAAAAGACGCGTCACAAACTTCGCAACTATATTTCATCACGTAATTATAGTGCATTGTTACAATTCATTTAAAATTAATCTGAATTCCGAATGTAAAAGCAGGGTACTATATTTTCTGGTTAATCTGCTCATAATAAAACAAAGACTTTAGAATTTAAATATCTTGCTTATATATTATATATATATATATATATATATATATATATATATATATATATATATATATATATATATATATATATATATATATATAGTTTGCCATTTTCACAGCATTATTTAAAATGTTTTTTAATGCATTCTTTATTCATTTTACTACTGCGATACATTACTCCAATAAGATGTTATGATTAAACTTTCTTTTTTCTTCTTCTTCTTTCTCTATTCTTTTATAGGCTTATTAGAATCGAAAATGGGGAATTGGCTCGCTTGTGCAAACACACACAACATACGATTCCAATAAAATGTTAATTGCTTTATCATTGACTTGGGAGATCTAAGTCTCAGTTTTCCATTCTTTGATCTCACAAAAAAAAAATTACTTTGCGCGGAATGGCCTTTTGAACCAGCTGATTTTACTTGTCCAGTAGTTTCTAGTAAAATTAGAAAAGGAAAGCTATTGATTTAAATTTATATATAGTGGACCGCAAAAGTGTTCGTATACTTGTAATTTACAATAAAATTTAAAGTTTTCGATTAATAAAAATTAATACATCGAAATTGTAATTTTTTTGTGACCTCTGCAACTAATTCTTTATTGAATGACTTAATTCATTTTTTAAAAATAGTATAACCATAACCTTTAAAAATTAATAATAAAAAAAAACCCTACTAAAAATTACGCCGCAAAAGTCTTCGTACACTTAACAAAAATTTCAACATAGTTTTAAATTTTGAATTTCTTTGTTAATTTAGTACTTAGTAGGATATGTTGTAGACACTAAAAGTGTCTACAACAAATTTTAAACGCTTTGGTATAGATTTATTCGATCGCATTTTTAATTCAGCATCGATTTTTCTCCATGCTTCTGTAGCTATTGTTTTTACTTCCCATTATGTGTTTATATGTCAAGTTTTATTATTTTTTTATGAATCAAATTCTCACCAAATATGTTCTACGTGGCTAAATAAAGTGATTGAGAGGTGTTTATAGAGGCACCAGCGGCGTACATTGCGCTTGACGACATAATCCTGGTAAAGAAATGAAGTCGTCTCCAGAGTATCCAAATTTTGGACGGATAATATAAAATTTCCTTTTAAAATATTTAAATAGAGCTCGTTATTCTCAATACCATAAAAAAAAAATACCAAATTACCTAATCCTGAAGCCGATTTACACTCCCACGCAAGAACACCTCCACCTCCATACTTCAGCATGGAGATGGAGGAGTTCTTGTTCCACATAAATTCATGGGATAATGGGACTTCATTTTTAACAGGATAATGTCACCAAGCGCAATGCTCTCAATGTACGCCACTGGTGTCTCTATAACTGTCCCCAAAATCTTAAAACACCTTTCAATCACTTTATTTATCTACGTAGAACGTATTTGATGAGAATTTGATTTATAAAAAAAAAGAAAACATGACATATATAAACACATAATGGGAAGTAAAAACAATAACTACAGAAGCATGGAGGAAAATCGATGCAGAATTTACAAAAAAACTGATTAAGTCTATCCCAAGACATTTAAAAGTTGTTGTGGACACTAAAAGATACTAAGCACAAAATTAAGAAAAAAATTCAATATTTAAAGCTAAGTTGAGATTTTGTTAAATGCACGAAGACTTTTGTGGCGTAATTTTTTAGTAGCTTTTTGATTATTAATTTTTTAAAATAATGATTATACTATTCTTAAAAAATTGATTATGTCATTCCATTAAGAACACGTAGTCACCCAGCCAGTATGGTGGCTATGACCCTCGGCTTGTAAACCGAGTGGGTTCGAATCAAGAGTAAGACTTGGTTGTTCGGGAAAGAAGTCGGTCTTTCGCCTGAAATGGATTCCCGTCTGAAAAGGAAAAGCAGCGCACCTCTTCTTGTTATGCTGGGGTCATCGTTTGTAATAAAATCTGTATTTTTCTGTGGCTGTGTTATATGTTTCTGTTCATCTATCTCACGTCTTTCGTATGTATCCCAGTAATGAACACACGGCAACAACATTAAGAACAAGTTGCAGATATCATAAAAAAAACTACAATTATTATATATTAATTTTTACTAATCGAAAACATTAAATTTTATTGGAAATTGCAAATATACGAACACTTTTGTGGTCCACTGTATATACAGCGCACAAAGGTCTCGATTCTTCACATTTTTTAAACTATAAATCGTCTCTTTTTTTAAAAAATTACCTTTACTGAATGTGCAATTTTACTCTTGTTATAAATTATATTTTCCTTTCTCAAAAACACTTTATAAACAAACAGTACGAAATCCAGCTGGATTAAATTTCTAATTTAGCAGGTGTTATTCCACCTTTATAACAAAAATAAAAAAACGAATTGTACTCGTTATTTACTTATTTAATTAAGCAGAATATTTTTGCTACGTAAGCAAACAAAATGATCTCAAACGATACTTTAAACATCAACTGAATACAACAGTGTATATATATGACATGATTTTTAAGACAGAATCAGATTAAAGTTAGAAAAGTGAAAAGACGACCTTTATTCTTTCATTTGTACATCTGTTCTGACACCGAGAGCAGGGAGGAAAAAGCACGCCATGGTGGGGGTTTCAAGTGGATAACACTTGAAAAACATATGGTAAGTATCGCTGCTTTGAAGAGGGTGCTTGCAAGTTAATACTGACATATGTTGACTATTAAATCTAACGATCTGGAATTAGACATGTTTATTGGCTAGGCCATATGTTCGGAAGAAATAAATGGGTGATTAGTTTGATACTTGAAGATGGGAATTGAGAAAGATGAGTCAAGTACTAGATAGGGAATTTAATTTTTAATCTAATTTAATTATCCTTACACACATATATATATATATATATATATATATATATATATATATAAAAGATACTAAATATAATAATATTTAATAAATTTATTTAATGAGAATCACGCACAAATTTCGAAAATTAGATGTTCGATTACCTTTATGGGGTACTCTTTTCCCAATACTTCTACAGTGTCTTTCCCCTCAGGGGCTCGCCTTCTTTAGGTGAGTACGGGTGTCACAATCCCGAGGTACCCTAGTGATCTTTCCTTTTCCCAAGGGGTTTACTATCTTTGGTAAACACGGGTTTCACGAATCTGGGGTACCCTAGTGATCCCTCTCTATTTTCGACCCTCCTTGTCATTCAATTTATCCTTTCTTTTCCCGTCTAGATCACAGATTTTCCCAAATGTTTGGCGCAGTATAGCCAGATTTGACTCTTGCGAAATAAAATCTCACATTCACTCACTTACTCACTCTACAGTGTCTTTCAAAAGTGTTCGTACACTTGCAATTTTCTAAAAAATATTAATGTTTTCGACTAATAAAAATTAATATATCGGAAATGTAGTTTTTAAAATAATATCTGCAATTTGCTAATTGGAATGACATTATCAATTTTTAAAACATACTATACTTATTAAAACATATTGTACTAAATGATATCCGAAGACAAAGTAAAGCAATGTCAATGCAATAAAAACGTCAGCTTCCTAAATGAAGACGGTGTCCGAAGACAAGGTAAAGCTATGCGTCACCATCCTTTTCAAAGACGGTTTCCTAAGACAGGGTAAGGCAATGTGTCAGCCTCCTAAGTGAAGACGGTGTTCAAAGACGGTAAAAGTATATGGATTTTATAAAAACGTGAGCTTCCCAAGCGAGAACGAATTCCAAGACTGGGTAAAGCTATGTGTCAGCATCCTAAGTGACGTCGGTCTCCAAAGACAGGGTAAAGGTATGTGGATACGATAAAAACGTGAGCTTCCCAGCCGAAGACGGTTTCCTACGACGAAGTTAATTTAATAAAAACGTCAGATTCCACCGTTTTTGCTTAAAAATGCTTTAATGAAATAATCAGCTCGCAATTGTACAGTATTAGTGAGTTTGAACTTGTTTTTTTTTAGTTATTTCTAGACAGTTTTTGATGTATCTCACAAGGGGAGGGCACGACTAAAGAAATTCATTTGGGGAAGAGACTTTGTGTAACAGTCGTACTGCTATAGGGTATTCAAACCCCAATGTAATTCCGCGAATGGCCAGTCAATTACGAGAAAACAGCGGGCACGATCGTCAGCGTATCGGAGTAATATCTAATGGACTGGGGTTCGATTCGCACGAGCGCCAACTTCATTTTTATTTTTTTTTCTATCCAATTTACTTTCAGAATTAAATAATTTTATTTTTTAAAAAAATTCACATTGATTTTTAAATGATATTCTACATAATTATAGTAACTATTTTACTTTTTTAAAACACAAAACAACTAATAGTCATGATAATAATACTTATAAATAAAAAGTGAAAATAAATTAAATAATAAAAAATAAAGTTAAATAAATATAAATAAAAAGTAAAAATAAATTAAATTATAATAAATAAAGTTAAGTAAATATAAGTAAAAATTTTACTTTGTCTTACATAATTTTTTTGATTACATACAAGAACCTGAGTGATAATTATCAAAAAAAAACATCTTTATTCACAGATATCTTCACTATAAAATATTAAAACTATTTATATTATAAGTGATCTATGTAAAATAATATATATCGAAATACTCTCTCTCTCTCTCTCTACTATGAACTCTTTTAAAAATCCAAAAATAAACTCTAACAAGGTTATATTGTAAATCAAAATCCGTTATCCTACTGATTTCTCATTTTATTGGAGCATTCTTTGTTTTTAAAAGAATTCTTTGTTCTTAAAAGAAAAACACATGCTCTTTAAAAACAGCTGCCTTTCTCTTGAACAAAATCGTTTTGTTAAAAACGGAAGTAAAATTTTATGGCCATTTAGATATAAGAAATAATTTTAAAAATACAATTAGATTTTAATGATAGAAGTAATTGTAGTTATACTATATATTAGTTGTTTTTGTGTTTTAAAAAAGTAAAATAGTTACTATAATTATATAGAATACCATTTAAAAATCAATATGAGAATCTTTTTTAAAAAATAAAATTATTTAATTCTGAAAATAAATTGGAGAGGAAAAAATAAAAACGAAATTGGTGCTCGCACGAATCGAACCCCGGTCCATTCGATAGTACTCCGATACGCTGACGTGGCCGCCGTGGCTTGCCTAGTCGCGAGTTCGAGCCCAGTACCACTAAAGACCCGTCGTGTAGGGCAGCGATGCACGTTAAATATGTCGAGAGCTGAAACGCCCTCCCGTTGGTGTGGTGTGGTAGTTAGGAGAGGGGGTGCCAGCTCAGGTGTCGTCCACGTCACTTGACCATGGTTCAAAATTACGTGGTCCGTCGCCAAAAGCCCTCGTGTAGCTGAACAGTGCGACGTTAATATTCAATCAATCAATTAACCGATACGCTGACGATCGTACCACGGCGACGTTGTATCAGGGGAAAAATAACTTGTATATAAGCTTAGTATGAATTTCGAACGCTGTTTTCTCGGAATTGACTGGACATTCGGCGGAATTACATTGTGGTTTGAATATCCTCTTGCAGTACTACTGTTTCTCATTCCCAAATGAATTTCCCTAGTCGTGCCCTCCCCTTGTCAGTAGTGGTATATTTTATGATTTCATCAACATATTTTTTAAGTAAAAGTGGTTGAGTTATCAAAGGTTGTATATGCACGGTTAACTTTAACCAAATATTCAAATTCGTATAATCAGACGCCATTTCAAATATTAAGACTTTTAAGAGTTTCAGGACATTCTCGAAATAGTAATATACCAAAATTTAGACTCCATATTTTTAATATTTCTAATAGAGCTTAGATTTTTTATATGCCTATATAATAATGATATTTAAGTATCTCTCCAGAACTTTAGTTAAAAAGTTTTTTCTTTTTAGTTGCACATGGATATAAATTTTGTACCTCATAATACATATTTTCATTTAGTTACCAATTTTTCAATAACATTACTTAAATATGTAAAATATTTTACACACGCATATTTAAAATGATGCACAAAAAATAGCTAATGAGTTATTTGATTAAAATCACTGGATAATTTTTTTAAAAAAATTATAGAGCAATTATTAAATTCTAATTATTTTTTTTCATATGTAAAATTACTTTTAAGATATTGGGTACTATTTAGAGAAAAAAATTTTTGATTTATTATATGAAAAGGCATCTTTTACAGAAGTATGGCAAATTCGGAAGAAAATATAATGCAATTCAATTGTGTTCGTATAAGATATTAATTAAATATTTTGTCATCACCCGCCAAGTTGTTTCTAATTTTTGTCAAAATGGGGGATAACATTCCAATATGGTTACATTGATCTTTATCGTTTGGTAATATGTTTACTAGAGTGTTTAGGTATATAATCCTTACTTTTTTGGTTTATTTTTATTTTGGTAATCCCATTAATTTTAAGCAATTCGATTTTTTTAAAAAAAAATTAACTATTTTTATATTGGAAGCTCTTTTGCTTGTTTTTTGTACTTTCCGTTGGATAATGGATATCTCAAAAATTACTGGTGAGTAGAAAAATTACTTTTTTTATGTAGGGGTCTTCTGTGTTAAATTATTACGGATTATTAGGTTTACCAAATTCGTTTTAGTCAATTTTATTTTTTAAGAGATTGAATTTTTTTAAAACTTTAAATAAGATTTTACTGATTTCGCCACGGGAAAAGTGATAGATCTGGTAAAGACGCAGCAACTGTGTTTCAAAAAAGTAATAAATTGGATGATCGAATTTTTTATTATGGATCTTATGGTATGAATTAAATCTGTCTGGCAGAATTCTTTTTTTAATGGTAGTAAATTGAAAATTTCTATTATTTTATTTCTTTAATAAATGATTTCCTAATTTCTTTTTCACATTGCATAATAAAGTCATTTTTTTTTAAGTATTTAATTCTTCTTTTTTAAAAGCCCTTTAAAAACTGAACATTCATTATCACATAATGAGGGGCTTCAGAATTTTCATAACAATTTAAATCGTTCAAGCAGCTGTCCTCTAAAATTTGGCATCTCATATTTCTTTCTGGTAATGCTGAGGAAATAGAAGTTTTGTCTTTTTTGAAAACATCAGTTTCATGACTGTAATGTTCATTGCACCATCTCTTGTTAGCTTTTTGTTTACTAACAAGACTCGATCGCTTTTGTCCAGGTATGATGAATTAAAGTTTACTTATTAATAAAAATATTTTTTCAAACGGATATTTAAAATTATAAAGAAATAAATTGATTATATAATTGGCTTTGAGAAAAAAGCCTTTTTTTTATACTAATGGTTTTAGAATAAGAAAAAAGGACGCAAAGAGAGAGCAAAATGGAATAACGTTTCTCTCTTGCATTAAAACAGACGAATTAATTCACTTCTCTTCTAATTAAAGTATAAAGCTTCAGAATCTCGTGTAAAAGTGAATCAATCGAAATTGTTTAGGCTAGGATGATAGCGTCTGCATAAAAAGCAGACGTCACGTCTTTTAGTTTCGGTTCGCTTCAACATACTGACAAAAAAAGTTAAATAACTCGCAAAATAATGCAGCTAGAGCTACCAAATTTTATAAACATATTTAAAAAAGTCCTACAACTAAAATAAGGCAGTAAAAAAAATTCGTTAAAATCGTCATTTTTAGGGTAATGTGTCCTCTTAATCTGGCAATTTTCAAAATCGCCTCAAGAATGGTGTCAAACAACATTTTCACCCTGATTTCAAATGGAATGTGAAGAAATTTGCAGATTTTTGTCTCATCTCAAGAGTGCTGTAATTCTGATTTTGAAGGGAAAGAGGGATTGAGAGATAGAATTCCAAGATCAAACTATATTCGCTCTGAAATTAATCAACATTTTTTTCTTCGAACTGAAAATTTAACAAAAAATGTTATCGAATGTCAATGAATAGGAGCAGCTTAGCGTACCTTATTGGTTGAATTTTAAACGAGGTGAAGGATGTGTTTGGCTAAAATTCAATTAGGATGCATTCTGATAAAGATTAACAGTTTTAACACATATTGGAAATCATGAACATACTGAGCTGTACAGCTGTAACATATCCTACGAACCTAGCGGAGAAAACTGCTACTATTCTAGAACTGGTACTATTCTTGCATTGTCAAGTGCTACCATCTAGTGAGAGAAAATATAGGTTGTGCTACAGAGGCATTGGCGTAAATAAACTAAATTATAATGACCAAAATCGGAAATATTAAACTCTAAATTTTCGGTACTTACTCGTCGATCCATTTCATCAAATCAAAATACGTCGATAAAGGCCACAACATACTGCCAAAAACGAAAAACCAATCCTGTGCATGTTGAAACTTAATAGTTACTAGTTGTATGGCCCGGCGTTGCACGGGCGTTCTCTACTTTTATAAATTTTCCCTTTCCTTCACAAAATCAACAATTCTAATATTCTTTTTCAAAATGACTCCCCCTTCTCCGCTTAGCTCGACATTGCTTGGGCTTTTACCGAGTGTATAACTTAAAATTCCCTGTTTCGAAATTTTTCCGTTTCTTTTCTTTGTCAGACAGGTTTATTTCCCTCCGGCATTGCACGAACATTTCTAAATGCATAAGATATTGACATGGAAGTCCCTCTTCCCCTCTCGCTATCAGAGCTCTCGAGTAAGTAAACACAGTGGGACTTTAATATTCACTCACTCACTTTTCAACTTTTCAGTCCCCGGAAACGAAAATTTACCTTTTTAAAAATAGTTGTGTGTTGAAAAAAGTAGAAATTTTTATACTTACAAATTTCACAACTGTATTAACTGTTGAATTAAAATTGTGGCATTTTTTGAAATGTTCGATACACAGAAAAAAAGTTTCATACAATTATTTTTATAAATGAAGAAGCTGTAAAAACTTCGAATTTGATAAGTACTTATTAAATATTTAAAATATGAGTATTTTTTTAAATTCATAAAAAAGTTTTCGGTATTTTATTTTTTAAATCACTAACTGTAAAAGATCAAAGTGCATTTAACTGTAGATTTATTGACGTATGCTGCCGTACTTGTAATAATATTGCCAAATCAATACAACTTAGGTGCTTCAGATAAATGTACATATTGCAGTGAACTCCGAAAATAGTTTCTTCACCTCTCACCAGATGGCGCGTTTGATGAAACTACGTCATCAATTTCACCGAAGAGAAAAATTATATAATACCACTTATTCTCGCAGCCTTGCTTCTGAAATGAGCAATGGATTTAAATAGGAACATTTCTGCTGTTGTTACAAATTCTAGATTGTCTAGCACAAAGATCGCTAAAAAGACTAAAACAGAAGAGTGTCCTGAAGGATCATGTCCTTTCTAAAACCCAAACAAGCTGAGATATTTATCTACAGATAATTGTTTTAAAACTCCTAATTTGCTTGAATGAACATTTTGAAACCGTACGTCATATTTTACAAGTTTAGAATTATGTATCTGATCCTACTCGTAAAGTTTTACCTCTGCTTAAAGTAGAAAATTGAAGTATAAATCACTGGCGTAGCTAGTTCTGAGTGAGCTCTGTATCGAAATACCTTCAGGGCCCTTTTTTAGATATGAGAACCATGTTAGTGGGGCTGTAGATGCACATATTGGGCCCCTGTAGCTTGGGGGCCCCGTATCATTGATATGGCGGTAGCTACGCCCCTGGTATAAATATACGACACAAGCCTATTTAATACTCATGGCAAACTACACTTACAAAAAATTGAATATTGATAATGAAAATGAAAATGCTCCTTATGATTTGCAATTATTTACGTATACCGGCAGTGGCGTACACAAGGGGGTTAAGGACTTACCCCTTTAGCAAATTTTGAATTTTTATCGCAGAGATTATCCCTTAGTACTTTCATCTATGTGTTTTTTAGAATGTAACCCTCCTCCCTCGTAAAAACGGTCTGTTTATGTTTGTGAACACCTTCCTCCCATGAGGATTTTTAATTTTTTTACTTCCTTTTCAGAAAAATTTAATACTTGAAATCTCGTTCTCTACTTAAGCATTCTTTTTACCTTTAAAATAGACAAATCTGAAATTTATTTCGAGGAATAAGCTTAAGGGGGAGAATCTCCTTTCCCACCCCCACATGCACACTGCATAAAAAATTTCTCGCTACGCCCCTGAATGTTTGTATTAGACAAATGTAGACTTAATGCAATGAACAACAATTTATTGGTAATATGCACATTATGGATAAAAATTACAAGTAAATTTTAGGCCGTGATTGGAAACTAGCAAGATATATTTCAAAAAGAATAAATTTTTTCGAGTCAAATACGTGATAAAAATTTAAAATTAAATAATTTTTATCGGGATATTTTAATGTATCTTCCAAAGAGTCATGTAGTCTAATTAATTACGAAGAAAAAACGAAAGAGAAGCGCGGCATTTTTCGTTAAGCCTCATACTTATGCATCAAAAGAACTCTAACTGAACAGATAAGAATCGCTTGAGGATATGTCAGAAACTAATTATAATCACCCTACTGTGACATCTGCTTATTAGCAGAACTCTCCCCATCAATACTTGTCAAGATTGACGAACAGGGTACGAAGTTGTTCAGATGGGACATTGTATCTCCCAAAAAACTATTCTTTCCTCATGTCTAGGGCATGACACATGTAAGTCGATTCGGAAAACGGCTTTGATGTCGCCGCACCTTTTATTTCACTGATTTCCAAATGATCTTTAGTTTCAACGTTCTGTAGAAAGGAAGCTTCGGGGAACAGCACCAATTGTGTTGGGTTCCCTTCGCACATCTGTACCACAGACAGCTTGAATGAAGAGTAATGTAGGCCGGTCATGACAAAGACACAGCCTCAGTGTAATGTGACAAGGGGATTTATAGCCCTCCAGATGGTAAAAGTCCCCAAGCAAGCTTGGTACTCTTTTATCGACCCACAGCAGAACGGATGAAAGGCTGAGTTGAACTTCCCAGCCCTGGAATAGAACTCGGACCTGTGGTGCGGAAGCGCCATAGACCGACCGCTAGACCACTGGGCCATGATAATCATAATAAAAAAAAATAAAAAACTAACACTGATAAAAATACTTAAAAATATACTACAATTTTTAAAATAACAATAAAAAATACATTATAATTTCTCAGTGTAAATTAAAATTCTGCTTTTTAGTCTGCTCAAAAAAGTCGGCTGGGTGGCGTGGTTGGTTTATCGCTGGCCTTCTGTGTCCAAGATTGCGGGTTCGATGGATTTCATGATGCAGAAAATCGACAGTGGTCATGTCGTATGATTATACGCCATGTAAAAGATCCCTAGGGAGGTACTCTAGGCAAAATTAAATCCCCTAGTACAGGTTCGCATCTTTAGAGCTCAGTTGCCTCCCTCTAGGTAGGAAACTGGGCATCAAAATTACCTTCGGCGATAGGTATCTATCAATAGGGCCCCGCACTAAAAAGAGACACCAGCTTTCGGTGAATGTACCAGGTAGATTGATGAACACTGTTCATAATCTGCCATTAGAAATAAAAAAAAAAGTATCTTCAAAAAATGTCATCACTTAAATCTGTAATAACAAAATATAATATCACTAACTTTATCTCTCTTTATAGATTTAAAAAGAAGAAAACATTGAAAAATAGCACACCTGTTACTAAACTAATTCAAACTTTGAAAATTCAGAATTTTTTTTTTTTAATAAATACCTTTTAACCCTCTCTCAGCGTTTCCCGCGACGTCCAAGGGCAAACGTGGGCGTAACACACGTAACACTACGCAGCGAGATGGTTAAACGGCAATAACACAATCACTTATAGAAATATACTCTCTTATAACAAAATAATATTATATAAATTTATTTATTGATGTATAAAAAAGGGGGATCTATATAAAACGCATCTGTTATATTGAATTAACATTTGATGCTTCAGAAAAAAAAAATCAAAACTGAGAATAAACAACAAACAAATGAATTAAATTTTTGTAATACTAGGAAAGAGCAATGAGGGCTTTGCAATACCTCGTTCTGGACAAGTGGAAGTTCTTTTATGAAAAAAAGTTTCTCGTCAGCAATATTATTTTGATTTAACGCAAAGATAAAATTTTGGAATCATTATACTCTTAACTATAACTGTAACGGGTATGTTTGCGTTCTTCCAACTAAAAGTCCTTTAATAATTAACTAATAAGTCTTTAAATATTATTCTATTGAAAACTTTCCTCCGAAGAAGAAGACGCAATTTATTCAAATCAAGGCTTGTATTTAAAGATAAACTTTCAAGCTCGAAGTGAGGGAGGTTAGAAGCTTGCAGTGGTTAACGTAAAGCTAGGTGAGAGCGCTTTGTAGATTATTTAATTAATATTAAGATTGACGATTTGGTCAATTAGTTGTTAAATTGGATTCGTGTTGGTTTGAATTAGATTAGTTTAAAAATTATCTTCAAATATAAGAAGATGTATTGCTTGGACGTGCTAAGTATAAGTATAATTAGATTTATAATTATATCTCCAATTATCTCGTCTACCTTGCTATTGCACCCATATTTATCAATTGGTGAATTTTTTAACTTGGGTTGTTGAAATATGTGACATTTTTGAGAATTGTTGATAAATTGAAGTTGTATTAACAGTGGCTAATATTTCTTCTGGCCCTCATATACTAGTGGATGGGCCGTCGATCCATTACAATAACGATAACTTCAGTGATAATAAAATAACAGTTTTCTTTTTACTGAGTAATCTTTTCAGTTAAAATCGTTATTCGCTTAGTTAATCTATTTATTACACATTTAATTTATATATATTAACGAAAGAGATTTCATTGAACTAATATATTGTTCTTATAGCACTTTTTTTTTTTTTTATAAAAACACATGTACAACAAGATATTCTTTCACACTTAATATGACAAAAATACAGTAGAATTTCCCAATAACGAACCTAGTGTTTGACACGATATGACTTAATGCCAAAAAATTTAAGCCAACCAACCAACCAAATGATGGACATCCACCAAAACAGACATTGTGTATTTTGTCTTTTACTACTAACAAGTAATACAAAAAAAAAAAAAAAAAAATTTTTTTTCAAAGTCAATTCCTACTTAAGTCAACAAAGAAAAATTTTATTTTAGTTATTTTTTTAAATAATTACATTTAATATAAATATGTATATACATATGACAGCATCGCACAATATTAAGTGGCAAAACAGAAAGCGATTTTCCCTGCAATTTTTCACTTTCCTTTCTATATAGGATGTTGTACTATTTTTGTTTGTTTGTTACTCTTTATTCATTAATTAAATTTAATTATTTTAATAAAATAGTACAGTAAAAAAGAAATCACGTTCTCAGAAATTAGGCCATCTCGGGTGAGATTCGAACCCACGACTTTTGGATTAGAAGTCCAACGTGCTATCCATTGCGCTACAGGGACACAACGAGCGATTTTCCTTTTTTATATGGTGCTGGACTATTATTTTTGTTACTATTTATTCTTTTTTAATTCATAAATGAACTAATATTTGAAAAAACTGTATTAACATCAAGTGTCATCCACTACAAATGTAAAAAAAAATGTATTCTAGCTTGAATGGATGAATAGAAAGTATTTTAATCACAATTGAAAATTTGAACAAGATATATATATAGGGAGAGAGTGAACTAATAGAGTAGGAATTGAAATATATAAGACGAAATTCAGGTAAATAAATTATATATAAATTGATACTTTAATCACATGTACCCTTTTATAAATTTGAAGTTAATGAAAAAGGAAAATTCTTAATTGAAAAAGTTTTAATTATTGCATAAATGTTTGAAATGAGTAATAGAGAGAGAGAGAGAATTGTGTACTTACAGAAATTTACACACGTTACATGTTTTTTTAATAGTCTATTCCTTGTGTCAGCCTAAGCCTGCATTTTTATTTCTTATATAAATCCAGAGAAAACGCGCCCCCGCGAAGTGCAATCAGTTTATTACATAAGATGTAATAAACTTATTCTATTTTGTCCATAAATCGAGGCATCGAGCAGATCAATGTTGCAAATTTTTCTCTTTATTCCTTTCCTATATTGAAGTTACATTGATTTATTATGCCATCAGTATATTTGATCTATTAAAAGAGAAGTGTAAGCTTTTATCTTTGAAATCCTAAAATTTTATTAAGAAGGAATACTTTTTATTTATTTCTCTCCTTCTATCTTTCCTTTGAAACTTCTTTCGGTGTCACTTAAATAAAGTGTCCTTTAATGAGAAGTAAATATATATATAGTCCCTATTCAAAAAGACTGGTACCAATCCCCTTCCCAAAGTCCTTGATTTTTTTTTCGATTAATTATAATCCTATGTATATAGTACGTAAAATTTAACAAGTGTAGTCGAAACTCCATATTACGAACCTCTATATTATGAATTTTTCTATAAAGCGAACTTTTTCCTACAACCAAGAATATTTCACGATTTTCCTCGTAAAATAACCTCCCAACAGCGAAGTGCATTTTCTATACAACGAACTTTTTTTCTTGTGATTCAATTTTTTCTCCCTATTTTTAAAGTATTTTGGACGTTTCAAATTGTTCTCTCTTTTAACATGTTTTATGTTGGTCATAAATCTTGAACTGGTCATAAATCTTGCATTTTGGTGCCTAACTCGCCGAGAGAAATAGAATTCTAGTGGCTTCCTCAGTGCAACCTTTAACCCCCATTATTCAGTTCCATAGAAACACTTCTATACCCCCTTTCACCCTCAGTGGAGTTGTCTCGTGTCCCCATGTCCTTGAAAAGTCAAACATCAATTTCTAGTTAGAAAATAATGTATGTTTGAAATTACTTGTATGCTTTAAATTAGAAAATATCCTTAAAAATCATTAATTTTAATTAAAAATTTTTTTTCTAAATGTTTAAAATATACAGTGTGTTCTTCGATATTCTTTTTTCTTGTTTTCCTTGCAGCTAGTCTTTCGTTCATTTTGTTTGTGTGTGTGTGTGTGATAAGATATATAAAATAAATAGATATTGATTTACAATAAGGTGTGAGAAAGAATAATTACTTTTTTTTTAATATTTACTATTTATGAATTTAAAATTAGCTTTATGTGGTTTATAAAGTATAGGGAAAGATGAACCTCTCTATAACGAATTTTCTTTATAACGAACTTTTTTCAGGATTTAGCGACTTCGTTATATAGAGGCCCGACGGTATTTGTTATTAATCTAATTAAGTTTATTAATTAATACTTATTATTTATTCAATAATTAATTTTTTACTGCTTTTTTCCCTAAAAATCGACAAAATCAAAAAACTATGTTGGCAGCGCATTGGAGCATAACACAAGAATAGTGGACTTCCAACCCTGGTCCCCCCCTTTGAAAAATGTTTGTGTGCGCTTCTGCCCTCACCGCTTTGCATTCCAATGTAAGATGTTCCTTCCCATACCCCCAACGGTTTCCCGAGAAAGAATTACAAGGGGGGCATTCTTTTCTTCTCCAAACTGCAACTTATTATGGGAGATGAACAGGTGTTCGGGAAATGTCCATCTGACTCTCGAGGGGGTAGTCTCGAGTCTTGTACATGGACGTTAGTTTAAAAAAAAATCTTGATCTATCTATTTTCTTTTGTTAAAAATGTTTTGTTTATAATTTTATAACTTTTTAAATTGGCTTTTGAATCCTTTTCTTAATTTTTTCGGTTTAATAATGAGTATAATGAAACAACATTCACAATTTGAAATTATTTTTTAAAAAAATTTAACGTCAACTTGAAACAGAGATGTGATTAAGAGAGTCTTAAGATTCTTTGAGGCCCTGGGCCCAGAGAAGATATTTTGAGGCCCCGGGCCCTACGCAAAAATAGGCTCAACCAGAGACTTAAAAGTAGACAGTATATATATAGTAAGCATTGTCAAATACTCGTTCAAACGGCAATTTGAAACAAATAAATATGCACGACTAAAATACCCAGGCATAAACCGGATCGACCATTGGCTGCATTTCGACTAAATGAGTTGAATGATTGTTTATGGTATTATGCTTAGGCCTAGACATGAACTACGGTCATCACATAATAATACGATCTTACCACTTTTGCCAGTTGACATATGCAGTAGGACCTCTATACAGCGAAGTCACTAAATCCCGAAAAAAAGTTCGTTCTATGGAAAATTCGTTATATACAGGTTCTTTTTTTTCAATATGCTTTATAAATCACATAAAACAAATTTTAAATTAATAAACACTATGCATTAAATGAAAGTAATTATTTACACCTTTTTGTAAACCAACATCTATTTATTTTATATATCTTACTCATCAAAAAAAAAGAAAGAAAAAAAAGAAAAGCTGCAAGGAAACAAAAAAGAATATCGAGGATCTCACACTGTATTTTTTCCATATTTAGGAAAAATTTTTATATTAAAAGTAATGAATTTTAAGGACATTTTCTAATTTAAAGCATAGAAGTAATTTTGAACATACATTATTTTCTAACTAGAAATTTATGTTTGACTTTTAAAGGACACGTTGACACGAGACAACTCCACTGAGGGTGAAAGGGGATATAGAAGATGTTTCTAGGGAAGTGGACAATGAGGGTTAAAGATTGAACAGATGAAACCACTAGAATTCTATTGCTCTCGGCGAAGTAGGCCCCAAAGGACCAATTTGTGACCAGTTCAAGATTTATGACTCCCATAAAAAGTGTTAAAGGAGAAAATTACTTGAAATGTCTAGAAATATTTTAAAAATAGGGAGAAAAACAATTGAATCACAAGAAAAAAAAATCGTTGTATTGAAAATGCATTTCACTATTGGGAGGTTATTTTACGAAGAAAATCGTGAAATGTTTTTGGTTCCAGGAAAAAGTTCACTATATAAAAAAATTCGCAATACAGAGGTTCATAATATGGAGGTTTGACTGTAGTTCGAAATTCCCTGCTTTACGAAGAATATGTACGGGAATAATATTTGATTACTAAATTATCTAGTAAAATAGAGTCAAGAACGAAACTAGGTCCCCACCGAGGGTGAGGTCCTGGGCCCGGGCCCATCTGACCCATGCCTTAAGGTATCCCTAGATGTGTAGTTTAAATAACAGCGAAGAAATAGAAAATCAACCACCTTAATGGAAGATATTTCTCTATACAGTAAAAAACGTTTAACGCGAAAACGCTTAAGACGAAATATTGGTTAACACGAAATTATACATCGGTCCCAGCAAACTAATATGTACTTTCATGCATTTTTTTCTCTTAACGCGAAATGAAAATCGCTTAACACGAAAATAATTTCTTTCTGGGAATGATCAAAATACAGAAAATCCCAGCCACGCAGGCTAGATTTAAGAGAGGCGGGAAATGAAAGAGGGGATTCCATATGTTTCGTTGAAAGGAGATTTATTTAGCTTTGAAATTATCTCAGAATAGAGCCTGTGACAAGTGCCAATTTTGTTTATCTAAGTTATTCAACCTCCATTCTCACAAAAACATCTCATCACTTACCTTTGAAATTCGGAGACGCGAGCACATCGAAGTGTGAGTAAAAATCAGTGAGATTAATTCGCATTCTTTTTTCTATTTTAAAACAATTTTTGCAAGCACAATGGCAAAGAGCTATGGGGGAAACCAAACAGCTATTTCGCTCAAAATGAAGATGGAGCTTTTTAAGGTTGTTAATCAAAAACAGAAGACGAAAACGAAAATCTGTAGATTGCGGTATTGCTAACTCTGCTTTATCAACAATAATTTTAAAAAAAGGAGAGCAATTTACGTAAGTGTTGGAATGGTTTTTATTAAATACATGCATATACACATATCTGTGTAAATAAAATGTTCTCTAATAAAGTTAATTTTGTTGAATATATGTTTTTTTTTTTTTACAATGTTCTATAACACGCAAAAAAAATTTCAGTCCCCTTAGTTTCGTGTTAAACGATTTTCACTGTATATATTTTGATTAATTTGCTTGAATTAATTGGATATCAGTGTGCTAAGAAAGGATTCTTTTAAATTCATTCAGAAGTTTCAACTTGGTCATTATTTTATTTTCGATAGGAAAAATATTTTCTTTTCCATGTTGCTCTTACCTAGGTTATATGCTGTTTAAATGTGTGACAGTATGGTAAAAGAACCTAAAATTATTCGTAGTCAAACAGAGACGGTTTTCAATTATATTTTCCTAAAATTGGAATCTGTTTTAAAACATTAAACAAGTAATATAAAAAAAACTTTTAAAGTCAATTCCTACTTAGATGAGCAAAGAAAGAAAAATTTTATTTTAGCTACTTTTTATTAAATAGTTACAATTAATATAAATATGTTTATACATGTGACAGAATCATAACATTAAGTGGTAATTAATGTAGGGGTGTCTAGGGGTAAGTAATGTTCGGGATCTTGATATTTCAAAGAAATAAGCAGATTAGGATGAAATTTCTGTTTAATGGAACATTAGATTATTTACAATTAAAACTTTACGAGTTATTTCATGAAGCATACACTCAATTGTCGCTAAGCCTACTGACCTCCACGTTGACCGAAAAACGTGGCTTCTCGCCTGTAAAACCGGAGTCTCTTCTCTCGCGTCTGTCTCGTTCCGCGTCGTAATCGTTTTCCCCTAAAACCCACCATTCCGGGGGGATACATATATACGCTGGTAGCGCCATCTATTGGTGAGGTTGTAATCTCACTGATCGGAGAATATATTTAATTCTCTAATACTTTAAATCCTACAAACTCGGCCAATCCTGACAGTCGATGACCTCAGCGACGCTTGAGAATGCTCTCATGATTACATATCGTATTACATTACAAAATATAAGAAAAAGTACACAACATGCATAAGATATATAAAGTGAAGGGTATACTCTATAGTTATTAAAATTAAATGTATACATTTGTAATTACTATTCTCTTAATGAGAAAACTACTTCATTAAATCAGCGGAAGTAGCAGTTACATTTGGCCCAGCGTGATCCCTTACTTTCTCAACTGTATATCTGTCTCTAGGTTTCACTTCCGTAATCTGATATGGTCCGAAAAATTCGGCCTCCACCAAATTGTGTACGTTGGACCGCTATCAAATCACCAACTTGGTACTCGGGAGCCTTTTTCCTTTTTTATTATAAGTTTTCTCGTTCTTCACAAGTACTATGGGACTAGCATACTCGGATGAACTTGGTCCGACTATTCCTTGTTCGAGCCATTCTTCATTGTGTTTGTTCACACTTTTCTTTTCCGTGTACGACAACCGACGTGCTGGCTGATAGACTGGGATATCATCGTTCAGTATTATCCTCCTCGTCACATCTGTGGATTCAGTCTTCTCAGGTTTGTACGATGAATTTATTCTGGTTAGATTATTTTTCACTTGTGAGTCAAGGATGTGACTTAAATCTAACTCATCTTCAGGAGGTACTCCGGATATTTGCATTAGACATGCCTTTTCCTCGTGCTTATGGAACATAACACCCTCTTGGGTGAAATTCAAAGAAGCTTTTCTCAAAATGTCTGTACCTATAATGGCTTCAAAATTGAGCTGTTTGGTTGGCACCACATGCCAGGTTAAAGAATATTGATCTTTGTCCAAGACAAAATGATACTCAAAGGAGTCCTTGGTTATTACTTCAATTTGTCCTAAACCGTACAACACAGTGTTTATTTTGGATAGTCTTGAATGGTCAACAATCTTCGTGCTTACATCTTCGTGGATTAGACTAACTGTACTACCAGTATCTATAAGTGCCGGTACAATTTCATTGCCTAACATAAAGCTTTTTAAGTGTAGTCCTTTCTGTGTAGAACAGCTTTGTACTTGGGGATTGGTTTGTTCTCTTTTGATCTCTTTTATTGCTTTAGGACAATTAAAATTCAAATGATCTAAGGAATGACATATGTAACATCTCCTAGGTGCTCTTCTATCAAAATCTCTACTCGGAGGAGTGTCTAAATATCTTCTTTCAGGATTGAAACTTCCTGTTCTCCTTGTATTGTGATTATCAAATTTCCTGAAATTCTCCACTTGATTCGATCCTCTAACTTCAGGTCTTCGAACAGGCGTTAAAGTATGCGTTTTCTGTTTCAACGTCCTACGGACATCCTCAAATTCTTCAAGTCTCTCGGCTAATTCAACTGGGCAGTTGATACTTGGCCATTCGTCTAGGTGACGTTCCATGAATTCGACAGGGGCTCTTTTCTTCATCTGGTCAGCTATCATCAGATCCCGTAGTTTGTCAAATGTTTTTACGTCCAATCCTTCAATCCATCCATTAAAGAATGTTTGAACTTCTTGGTAGAAATCACATCATGTTTTATCCGAACTTTTCTGATGTGTAACAAATAGCTGCCTGAACTTCTCTGAGATCAATTTAAACCTTTTCAAAAGCAAAGACCTCACGTGGTCATAATATCTCGCCTCTTGTTCAGGTTCTCTAGCGATCAACTGTGTGATTTCCTGTGGGAGTAGGCCTAACAGGTGTGAGACCCAAAACTCTTTCGGCACATTCATCATACATGCTTGGCAGTGGCGCACACAGAATTTTTTCAAGGGGGGCCGGGGTTTAAAGTTCACCATTCTCGTATCATGCTCCTTTTGATTTTGTCGATTTTCGGGAACAAAACACAGTAAAAAATTAATTTTTGAATAAATAATTAGCATTAATTAATAAAATTGATCATTAATAACAAGTAATTAATTAAATTTTACGTACTATATACTTAGAATTATAATCAATCTGAAAAAAAATAAAGGGCTTTGGGGGGTCCGGACCCCAGGACCCCCCCTTGTGTGCGCCATTGATGCTTGGCGCTCAAACAATATTAAATATAAGCTGATATCCTCTTTCATATCAAATTTAGGTAACAGTTTGTTCAATTCATTACTAGGTGTACGATTATTCCTACTCAATATTTTCTGATTTAATCCGATCTGAGCTTCGATTCTAAGTTTCTCTAACTCAAATTATCCCGTCGTTTCCTTCTAATAATTCTCTCTCCTTTCTCTCTTCAACGATACCTTCGTACATCAATTTGGTGTCTTCCTCATCGTACCCTGCACTTTTGGTTATTAAATTTTTTAACATTGGCTTGGTCATGTCGACTGTCGCCTCTAAACCTAACTCTGTAGCTAACTCTAACAAATCTTCCTTTTTCCCTTTTAACAAGTAATGCAACGCCCGGTTAACTTAAGTTAATTTAATTTATTCTTATTATCCGTTCTTTAGTACCCAGGTTCTAAATTAACATTTGGCGTCACACTATAGCTTAAATTTAGACATTAATCATTAAAGACAAATAAAACGGACACTAAATTAAAAAGCCTTCTTTAAATTACACTTAATTTATTTACAAAACATTTAAATTACGTTAATTACTAAAGATATACATTATCACTTAACTGAATTAGGATCTGAGAGAGAGAGAACATGGTGTGCCATCTCGGGAGTCTCCAACCTCGGCAATTTGTCAAAGGGTCGTCAGACCAAAATCGGTGATAAAATTTGTGTCAGAGTGTGAGTAAATTCGTCGTGCAAGCGCTTATATTTCGCGGCGGTTTACCCCTGTATTCTGGAGGGATTCTTTCTCGAAACACAATCAGCTTTTCTGATTGGTCTGAAGTCAGCGGAGGGATATCTTCCCGCGGTCCATAACTCACCCAAAACGCGGGAAATTCCCAAAAAACATCCCATACCATGATGTATTTATGGGTACATTGCCTTCTTCCAGGCGTGGGAAATGCGTCACCCTTTTCGGTGGGGTGAGAGGCACTCCCAGAAATTCCTCTGCTTGTAAACAACAACAGGGTCTGTATACAAATTACTGTTGTAATCCTTATGGAAAGGCGGCCCCCCATCACTCCTCCCCTCTCTCAGATTAACAAAACCAAAATGAATAATAATAAAAAAAAATTTCAGTACGCGAACGAAATACAGAATTGGCCTAGCGTCGGCAAATGTCTATGTCAAGAACAAAAATTGTAGACTCCTGGATCACTATCAGCTGTCCACGTCTTATGAGGGTTCTGTCCATGTTCATCCATGATGTTGGCAGCTCCATCGTCGCTCAGATATTGCTAAAGAAATCTGCTAAACTGCAAAAAAAAAAAAAACCTTGTCTCCCAGGGAAACCATATTAGTAATGAAACAACAGTTATGAGAAAAAAAAATTAAACTTGGCCTTTGTGACCACCCTTGAAGACTCCAAGCACCAATTTCCAAGTCCTCTCACCACTCATAAAATGAAAATAAGAATGTTAAAAAAAAATACAATCAATTTTTGAAGTTCCTAACCTATTCCGTGAGGGAAAACCAAATGAACTATCAACAACTACAATGACGTTAATGTACGAAGAGGAGAAAAAAAAAAAATTTTACTGAATGGATCACCCAAACAATTCACAAAAACATCAGACACAGACTGACAAATAGAAATAATTAAACAATCACAAAGAATCGTGTGCCACTAAATAATAAAAAATATTAAGACAAATAACACGTAAGAATACAAAATTGGCGTATGTAACAACTGCGCAACTAATAAAACAACACTTAGGAGTGTTGAACAAAATACATTGATAAGAAATAAACGCCAGTGAAAACATTTACATACAATTCAAGCGTGGCGCTCAGAAACAGACACTTCATAATCGTTTAACATCGAAATCTTGACACGACCAATGTGAAGTGAAAGTCCCAGACCATCAAAAAAAAAAAAAAAAAAAACTAGCAGAACTCTTTACATACTCAAGCGTAAAAATTTCAATGGTTCACTAAGAGCATTGATAATATTTAATGAAAATAATTAAGTAAAAGTAAAAAAAATTAGAGATTGAAACGATGAGTGTGCATAAGTGGAGAGAAAAAAAAAAATTTTGTAACTTCATAGAATGCTTGGTAGCCTAAGAAATTAAAAAAAATTCACTACAAGCATTGGTTACAAATAAAAGTTTAAAAAAAAAAAAAAATTAACGGAATTCAGATTTGCAAATTAAAATTTTATAAATTAACTAATCGTATAAATGAAGAAAAAAAAAATTTATAACCTGCAAGAATGCTGAGTAGCCTAAGGAATTTTAAAAGAAAACTTCACTACGAGCATTGGTTTACAAATAAAAATTAAGGAAAAAAATTACTGTGATTAAATTTAGAATCGCAAACTGTGAGTGCGCATGTGATCAGTATGCACCCCACTGTTTACAAATGCAACACAAAAAAAAATAAAAAAAAAAAACATGCCATTCCCTGCGCAAACGATTTGCTGCATGCCGCAAACGCCAGCACAAGAGATAGAATGAATTTAAGATAAAAAAATTTTGCAAATCCGATTGTAAAAAATAACTATAACGATTAATATTGCTTAAAAGAAACTTTAAAAAGAGAAAAAAAAAAAATTTTCTTCCACCTTCAATACATTTGAATTTCCATATGAGAAATGAATTCCAGAAATCACAAGTGCAGTTGAAAATTTCAGAAAAAAAAAAATAAAACATAAAATGGATATGCAACCCAAGTCATATGAGGCGATACATACAGAGTAAAGTAATTTAACTAAAAGAAAATTATTGCAAGTGTTACACAGAATTAAACAGTTTCCAATATAAAAAAAAAATATCGCTTAACTAATCAACATAACTTTTTAACAATCCTCGTAATACAATGTATCCACAAGTCCAAATAATATAAAAAAACTAAAATTGTTTCACTATACGCGCAACAAATATACAAACACGAAAAAAAAAAAAAAACACAAGATCCTCGATTTACAACAATACCGCTAACTCAATTCATCGAAAATCCTCTAATTAATAACTCAAGTACAATTCTATAACAACAACCTAAAATTCTCAGTAACCTTAAAATGATTCCTCGATAATCCAAAATTGCCTTTACCTCAGATCGTTCACATCTTATGCCTCAACAACACTAACTAAACTCATCTGCAACTACCGAATAATCAATTGACTGCTCCACAATACCATTAACTAAAACCATCTATGCTCCTCAGCTTATGTACACAAAATCTCACATACCCAATAACACTAACTAGACTTATCTGCAACTTTCAAATAATTAATCGACTTCTCCACAATACCATGAACTAAAACCATCTATGCTCATCAACTTATTTACACAAAATCTCACATACTCAATAACACTTAACTAGACTTATATATCTTCAACTTTCAAATAATTAATCGACTTCTCCACAATATCAATAACCAAAACCCATCTTAGCTCATCAACTTATTCACAAAAATCTCGCATAATCCTCCACCTCGAACTTTCCTAAATGCATCTCAAAACATTCCTAAATATACCACACAACCATTAATTCAACTTATCCATGTTCATCAACTATTTACTCGGAACTGTACCAAATCATTAACTCAAATTATCCTATCTACATCAAAACAACTTTCTCAATTATACCGTATAATTATATCAACTCAATATTTCCTTTGCCCAAAATCCGTAACTCAAAATATCCTTCTGTACATCAAACAATTTTCTCAAATAAACCATGACTTTCCCTTCAATTCAATTATCCATTTCCATAAAAAAACAACTATCGAATAAACGTACACTTTGAACACAAACTTAACTATCTCCATAAAAAAAAACCTTCCCAACCATTCAACAAATTCATCAGTGCAAACTTTATCGATCTCCTTCAAATAACTGTCTCAACTATTCCACGAAATCTCTTAACTCAAACTTATGTAACTCCTTACAAGTAGTGAAACAACAACAAAAAAAAATTCACACCCAATCCTATTCCAACATTTCCAAATTCTCATAGCAACAGCACCGTAACGTAAAAACAGGAAACAAGGGGTGGGGAACGAAAACCCATCGGAAAAATTTTGCTGAATCTCTGTCGCGACAACAGTGGGGGGGAGGGAAGACCCCTCCTAAGGCGGCAAGAATCTGACATCCAAAAATTCCACCCCTGAATTATGCTGCCCGCGGGGAGGAGTCCCTGCGACAAGGAGTAACCAATAAACAGAAATTCCAATCAACAGTGTCTTGTCCTATACCGGATGTCGTGCGGGGGGATACGACGAAAAGGGGTGTGGACAAGCTCTCCCCACGTTTTCGAAACGAATGGACGAAACATTTTTAACACCATTAGCTGACCAAAAAAAAAAAAAAAAAAAAAACGCTTTTTACCAAATAACAAGCTGAACTACGTACTAAAATCCAGAACAAAATTGAATCAACGTCAACACTCAGTGAAATAATCTACCCGCACTGACATAAATCAAACACATGTAAGCCTAGCCCCAAAGAGAAAAAAAAAAAATACAATATCGACCGACCAAAACATCAAAATTCTTAGTAGTTTAGCACACAACCGAGACACAATGATTGACTGCACATTAATTTAACAACCACAATATTAATCTAAACGAAACCAACAGAAATACTATCGCGACAAATAAAACCTTCAATTCCTAGTACAGTTTAGCACAAGCGAGACAATGATTGACTGCACATTAATTTAACAACCACAATTTTAATCTAAACCCCTGAATAAACCACAACAAAAATTCCAAATCTATAGCAAAACAAACAACGCAGAAATTAGAAGAGCATTAAAACACTTAACGGCAACACAAAAAAAATTTTAAGTAAAAGTTAGCAATCATCTCACATAAAAAAAAAACATGCGCGGAAAAAACATATTAAAGTTTCAACCTAATATCTTATAGAAAATATTCAAACAACCATCTCTATCCATATCTTAACAAGCATAAATTCCAATGTTATCATCATTTAGTAATACACAACCACTTAAAATTAATACACCAACACAATTTAGCAATAAAATTGATTCTAACAAAAAATGCTGCTACCAAAATTGATCTTCTATGCAAAAATAAAAATTTAACCAGAAAGTACAGTTATAAACAATCAATTCAGCATAAACTAAACAATTCAATAAAAGGAACCTTTTATATGAAAAAATTATTGAAATTCTAGATAATAATCACAAAACAAATTATGTAATAGGGAAAAAATTTAAAATATGTATGTATCGTAACAACATTCAAATTTCATGACAGGTGTCCAGAGACCCCAAAATTTGACCTTTGTCACAAACATAAATTAAAGCTTAAAATTACTAAAATTAAAAAAATTGACGTACGTACATCATTATCATTGAATAACACTTGCATTACAAATTTATTTAAGATATTGCACAAAACACACAGCATGAAAATATTTTATCTAGAGTTAAAATTGATATTAACCACAAACAACACTATGTCATTTAAGCATAAAATCACGACATAAAACAAACTGCATAAAAAAAAAATTTAACTGGAATTCATTAAATAACAGGAAATCATTAAATAAATGAGTACAAAATTTGATATAACTAAAAAAAAAAACATAAAACAGCATGAAACAAGGTGCAACTATGAGACAGGTATCATTCAATGCGTGCTCTCGAAATGACGAAGCGTAAAATTGTAAAAAAAAAAATTAAGTCTCCTCAAATATTTTTTCCTCTGCGCAGAAACGTATTTAACGAGCCGAATGACCTGCACGAGCCCTTAAATTATACCGTGGACTTGGAACAATACCCTTAACCTCCGTCTCGTCTGGTTGTAAATCATCCAAATTTTTCAAATGCAAATATGAAAATCTCTTAATAAATGGAATCATCCGATTGACATGCGTGTTAAATCTTTTTCCCTCAATTGTTCTACATGTTGCACCCTATAATTGACATTAGAAAAACGCTCTATCACTCTGTAAGGACCTTCGAACTTAGGTCTGAGTTTTGGAGATAAATTAGATTTAATGTTAGGCGTCTTTATAAAACACAAGGACCCGATCTTGTAATCGTAATGATGTTGTTTTGTCGCTCTCGTACTCAATTCAACATGTGATGCCTCCTGATCCTTTAGATTTTTTAAAACTTTATTGAAAGTATGCTCCAAAGACGGTAAAAGTTTCTCGACATATTCATACGTATTTTGTGGTGTATCAGAATTCTTTTCGTAAGTGTAAGATAATCGAATATCTCTGCCATGCTCTAGGAAAAAGGGAGATGTGTATGTAGCTTCATGGATCGCTGAATTTAATGCTAACATGGTGTGCGGGAGTTGATCATCCCAATCGTTTGTGTTTTGTGAAATTGATGCAAGGATATTGGCTAGCGATTGATTGGGTTTCTCTACCCTACCGTTGACGTGAGCGGAATAACTTGATATGTGCCTTTTTGAATACCCATGACTCTGCAAAATTCAACAAATTCGAACTCTTAAAATATGTAGCGTTATCTACGACTAATTTATGTGGGCAACCCCTGTGTACAATGTAATTATCAAAGAAAGCTTTTGAAATCGTACTGGACCTAGTATCCGGAAGTGGAACGATGTGAATATATTTTGTGAATGCATCTATCATAGATAAAACATAGCTATTACCTTTAAGCGTGGTTTTTAAGGGACCGAAAATATCCATATGACACGTTTCTCCTGGTTCAGTACTTTGTTCAACAAGTTGATGGGGTGCAGGCGGGATTTTAAAGGCGTTTTTCGAGATAAACATATGGTACAAGAACGAACAAAATTTTTAGTATCTTTATACATATTGTGCCAAAAGAAGTTCTCGCTGAGTCGATGATAAGTTTTAAAAAATTTAAGATGTCCTCCATATTCTGAATGAACTGATTCGAGAATTTTAGCTTTTAGACAATGTGGAATGCAAACCTGCTTTCTAGTGGTGTTAGACCTGGGTGATCTCGAGGGGCGCTTGGACAGATGACATAACAAACCTTCCCCATTAATAAAATAGTTGCTGATTTGTGGGCTAACATCATTTTGATCAATTTTTTGTATGATAGTGCTTAAAACAGAATCTTCGCGTTGCATATTAATAAGATCTTTAGAGTTCGGTAAAGCTATTGTGATGTTGTTAATATAACGAGAAAGATGATCTGCGACTGAATTTAAGGATCCCCTGATATAGTGTATGTCGTAATTAAATTCTTCCAGAGCCAATTTCCAACGCAAAATTTTGGAAGAGGGATTTTTATTAGAAAGAAATCCCGCGAGAGGCTTATGATCGGTAAAAACTTTAAATTTTCTGCCTAACAAGAAAGGTCTAAAAAATTTAATGCTGTATATATCGCGAAAAATTCTAAAACAGTTGCGTTATATTTTGATTGTGATGGATTTAATTTCTTAGAAAAAAATATAAAGGTTTGACTTCAGAGTTAGGATATTTTTGTTCTAAAACTGCCCCTATGCCGCGAGAAGAAGCATCCGTTGTTATTTGTAACTCCGCGTTTTGATCAGGTAGTGCCAAGACCGGTGGATTCAATATGGCTTTCTTAATATCATCAAATGCCTCCTGCGTTTCGGATGTCCACTCAAATGGAGTGTCTTTTCTCAATAAATTCGTTAAGGGAAGTGCGCGTTTTGCGAAATTCTTGATATATCTCCTATAAAAATTACAGCACCCTAAAAAAGATTTAATTTGTTTTTGATCCTTTGGAACTGGAAACTCATTAATTGATACGGACTTATCTTTATCTATAAGAATGCCTTCCGGCGTTACCACAAACCCTAAAAATTTACAACTTTTCGTTAAAAACTGACATTTACTCGGATTAAATTTTAAGCGAATCCTTTCAAAGCGTTCAAAAACCTTACCCAGTAGTTCAAAATGTTCATCTATAGTTTTAGTGAATAGAATAATGTCATCTATATAAACCAAAGCTCCGTGGTGTAATAAATCTCCTAGGACCTCCTGTGCGATTGATTGAAAAGCTTTAGGAGAGTTTTTAAAAACCGAAACATAATCTGTTAAATTGATATTTATCACCGTCGGGAGTAGAGAATGCCGTCTTATGCCTGTCCGCAAAGTGTAGTGGAATTTGATTAAATGCTGACTTCATGTCTAACGCCGAAAAATAGTTTGAACCTGAAATTTCATGTAGGATGTCGTCCAATGTTGGAATGACAAAATCCTGAGTCACAGTTATTTCGTTGAGTTTCCGAAAATCTAAAACTAGGCGCCATTTTTCTTTCTGTTTGACAAACAATGCCGGAGTATTATACTGAGAATTGGATTTCGAAATAATCCCCGCCTTTTCTAAATCTGCTATTTGACGTCGAAATTCGTTTCTTAAATTGAATGGAATCTTATAAATTGGACATTTAATGGGATAATCGTGTTGTAAACTGATTCTGTGGTGCTCCGTAACGGCTGCGGATAATTCTACCGTAGAACGAGCGAAAGCACTTTTGTGCGAAATTAAAAGTTGAAATAATCTGTTTTGATTTTATTGTCCAAACCTGAAAGATTGAAATCTTTTCTCCGTGAGTGGGGTAAAATATCTTGAGAAACCGGAAAATCAGAAGAAAAGTCTTCGTAATTATTGACTGTAATTATTTTCATGTTCTTGTTAAGGGTGATTATGTTATCTGAATCGTTTCTAATTTCTAAGACGGTGTCATTTGTCTGTGGATCAATTTTAATTTGCGAATTGGTTAAATGAATGTTTTTATTCCGTAGCTTTACTGAACTCCGAATAGTGGCCAGTGACGTCGAATTAGGTAATGTTTCAACATGTATGCGAACATTTGTGACCGAATGGGGACCCACACACGTTTTGTGTTTTAAAAATCCATTTATAAAGTTACTCTGTACCACACGCGTGGGGAGTGAATAATGAATAAGCGGAATTGAAAAATTATGAATTAATAAACGGTTTTTTCCTATATCTAAAACTGCATCCCATACTTTCAAAAAATCGTATCCCAAAATAGCGCAATAATTATCGTTAATCTCTTGTTTCGTTATAAAAAAAATATGTCGAAATTGAAATTCCCCAATGATAATTGTATTTCATAGCAACCGATAATTTCTACCGTGTCTCCGCTTACAGCTTTAATCTGAATTGAAACATTAAATTCCCTAAAGTTATCATTTTTTATTTTAGTGAAAAAGAATTAGACATTAAAGATACGGATGCACCTGTGTCAATTAAAATTCTAAACTTGTGATGTTTAATGTTAGCATTTATGATCGGCAGATCGAATATTTTATCTCGAGATTGAATCGGAGAAAACCGCTCCTCTACCGAATGAAAAAATCTAAATACGGTTTTCTCCATGGGAGTTTAAATCTGATTTGTGCGAAAACGTTGAAAACCCCTATTCTCAGAATTTGTGTGTGTCGCTCTCACCGAATGCCTGGGGGCTGCGTAATTGTCACGGAGAGTAGATTCCCTGAAATGTACATGCCTCCCTCCTGGCCTGGGGCTACTTGAAGAAGAATACTCGCTTGCGGCATTTCTCGGGGCTGGTAACGGGCAGCGCGTTCGTCCCTCTGTCTCTTCCTACATTCCGCCTGTCTGTGTCCTTGAATACCACAATAGAAGCACTTGAAAACGTTCTCTCTTCTGTTAAAATAGTTCCCACCTGATTTACGAGCTGTAACTGCACTTGCCTCTTGTAGACGGCCGACCCTTAAATTTATTTCTTGTAATCTATCCGCTAATGCTGAAAGAACTGGATTTTCCGTTTGTGCGGACGACAAGCCGGATCTCTCTTCGCTAGCTATTTGGTTTAATTTCATGTTCTGCTCTTCTATCAATGCGGCATTGATTGATTCCTCTAAATTCAAAGGATCGCGGGAGAGAACAAACCGGCGTATTTCATTTTTTAAACCACTTATAAACCGAGATTGCAACAATTGGTCATTCGCATTTCTCACCGCGGTATTTTGAGCCGAATTTCCTGACTGGAAAATCTGTGTTCCCAGTTTATTGATGCGTGCTGCAAATTCCTGTACGCTCTCCGAAGGACCCTGGATACACGATGAAAATAATTGGAGACGCGTTGATAAAGGTACAGCTTTTTCGAATCTTCCAATAAGAATTCTTTCGATATCGTTATATTCTGTCAATTGACTATGTGTTGGGTCGGATAGAAAAATTCCTCAGCTATTCCCGTTAATTTTAATTTTAGAATTGTTACTTTCTCATCGTTTGACCACTTGCCTAAATTTGCAACATCGTTTATTTTTCCCAAGAACCTGCGAATTCCTAACGATTCACCTCCGTCGTACATTGGAATTAGATCAATTAGATTAAATTTCTCGAACGCCGTTTGCGTCAAAAGGGGGTCTGATTGTCGTGTACGTGGCATATTTGTTAATTATTAGTTAAGACCAAAATTTCTAGCGAATCTAATTCACAACGAAAATCGTTAAATTAAAACAAAATTTAAGCACTCGTGCAAGGCAACAGAAATTCATGAACTTTTAAATTTAAATGAAACTTTAGCTAATCGGCTCTCGCGTACATACATGCACAGAAAAAAAAATTCACATCAATATTGAAGGAGAAAAAAAAATTAAAGAGCACAAGTACCTGCGTCATCGTTGCACCTCGGACTCTCTGACAAAACTGCAAGAAAAAAAATTCACAGTATCAAATTCAAGCATTACATAAAATACACAGTAGCACACGAGATGAAAATTTGTCCTGATGATCCATCAAGAAACGTTTACAAAAAAATTGTAAAAAAAAATTTTAACTCAAAGGATGTAAAAAAATTTTTCTAACGACCAAAAAAATTTTAAGATTCTGGTCAACTGGCACCATTATAATGCAACGCCCGGTTAACTTAAGTTAATTTAATTTATTCTTATTATCCGTTCTTTAGTACCCAGGTTCTAAATTAACATTTGGCGTCACACTATAGCTTAAATTTAGACATTAATCATTAAAGACAAATAAAACGGACACTAAATTAAAAAGCCTTCTTTAAATTACACTTAATTTATTTACAAAACATTTAAATTACGTTAATTACTAAAGATATACATTATCACTTAACTGAATTAGGATCTGAGAGAGAGAGAACATGGTGTGCCATCTCGGGAGTCTCCAACCTCGGCAATTTGTCAAAGGGTCGTCAGACCAAAATCGGTGATAAAATTTGTGTCAGAGTGTGAGTAAATGATGACGCTGGATGTCACTGGGAAATGGAACACGAAGTGTTCCTCCATCCCATATCTAGATTGTTTCAGAGTCCTTGTGTGATTGGGCCTGCCTGAGAGAGAGTGTCCTTATTGGTGGATCGAATGTGGCAAAGGGGCGTGGTTACGAGATCAAGGATTTTCTTCTATACGGATTTGGCGGGAAAAACAATGTGTTGTCTAAAAGGCTTTGCTGTGGTTGGTTAATGGCACTGTGAGAGTAGGCACTCTATTGGCTGCACTGAAGTATTGGAATATATCAAAGGGGAGGTCTAGAGAACTAGCCTGTGTGGGGTTGCAGAAGAGTAAACTTAAAATGAATTTAAAGGATAATAAAAATAGGAATTAAAAGATTAAAAATATGAATTTAGCAAATAGTGGTCACTCGCCACCCGGCAAGTGACTAAATTAATTGTTAGGGATTGTAGGAGTCTGGAGGATTCTCCTAGGTCTCTTAAGATCTGGCATAGGAATATAATTATTGAGCATTTTTACATTATCGTTATCAATATTAGGTAAATTATTAAAGAAGGAAATAGCCAGCTTTTTGAATATAGTTTTTAAAAGGGGAATTTTAATATCTTCATAAATTTTAGAATTTCTGGTATATCTATCTGCTCTTACTATATTTCTTATAATCGAGTTCTGAGCTACCTCGAGTGTTTTAATATTAGAGTCTGCTGCATAACCCCACACAGGTGAACCGTAAGTCAGAATTGGACGCAGAACGGCAGTGTAGAGAAGTAACTTATTGTACATATTTAATACTGAATTCCGGCAAATTAGGGGGAAAAGGGCTCTTTGAGCTCTCCGGAATTTATCTCGCGTTTTAATTATGTGTTGTTTCAAGTGAGTTTATTATCTAGAGTTAATCCTAAGTATTTTTGTACTCTGAGACCATTGGAGTTGTGTGGAGTAAAGAGTAGGAGGTTTTGGTTTTGTTTTCCTTTTGTGAAAAGAACTGCTATTGTTTTATCAATGTTAATTTTAATTTTCCAAGTGTCGAAAAAGATTTCTAGAAGTTTTAGGTGATTATTAAGAGCTAGTGTGATTGTATTATGATTTTTAAAAGTTGCAAGGGTGACGGTGTCATCAGCATAAATATTAGTGGAGGTTAGAGGGTGATTCCATATCATTAATGTAGATATTGAATAAGAGTGGCCCGAGAAGGCTACCTTGAGGGACTCCGTAATTTATTTTAAAGGAATTTGAAAGTGTGTCATTAACACGAACTTGGAAGGACCTGTTAACAAGGTAGGAATTAATCAAATGTATTAGTGCAGGCGGGAAGTTGTTATTAATTAATTTATAGATGAGGCCACTAACCCAGACCCTGTCAAAAGCTTTCTGAATGTCGAGAAAGACAGCTCCTGTGGATCTGCCTCTCTGAAATCCAGCAGTGATTTTTTCAGTTAATCCGAGTAGTGGGTGGTAGGTAGACAGATTCCTGGTGAAGCCGTATTGATTAGGATTAATGAAATTGCTATCGTTAGTGAAGGTTTTTAGTCTATTGAGAATTACATATTCAGTGATTTTACTTAGAATGCTTAGCAATGAAATCGGACGATAACTTTCAGGTTATGAGCATTTTTGTTAGGTTTTTTAATGGGAAAAACTATTGCATTTTTCCAATTGTTTGGAAAATGTCTAAGAAACAAAATTTTATTAATAAGGTAAGTGAGAATTAAGATTATTTTGAGAGGAAAATTTTTAATCATTTTGTTAGTTATAAGATCAGCACCGGGGGCTTTGTTATTTTTAAGAGTTTTAATATAATTTAGAATTTCATCAGGATCGGTAGGCGAAATAGGAATTGAAGGTGTGAGTAAATTCGTCGTGCAAGCGCTTATATTTCGCGGCGGTTTACCCCTGTATTCTGGAGGGGATTCTTTCTCGAAACACAATCAGCTTTTCTGATTGGTCTGAAGTCAGCGGAGGGATATCTTCCCGCGGTCCATAACTCACCCAAAACGCGGGAAATTCCCAAAAAACATCCCATACCATGATGTATTTATGGGTACATTGCCTTCTTCCAGGCGTGGGAAATGCGTCACCCTTTTTCGGTGGGGTGAGAGGCACTCCCAGAAATTCCTCTGCTTGTAAACAACAACAGGGTCTGTATACAAATTACTGTTGTAATCCTTATGGAAAGGCGGCCCCCCATCACAAGAAAGACATGTTTTTCCCCTTTTTAATTAAGGAGTTAAGAATGTATACAAGAATTATTGTACTGGAGAATAACAGGTATAGTACTAAATACTGTGAAAGGTATAGGATGCTAGCTCTGCTAAATTTTACCCACACTTCTACTAAATATATAAAAGTTATGCAAATGAAATTTTTCAATTAAAAATTTCCGAAACCAATGAAAAATTTAAATAATATACCATGCATCAATAATTTAAAACATATCAAGTAATAATTTAAATTAGGATATATAATTCAAAATTAATAGTTATTAAATACAACTTCGAAAAGAAAGAAAATAATATGAAAGTATATAATGGCAAAATTATGTGAATAATATGTTCATACAAATTATAGAGTGAATAGAAATAACAAAAATCAATTTCGTTTCAAATATTTGCTCAGATTGAAAAAATATAGGTTCAAAAAGGCAAATCATCAAAATACTGATTGTCAAAAAAAAAAAAAAAAAAAACAGATAAGTAAACATAAATAAGTCTGATCTTGACGGAGCTGAGGGTTTGGCACAAAAGAGGGAAGGAGAAACTAACTCTCCCTTCTTTTCCTACATCACAAAAGTCGGTTACTCCATCAACCTAATCCGTCCTTTTGAATATTTATTCCTCCCGTGCAAAATGGCGGATACGAGGCCTTTACACAATCTTGAAGGTTTTTAACTTTCGCGCACACACAAATCTTTACAATTTCAAACGCAGGGACTGCACTTCCGCTTGGCCAGGACGGCGTTCACTCAAGAAATTCCAATAGCAGGGCGGAATTCACTGAAGGAATTCTAATACCAGGGCGGCATGCACTGAAGGAATTCTATTACCAGGGCGGCAATCAGAAGTAAAAACAAATGTTATTCGTGGTAGGATGGCACATTACTTCGCGATGAAGAAGGTAATCTTTGACAATCTGGAATCGATTCTGCTTTTTTTCTTCTTTAAATTAAAAAAAAATTATCCCGGCCGAGTGCCTATTAAATATGTAGGGGTGTCTAGGGGTAAGTAATGTTCGGGATCTTGATATTTCAAAGAAATAAGCAGATTAGGATGAAATTTCTGTTTAATGAAACATTAGATTATTTACAATTAAAACTTTACGAGTTATTTCATGAAGCATACTCTCAATTGTCGCTAAGCCTACTGACCTCCACGTTGACCGAAAAACGTGGCTTCTCGCCTATAAAACCGGAGTCTCTTCTCTCGCGTCTGTCTCGTTCCGCGTCGTAATCGTTTCCCCCTAAAACCCACCATTCCGGGGGGGATACATATATTCGCTGGTAGCGCCATCTATTGGTGAGGTTGTAATCTCACTGATCGGAGAATATATTTAATTCTCTAATACTTTAAATCCTACATTAATTTTTGCTAATTATCTTTAAAGTATCGTATTGTCATCCAAAACAATCGTGTATATAAAATTTCAGTTCAACTGAATGCTTTAAAATGTGAGAAAAAAAAACTTTTAAAGTTTTGACCCAAGTCGCTAAAAATGAAACCAACGTGGCTGTATTTGTAATTCTTTAAATAATTAGTTTCAGACAATTAGTTTTAATTATAATTAAATTATTGTATTTTTACCCAAAACAATAGTGTATAGAAAATTTCAGCTCAGTTGAGCGCTTTAAAATGTATTTTATTAACGATTGAAAATTCCACCAAGATAAATAAATAAATAAATATATAGAGAGTATATGAATAAATAGTTGTAAAATGAATAAATAGTAATTAAACAAAAATAATAGTCCAACAGCATATATAGAAAGGAAATTTCTTCTCCTCATAGAGTCTAAAAAGAAGTCTTTCGAGTCAGGAATCAAAAAGATATTCAAAAATCTATTAATCGGTATTTTAAAAATTTCCAATTGTAACCGGCTTGTAAAAATTTACCAATAGTATTTTTAGCTGTTGAATAAAAAATGTGTAGTTTCATACCATGAATATTGTTTCTGTATTTACTTACAGAAATTCTAAAAGGTAACTGCAAAAAAAATTGTACTTTTTTTGGGGAGGGGGGGAGAAACCTCGATATAATGAATAGCCTCGAATTAACGAATGAAGTGTTCGTTCCCGATGAATTCGTTAATTCTGGATCCGACTGTAGTTTAGTATAACCACCTGATTCTTATTTTAGGATAACAGTTTTGAATCAATTTTTCCCCATGTTTTTATTCATATTGTAGCGTCGCTTCTTAGTTAGCTAGCTGTCTGCTACCCTACTTTTGCTTCCCGGCACCCCAGGCGAAAAGCCGAACAATATGTCATCTTCCTCCAAAGTGGATGATAGATAAGCACACCTGTGCCAGCTTCCATTCATTTGTTGTGGCCATAGAAAGGATGGCCCACTATATTATGAGGAGGAAATACCAGGGATTGTGCACTCAGGGACCAATGGAGGGGCCCCCCATGACCTTTAAAAGTAGACAGTATACGTTGTCTAGTACTCGTACGAGCAATGACCAGAAAAAAAATAAATGTGCATGACTTACAATCGCACAAACCGACTCGACCCAGTCTTCTTTTGGCTGAAGGAGTAATGATGGAAGGCCTGAGCAGTGAGACAATTCCACCCAGAAGGTTAAAACAGCCCGTCTGAAAAGTGAAGAGGGGACCAGATAGAAAGGCGATAAAAAGTGAGCTTATGCTTGACTATTTTGGTGGATTTTGAACGCTACAAGATCCTACCCAACGATGATACTACAAAATATCCAATAATTATATGTGTAAAGTTATCTACAGATACGATAGTTATATGTGTAAAGTTACCAAAAGATATGAAAGTTATATGTGTAAAGTTACCAAAATAGATACGATAGTTATATGTGTAACTTACGATTAAAAATTGGAAATAAAGAAATAATTTTACAACAGCTCTGTGATCTATCAAACCTATAGGTCACTACTTTAAAAAAACTTCCCGTTACCTGCAAGTTTTGCTGGGTATATTATGGCTACGTTCTGTTTTTCCATTATAGTTAAGTTTTCGAATGTGTTCCAAAACATTCTTATGGCCCTCGTCCTCTTGATTTAAGATGGCCGTGATAGCCTAGTGGTCAAGGCATCGGATCGGAGGTGGCGTGTCATGAATTCGAGTCCAGTACCACTAAAAATCCGCCGTGATGCACGTTAAATCTGTCAAGAGCTCAAAAGTCCTCCCTTTGTGTGATAGTTAGGAGAGGGGATGCCAGCTCAGGTGTCGTCCATGTCACTTGACCATGATTCGAAATTACGAGGCCCGTCGCCAAAAGCCTCGTGTAGCTGAACACAGCCCGACGTTAATATTCACTCACGCGTCACTGAGTTTAATACTCCTTCATAATATTAGTTTGTGGCCCATGTATCATCTAATGCGTTATATTTAGTAACGGGAATATGTGCAGCCACATTTCATGTTGTACGTTTAATTTATTTTTATATTTTGTTTTCGTACTCCCATTGCGAAATATTTTTTATTTAAATGCTTTGTTCTCAATGACATTAAATTGTTTATAACTGTGTGAGAGAATTTGCATCCTAAAATTCAGAAGCCGTTCTTCCTTAAATTTAGATTTATGCATTTTCCATTAGAAAACTATTTAGTTTTGCAAAACATAGTACGAACAAGTATAAAATTATTTTGAGGAAACCCGCGTTACAAAACAATAAATTATTCAGTCTAATAAGTAATACATATGAACAAAAAAAAAAAAAAAAACGTTTTGACATTCTTCAACATTATAATATTCAAAAAGTTAAAAAACGTATTACAAAATAAAGTTATCATGTATAAATAAAATTTTAATTTTTTTAATGACTTGGGAAAGTTTTAAATAGTTATGGTTAACAAACCTCACAGATAATGTGAATCCATTTTGCATACACATTTCTAATTTTCAGAGTTTTTGTGACTTCTGAAACCCCAGGGTTCCGTGGAACATAGTTTGAAGACCACTGATTTAAAGTAACATTTATTTTAAATAAATTTCCTATTGTTACATGTATTGAAATAAATACAATTTCTGAATTGGTTTCTAATGTAAGATTAAAAAGTCCAGGTTAATTTATATAGCATCCCTTATGGGTAATTTGGAACTTAAGTATTATCGCAACAATGCCAATGTTAAAGATAACTTGCCAAGTTGACAACCCTGATTTCTCATGTGTCGCAATCGTGTGCTTCCTTTCATGTAATGTTGCCAATACGGTTGCGATAATATGTAAGCACCGGTATAATTTATTTTACTTCTAAATTTAGAATTGCCTCGTGTAAATTAATTTTTTCGAGGAAAAGAAAACCAGACGACACAATGTATACTTTTTAATTTCTTTATTATTGCTTAGAAAACAAAAGAAATTATCGTATCACAATTTAACACAATCACAACTAAGCATTGAAAAAAACACACTACATGCAATTAATTACAATCTTACAAAACACTAGGAAACAAAAATAAAAATGGAATGAGCAATGAAAATCTTTTTCATGGTTTAAGAGAAAAATAAAAATATTAGATTCTGTAAACTTGTACCCAATTCTGAAAATATGTCTCAAGATTTATATATGAAAAAAAAAAGATTATTTTTACAAGATGCATTTTAATGTTGAAAATTACAAGTCAAGATACAATTCATCCATTACTTCAAAATTAATGTATAATTCGAAGAAACTTTCATTTTCTCTGCTGAAATACTTGTACAGATATCTTATCAAAAAAATATTAGTTAAGTTATTTAAAATATATTATAATATACTAAAAAAATCAGATGAATACAAGAAAAGGTACAATGCCCACGTTCGCCAAGTTGGCATCCCCTACTTCGTATGCGCTGAATTGGCAACTGATGTAAATTTTATTTTGAACAAATAAGTTTATATAATCAATTGCCATGGTCTTTTTTAACACTAATATTTGCATTATATAGATCACAACAAATGTTAAGTATTTGGATACAGTTAAGATGGAGGAAATGTATTCTTTTCTTTTTCCAAATAAACTGAAATAGAATTTTCAACATATAAAAACATCTTGTGGAATCAAGAAGCATTTTCACATATTTCATACAGTACGTGATATTCAATGTAATACGACATTCACTCACATTTTATACAGTGAGCCTTATGGCTACCCTTCAACCAACTATGAATATCCGAACATGAATGTTAAAACAAAAAAATCCTATGGAATATTTCTTTAACCTTTTAATCCTTTATCGACCGACGGTACTTATAAGTACCACTCACTTAATACCTTTATAGCAGAAAGGGCGTTTTCACCCGATTGCGAAGATTATCATTTTTGTCCCGAAAAATTAGTTAATGTCAAAATTTAAGTGTATTATTTCCTTAGAAGCTTAGAAACTTATTTGACTGTTTGTTTTAAGTGAACATTGTATATAATTAATTTTACAGTTGAATATCTTTAATTAATTAATTAGCTGTAATGGATTAAAATTTCCCAAAGTTGAGTATTTTTTTTTTTATTTTTATCCCTTAATTTTCAATGTAGTGATAAAAAAAAAATTGCCTGAAAAAGACTACAGTAAAACATAACGCGGTCGATAAAGGGTTAAATCTAAACTATCATAATAATACGAATATTGATGATACTAGCGTATTATTTAGTCAATCACTTTCACCAAATAGTGTGATAAATAAATAATATGGTAATTATACCACTGCAGACCTAAAACATTTCACGGGAGCAGGTATCACTTTTTAGTGTAGCACCATATAAGTGGACACCAATTGCCCCAATGTAATTTTGACGCCCAGTTTCCTCCCCAGAGGAAAGGGGGGCACCTGATACTGGTAGATCAAATGATTAGTGATGTTTGAAAATAGTCCTCTTATTTCAAATTTATGCAACAAGTATCAGCAAAAAAAAAAAAATAAATAAAAGGTTTCACAATATTTGGCTCTATGTTTCAATATTCCTCAGTCTCTATGGACAAGTTCTTCCTTATAAACAACAACTTCCAATCCTTCTTCCGGTGTAATGTTAATTTATGGGAAAACATCGAAATTCAACTGAGTTTTTAAAACTTTTTTTGAACTATATGAACAGAAGATGAACTGCAGATTTCAGACTCAGGATTTTAATATTATTTATTTCGGTATCTTTTTTATAATACTTTATTAATTTTTAAGCTCAAAGCAATGGTGATTTTACTGTAACCAGAAGAAGAAAAGGGGTACGACGAACTGCAGCGCCCTCACAGTAGACGACACGCTAAAACTTGTGCATAAGCGAAAAGCACCCTTTATCAAAAAAAATAAATAAATAAATAAAAAAATACATACATACGAGTAATAAAAATTCAAATACATACAAGTTTAGATTTAAAAAGATAATTCCATAGGATTAACAAACATAATGCTCATGAATTGAAAGTCATTGTTAAATGGGAACTTTACAAGTAATGACACACTACACAGCTCTTTTAGTGACTTGGGACATACTTAGAATTCTTTCAATAGTTTATATTGGATTCACTTTAAAGTTTCATAAATCTGTGTGTGTGTGTGATTGAGATACTTTGAGTTTTAAGAAGTTGTAAAAACAATTAGGTTAGATAATTATTAATTAATGTAAAGAATAATATTTCTCTTTTACAAAAGCACTTGTTTTGTTAAATTTAATTTAATATTTATATACACACACATATATATAAAGCAATATAAATCTAACCGATTCAAAAACTTAAACTTTTAACATAGCAAACTTCCACCACTACTTTCTATAGTTATCTTTTTTAACAAACAGCTGTTCTAAAAGAATTCTAGAGTGCTGTATCGTAGCAGTAAATATATATCTGAGAAGTAGATAGAGCTAGTGGACGGAATGTATACTGAATATTATGAGAGTTGATGCATGAAAAATTGCTAGTATAACATTTAAGGAAAATATTCCTTATGAAATATATAATGATTAGTTTTTCTTGCTATAAATTTTAAGATGGACGGTTGATTTGATACACATAGGCACTTAGATTGCAAGCAAAAGATTAAAATTTTAACAGAAATAAAGATAAGATGTTTAAATTTCATCCAAAATTGTTCCCTCGTACCACTTATAACAAAGAGTGAACTGATTGGAATGTTAACAATTTTTTCTATACACAATTAAATTCACAGATTACACAACTTACATTCTAATTAAAATTCAAGAAAAGTTTGTTATTGAATGATAAATGACAATGATTTTTTACACAACAAAAAAGTACTACAACATCAGAATTCTATATACAGTAGTAAGTCAATTCATAATCGTAATTCACTCTCATTACAATTACTAAATTACTTCAAATTTAATAGTGAAGCAATAAGTGCTGTACATTAGTTTAGTGTGTGTGACAGAAAACCATTTGTGAAATATACATACATTAACCAATTACAAAGTAAAAAAAAATGAATAGACACAGCAAAAACAACTATAAATGGTGATTGGTCCCAAATTGATTTTCTGAATCTATTTAATTGCACAATTCTTTAAAAATCAATGTATTTCTTAAATTGTGGCTATTAAATTCGAATAGTTTTTCATCATTAAGATATATACTTTTATTAATATTATTAAGCAAAATTTCTTTTCAGTAGAAGATTATGAAACTCTTTTCATATAGCTTGATAATCAGTTACTAATTTTATTGCATGAATTTTCATATATAATATGAAATTTTAATAGTAAAAAAAAAACTTTATCGGGGAAAAAATAAACTAATTTTTCTATCTTTTACACTGAAAACAATGTATCACCACAATAAATATATATAAATTGAAACATTTTGAAAAATAAAGAGAAAAACTAAGCATTTTGTAAGTGTAATTTAGTGCAAAATGTCAATTGGAAAAAAAAAATTTTAATTTTATAACTATAAATGCACTTAAAAGTAACAGCCATTTATTTCATTTTAACTAAAAATAATTTTAGAGTTACTAAAGTTCATAGGAAGTTTTGATGCTTTTTAAAGTTTTAACGGCAACTAACAAATATCTTTATATATCAAATATCTTTATATATATATATAATGAAAAACTTTACAATATTACAACAAATTCCAGCAAAGCAACATCAAATTAATATTTTGAAAATTCCTTCCATGAATTATTTTAAATAATTAAAAATATTTTTTTAATAAAAATTAATGAATCTATGAAAATAATTAATTAAAAAATTAATATCACCTTTAAAGTAATCATGAAATCATCATTTAGCATAATTGTCATAAATAATTTTTAAAAATACCAATGCAACTTTAGGACATTAATTTTTTTCTTCATCTTAAAATACCTCGAATTAAAAAACACCTGCTAATTTTGTAATACATATATATATTCATACAAAACTGCCAATAGTAATATATTTCAGTAACAATCATTCTCGTAACAACTAACACTTTTAAGGCATCTTATAGGTAAAAACACAAATATGCAATTAATTGGACATTTTCTGATAGATTAACAACTGTGTGATTGTAATACACATTATATGTCACTGAAACAGTGAATAGGATGACAAACATGGAATATAAACATTTCATTCTTCGTCATGAAATATATTTCATTATTTTCATCCATAATCCTTCATTCTTTTCACAACAAATTTAACATTAGATAGGTGAAAAAGTTCTAAGTTTTCAATAAATTCTATAACAACAGCGAATAAAATTCTTCATAGCTAAATCTGAATTTTGAAAAGATTCATTAGCAAATATTTTTTTTTTGTATGTATAAAAGGCACTTTTTACAACAAATATTTCAAAATTTCTGTTCAAACACATACTAGAATTTTTAATTTCATTATTAACTGATTTTTTAAAAGCTGTTTTATATAGAACAGAAGAAAAACTAAGTAAAAACTCAAAGAGAAACTAAAGCAGTTTTCTTCTTCCACAATTACTTATATCATAAGCTAAATTAAATTAGATAAAAACAAAGTATACTTTTGGGAGATATATTACAACAGATTTTAACAATTAAAACTTAAATATTTAAAATCTCAAAAAATTTACTGTTCAAAAAGCAATAGAACAATTATTTTTTAAGTGTGCTCTAGTAAGAACTATTTTTCTTGTGGTTTATTAATACAAACAATTGGAAAAAGTACTTATATAAAATATAAGTGGTTTAATTATATATTTTTTTCAATAAAAATTTTTAAGAATTAATGAAGGGGGCATCCAGAATTTAACAGAAAAGAAAAAAATTTTATAGAAACAAATAACAAAACAAAAGAGACACATTTTTTAAAACTGATTCATAAATTTAATTGTACTTGTGTCAAGAAAATAATAATTTTGATGCAACTGATTCAGTTTAATAAATTATATACATTTATTACCTAAGGAAACAAAATTTTATAGAGCTTTCAAGAAAGAAAAATCAGAAAATTAAGTAAAAATGTGGAAGAATAATTTCCCTAGTTTTTTTTTTTTTTTTTTACAGAAATACATTTTTAGGAGTTTATCACATCTGTTTCACAAATATACAAAAATATATTAATATGTTGCAAGAACAGATTGATATCTCTTCTTATGCCTTTTTGAATGAAATGTTACAATCAACTAGAAAAATAAATTTAACTTTAAAATAGAACTTAAAACACCTACCTAATGCAACAGCAAAAATTAAAGATTTGTCAGAATTATGATAAAAATATATTTGAAAATTTTTAAAAATGTAAAGCACATAGGTAGTTATAATTTTCAAAGTATAAGCAAATTCATATGGCAAGTGATTAAAATTAACCAGTTTTAAAATATTTTTTTCAACATCTATGTTTGTATAAAAGGCACAGTGAAAAAACATATGTGATATTATTACTCATGGGGGGAGGAATACTAACTCCAGTAATCTTAGATGCCCTAATATTTTTTTTTTTAACAAAAACAAAATTTGTACAAATGGATTTTTTTAGAGAAAAAAAAAGAACATTATGTACACAAAAATTCTCTTAAAACATAAAGAGCATCTATGGTTCACTGTAATGAAAATTAAAACCTATTCATCTGCACAATGAACAAAAACATCGTAATAAATGTTACTTCTGCACACCTAAAATACGTGCAGCAGAATGAGGATACACTAAACATTCCTCAACAATTTTTGAATCCTCAATTCCTAACAGATTTTGTATCAAATCTGTATTTTCTTCGGGAGGAGAACCAAGTTCTTTGGATTTTATGTTTTTCGAACTTGTTGCAAATAAATGCAGCAAGGTGTTTTTGACCTTGCTGGGTAAGCGATGCTTCTTTGAAATGTGATTAGGAGGCGATTTGGAAGGGCCAGGAGATGCTTTAGAGGATGGTGGGGTAATTTCTTTTGAAGAAATTTGTTTTACTTGGTCCAGACAATCTGCCTTTTCTTTCGACAAATGCCTTTTGAAATGCTGTTGCAGGTTTTCTAATGAAGACATTTTCTGGAAGCATACCATACATGCAATAGAAGAATTTTTTTCTGGAGATGCTGCTTCAGAAATGTCTTCAAGATTGTCTTCTTCAGATGGCTTCATGCCATTTTCATCGGTCAAATTTATTTGCATGTAAACCAAGGAATGAGATGTTTTAAAATGACTGAAACAATCTTCATGGTTTTGGAATGTCTTTCGACATAAATAACACATGTACATCACACTGTTATGTTTAAGCATATGACTACTCAGGTCAGTCAAGTTTGCAAAGCTGATATCACAAAAATTGCATGCAAAGGCTAATTTCTTTTCCAACTGGCTATAACTATGTTCTTGAGTGGTTACAGAAGTAACATTATTACTTTTAGATAATTTGAAAGGTTGAAGGATTCCAAATGGTAAGGTTGCATCACTAATATCCCCATTTTTTTTATCCAATTGAACGGGCTTACAATTCATACCCATATAACTTTTGGTCCAGTGTTTTAAGTAAAAATGTTTGCGAAGATTTCCTTGAGTAGAGAAGGTACTTGTCAAACAATGATTGCATTTATAAGGACGGTCAGGAACACTGCGTGTGATTAAATCTCCCTTATGGCCATGTTTGCGAACTAAATGACGTTCACAATTTGACTTAGTAGTAAACCACAGAGAACATTTAGGACATTTGTATGGTTTTTGTCCAGTGTGCGTAAGAATATGTCTTCGAAGAGAACTAGTCCATGGGAATTTCCTCTCACAAAACGGACATGATACAGATGTACTTTCATTTTTTTTTATACTTTCAGAATCTGGTAAGGTCTCTTGATTCTCATTCTTTTTTTCTGATTCAGAAGCATCCAGTTTTTCAATATCTGTTGACTTCGCAAGGTACTGTTTGAATTGAGGAGAATTGGCTGTGCAGATAACAGAAGACACACTAGCCAAGTCTGAGCAAGTTTCATCACCACCATTTTCAGCTGTTTTCAGAACATTTGGATTTAGATCAACAATAGTTACTTTTTCATTTTTTGCATTCAAATCTAGAGATAAATTCAGAATAGATTTAGAGCCAGCAACTTGAGTAACAGGAGTGATAAAGGTGTGTGTAGGTGCAACTATTTTAAATGTACTGCCCGCTTTAGGAAAAACTTCAGCGTTGAAATTTTTGTAAACAGGTACTTGTTGAACTTTAGTACTCAATACATGTCTCAAAGCATCTCTTGTTTTATCTGATAATGTAGTTGAATTCTGTTTCTGAAGGTTAGGACTAACAATACTTGGTATGTAATTTCTACTTCGTGTAGGCCTAGCATATTCCGGATGCTTTCTTTTAATATGGCGTTCCATATTTGACTTCAAAGTAAAACCTGCAGAACAATACATACAAGTAAAAGATCTACGCTTTTGTCCAGGTGTATTTGTAGGAGTATCACTATTACTCAGTACATCCATTTTCTTTGAGCAATTTGTCTTAGGCAATGGTGATATTTGAGTTTTATTTTCAGTTGCAGGGACTGGAATTGTTGATTTGGAAGTAGCTACATCAATGAATCCAACAGGTTTTAAAGTGTTTGATGTCACATTGAAAATACTTGCAGGTTTAGGTTCGAGTTCTTTAGAAACTACATCCAAAGGTTTGCATGACAGATCAAGTGCATGGGCAACAAGATTTAAAGGTTCTTCTTGAAGTGGTGGAGCTTCAGATAAACTTACTAAACTTTCAGCTGCAATAACTGCTTCCTTTGCATTGAATTCAGCAGTTTTTTCAACTTGCAAATCTGTAGCTGTATTAGTTCCATTACAATGTAAATCCAGAGGTTGACTTTCTTCCGTAACAGGTTGATTGCCAAAAGAAGAATTAGAATTATCTGGGCTACTTGTCATTTCAGAATTCGTTACTTGTCGTGATGAATTGTTTGGAACAACAACAGATCGTAACCTGTCTTTAAAACCAGGATGTTGCTTAAGCACATGTCGAATGCAGTTATTTTTGGTAGAAAATCCGTAATTGCACACCTTACAGCTAAATGGTTTGTTGTTGCAGCTATTTTGCAATGATCTTAAATGATGTCTCAAAACCCTATTGAATTTAAAGTCAGCTCCACAATATTTACACACCGTTTCAGAATTGCTAATATCAATAGAAGAATCTGATCCACTTCTATAGGACATATTTGGATTGTACTGCATTGCATTTCGGATTTCAGCTTTAGAAAATCTTTTATGCTTCTTTTTGACATGCCGTTCACAATTAGCTTTTGTGGTAAAGGCATATTTGCAGATAACACACTGGAAAGGCCTTTCTCCGTTATGTGTTCGTAAATGACGAATAAGAGTACTCTTGTCAACACTAACATAAGAGCAAACATCACAAGAATGATTTAAACCTTTCTGAGCATGCGATTTACTATGACGTTTTAAAGCATTCAAAACTTTAAATTCTTCTCCACAAACTTTACATGGGAACATTCCATTAACTCTAACAATACGTTCAAGATCAGGCCCATCATGATTGTTTAAAGTATTAGGCAATTCTTCTTTGGACGGAGTAGCAGGACTTGCATTGGCTGATTCTGCAATAGGAGGTGATTTTGGTTGATGACCAGCAAATGGTGCAGGTGAAACTGGACGTACTCTGACTGGAGATGTCTGAGCAGCAGAAATCAGAGGTGTTTTAGAAGTTAAAGTTAAAATGGACTGTATATCAGCAAAATCATTGTTATTGCAACCATCAACTTCCTCATTTTCTCTCTTCACAAGTTTTCCATGAACAAAGTAATCATAATTTTCTAATGGATCTTCCTTCACATCACATGGCTTTAAATTTTTCAGAATTGATTGTTTTTGCAGATTGAGCAGAGCTAAGAAATCCTCTTTTCCTGCAAGAAGGGATTTTTTAGTGATTTCATTACTCTGCAATGAATGGGATAAACATTGTTCAGCTGATCTGTGTTTCAACTTATGGACTTGGAGAAAAGATGTTGTAGTAAAATCACAGTCACAAGTGGGACAAAATGTAATTTCTGACTCATGTACTTTCTCATGAAGTTTTAAGGCTCGGCTGCAAGGAAAAGTTTTTTTACAATCCTTGCATTCATATATATGAAAGGCACTAATTGGACGTTTGATATTTTGCTCACAATATTTTTTGGACACTAAAGCAAATTTATCAGTTGTAAAATCAATAAAATTTAAGTCTTGGAAACCACAAACATCTTCCCTTTTCAGGGGTAACTTGGGTTCAACAATTTCACATTTGTGATCAACATGAGTAGTGTAATTTGCAGAAATTTTATCACATTTCTGACACATTATAGGATTATTAGGATGAAATTTCATGTGCTCGTCTAAATCAATTTCAGACAAGAAAACTTTACCACAAACAGGACAAAAAAGTTTGGATTCAGGCACTTCTGGTGAATCTTCCACATCTTCAGGTTCATCTTGGTCAGTATCTTCTTTAGTAACAACTTCAACCTCTTCCACAGCAGATGCATCTAAAGATACGTCACCATGGGTACGCATATGGCGATGCATATTTCCATTAGTTGTGAAGGACATGCCACAGATTTTGCATGTAAAAGGTCTCTCACCAGAGTGGACAAGCATGTGGCGATCTAGTGAACTTGCTGAGCTCAAATTTTTTGAGCAAATTAGGCACTTATGGACTTGATTGTTAGTTATACTATGTTGCTTCATATGAGCAGTTAGTGCTGATGCAGATTCAGTAACTATATTGCATGAAGAGCAGATGTTTTTAACAGCTGTGTCAGCCTAAAATTTTTTGAAATAAAAAAAAATTAAAAATAAGAAAATTATATTTGAAAACAATTATTTTTATTGAAGATAACTACAAGCAATGAATTTAAAATTGAAGTTTTAAAATAATTATAATCCAACTTAGAGAAATTAAAACATGTAAAAATGTAACAAAACTTTATGCAAATTTTGAAGCAGTTCACAAAAGCTGAGAGCACTTGAATTAGAAGTCATAGTAAAAAAGATTATTATTTTCCATCATCATCCATATTCTAGTAGCAACTCTTTTTCCCATACCTTGGAAACAAACATTATTTGAATGTATATAATTGAATACAGATATGATAATTTGTGTAATTATTTTTATGATTCATTTATGTTTTTACTCTATTAAACATTATTATTCCCTAGTAAAATAATACAGTTATTTTACACACACATGATTAAGAAGTGGCACAATTTTATCCATTGCTCAAGAGTTAACTTATGTATTAACTTTTATTAATATGCAGTCAGACCTCTTTTTAATGAAATCCCTAAATCCCCAAAAAAGTTCATTGTGTGGAAAATTTGTTAAGTACAGATTCATTTTTGAATATACTTTATTAACCACATAAAACTGATTTTAAATTCATAAACACCATACATTATTAAAAAGTAATTATTCACATTTTTTTTTTGTAAAGTAATATTTTTGTTTATTTTATATATCTTACTCATCAAAAAGAAACCTGCAAGGAAAACCAGAAAAAATAAAAACATTGTCCAGATTAACACAGTATTTTCAACTTAAAAAATAATTTTACATTAAAATTAATGAATTTTAATGATATTTTCTAATTTTAATTCCAAAAGCAATTTTAAACCTCTCTTTTTTTATAACCCATTAATCAAAGTATATATTACCACATTCATCCTTAATTTAATTACTGATAAATTCTGTTAATTTTGTTTGAAAAATTACAGCAATTTTATTGTCTTCTGAGGGTTAGGAGCCTGGTAAAACTAGTTCAAGGTTATTGATCCTCATAAAATGTTTTTAAAAGAGAGAATAATTTAAACTGTCCAGAAGTATTAAAAAAAGGGTGAAAAAATCGAATCACAAGAGAAAAATTTCCTTAAATAGAAAATGAACTTCGCTATTTGGAGTTATTTTACTCAGAAAATAGTAAAGTGTTCTTGGTTTCTGGAAAAAGTTTACACAAAATAGAGAAATTCACAAAATAGAAGTTCATAAAATGGAGGTCCAACTGCATTTTCTTTAATAAGTAATGTAAATTAAATATAAAAAATGAGTTTTTTATAAAAATTTGTATGAGTAGATTGATATGTAATTATATTTATCAGGTAATCACTTTTATTAAAATGTACAGGAACTTTTGGAAAACTTCTAACTGAGGAAACAAATATCAATGTTTTAAAACTAATATTACAAGTATTTTATATAATCAAACATGGTATATCATCTTTAGATATATTTTTTAAAATAATAAAAAAAAAAGTTAAAGAATTATTCAGAAAATTTTTATTTTACTAAACACAATCCATTTTAAAGACCAATTTTTAATAATATGTACTGTATCAAAAATTTTTTTCCCATGGAAACAATTTTTTTTAACAAATATTTGCAAAAATAAAGCCAAAATTATTAATTTAAATTGTTGATTTATAACTGGGCTTTTCATTAAGAGATAACATAATTCCCTGTATCATTTATAAAAGTGGAAAAAAAGTAAAGGGGCCTTTTTGTTATAAAGTAGTTTGAAATTATATTTTTTAATACATTCTTATATATAATTTTTATTATAAAGTATCAAAAGAGAATTATAAAATATTGATTGAGTCTTGATCAAAACATATTCATAAATCATTAAAATAATAAATCAGCACTATTATATACCTATGTGCATTTTGCAAAATTTTGTTATTACAATATCTTATGTAGCAAGCAATATGATTTTTAATGTACACATACTATACATATTCTGTACATTTACATATATTTAATTTACTGGATCAATATTTATGATTTTAAATTCAATTATCTACTGAATGAATATTATGCTTATTATGTAAATATTTCTACCCAGCAGGGTGGCATAGTTTTTTTAGGGACGGCCTTGTATACCCAAGCTTGTGGGTACTAACAGTTTCTATGTCGCATGGTTATGGGGCATGTTAAACATCCCTAGAATGCCTTAAAGATGCCTTGATCACTAGAGCGGGTGCTCTCGGCAAAATGAAATTCCTAGTACAATTTTGCATCTTAGGGTTCAAGTGCCCCTCTCTGGAGAGGAAACTGGACATCAAAATTAGATTGTGGTAATTGGTATATACCTATATGGTGCCGCACTAAAAAGTGATACCATCTCCCAAGGAATGTACTAGGTCTGCAATGGTAAAAATGCCAATCTTCAGCCCCATTTTGGGGGGAAAGAATTATATTTCTAAGGAATGCAACATATGATATGTTTCCAATTTTTATCTGTCAGATTTCATTCTTTTATGTTACCGAGTCCTATAAGACAATTACAAATTTTAGAACAATTTCAATATATATATATATTTACCATTGTAGCTTCTTTTGATTTCACAGCACTTTCAGGCTCATTGTGATTTTCATCAACAATAATTTGATTATTTAGCTCAGAAACAGGCAATTTAACATCATGCTGCTCATTCTCATCCTGATCAGAATTCTTATTTTCATCATCAATTCCCTCATCTATTACTAACATTCCTTCTTCTTCATCGATTTCAATGGATTCTTCACTATTGCCATCTACACAATCATTGTCATTAGAAACAACTTCTTCAGCTGCGACAGTCGGTAACAAATCTAAAAATAAAAATAATAGATAAGTAACAATAAAATATGTAGAATTTTTTCTTTAATTTAAAAATATGAAATACTTATCAAGAACAGAAATGTTCCAGATTTTTCTTAAAAATATTCACTGAAGTTCAATAAATAATTCCGATTTTCAACAACAGTACAAATGTTACATTTGTCAATTCTAAAATGTACTTTTTTTTAGATGGGATTATCTTTAAAAAAAATCCAAAGAAGGCACCTAATTATCAATTTACTTATTTCATGCATTATATATAATCATAAAAACCATCTAGTTTTTAAAATTTGTTTTGATTAATTCAGTTTGATTATGAAATAATGTAATGAGCAAATTTCCCAACCTTTTTCATATAGCTCATCAAATAAAGAAAGTTGTAAAAATACTCTATTAAATTAAATTAAACATATAACTAAAAATGTAAATTTTATAAGAAATAGCAGAAAATTAAATTTCATTCAGGTCTTAGCCATTCTCAATTTTTTTAATTTTTCAAATATATTATCTTAGAAAATATATGAGGTAATTTAAACCTTATTCCTTTCCATTTTGGATATGTTCAACTTAGGATCACTTTACTGATGCAATAAAATGAATTGTCATAATTTTATACATATTACTTTTTCAATTCTTAATTTTCTAATTTCAAATATGTTTAAAGCTTTAAAACATAATTTTAGTTGATTCTTATATGCTAAAGTTCTTCCCGATTTGCAGTATTAATTCTTAAAATGAAGGGAGATAATTAAGTTTTTAATTGTTATATTTATTTTAAATTGAATACCTTGATTATTTTATACTTTTTCAAACTTTTCAGGTAGCAGAGACCTTCCTTAACAGTTACAAAATGCGATTGAATCAAGATCAATAATGATAAGCCATATAAATTTGATACTTGGTTCAAAAAAGGAATTTGATCTTACACATACAGCTTCAACATTCTATAACAAAAGCACTTTAAGCTTCAGTTGAATTTAATGAGACGCATCCTATATTATTCAGCGGTTTTTGGCAATGTAAATAGGAACTCATAATAAAAGACATTGGGCTTTTATGTCCCCCCCCAAAAAAAATGATAAGAATATACTTGAGGTGGTATCAGGTAAGAATTTAAATGCTTAATTAAATTTAATGCGTCTTCTACCATGCTTTGCATGATGTGCTGAATCAAACAGTGATTCTACTGCCATTAGGCTCTTCTATACTAAATATATCCCTTAATGAGACTTACTTCTAATAAAACTATAAATTAACTCCATTTAAGTTGTGGGTTCCTTTTTTTTTATTAGTGACAGCCAAAGCTGCAAAGCTTTAAAATAATTAATACACAGAATGAGAGGACAGAGAATTTGTTTTTAATAACACACCAACTTCAAAATTTTTTCAAGAATTTCTTTAAAAAGTCACTACTTTGCTAAATAAGAAGGAGCAATTTATTGTTTATCTTGCATTTTGAAGTAACATGAGGAATATCAGCAACAGACATCATAATTTTAAACCGAGGTAATAACACATCAGAGTTGACTCCTTAGTCTTCTAACTTCCACACTATGCCAATGATAAGAAATAGAGTGAGTGAGTGTATGTTAACATTGTACTATAAAGCAGCATGAGGGCTATTGACGATGACCTCATAAACTTTGTGACGAATCTGTACAGAACCTTTCCACTAATATTCTTAGGAGTCTTTTTGGGGATTATAAATTTGCGTATATTTCAAATCAACTCCGAGAAGCGAACAGGATATGCAAAGTAGATAGGGTATTTAAGTAGAGCGTTGTAAGCTAGCAAAGATGAAGGCTATTGAGCCAGTAGCAGCAGAGACGACCTTTAGAGGATTCAATTGGATTACGATAGTGAAGAGTTACTGCTACTATTCTATGATTTTTAATCAAATCTTACGAAACGACTAGAATCAAATTTCAGCTACAAGAATTAAAATTTAACTAATTAGAAAAAAAGCTTAAATAGCACCCCCCCTACACACACATTGTCAATAATCAGACTAGAAGAGAGCACATTTTTTAAACTCAACACATTTTTTTAAAAATATAAACAACATCGTTCATTTGAGTAGTGAGCTATAGAAATTTTGATTCCTGGTTGTGATACCTAGCAAACTAAACAAAATACAGCTTGTAATCATCAGCTATAGTCAGGCGACAAGGATGACATAAGTAAACACCTCACTTTTTTAAACTTTGCATTCTACCATGTAAAAGTGTTTATGCCCAATAGATTGAATGGCTGGAAGCCCCAATAATTTCACACAACTTCAGACAGAATTAAGATTTAAACTTTCCATTAATCATTAACATATCAAAGATAAATTCTCAACTAGTCTATTACTGCAAAAGCTAGATTGTTATAAATCAAAAACTGTGTATTTTTTTTTAAATAAAAGAATTTTGAGGCATCTTTTCTTGGAGATATATAAATATATAAAACCTTTAGGTATCAATAAAAATTTAATTCCTTCCTTCCTCAGTGGCTTGACAACCCAGGGTGGGCCTTGGCCTGCTCAAGAAAACTTTTCCAAGCCAGCCTTCTTTCTGTAAGAGTTCTCCTAGTTTTGAGAACTAAAAATTGGAGATCTCTTTCTAGGCCATGTGGCCTGCCTTTTCTCTGTGTGCCAATTGATTGGGCATTGAAGAATTTTTTAGTGGTGCAGTCTTCGCCCATTCTAACAATGTGGCCTACCTAATTAATTCTTCATACTTAAAGGAAAAAATTTCTTACAAAAGCAATATTCAGAAGAAATAAATAAACTTATCAAGCAAGTTAGTGCATATTAATATCTCATTTTTAAGCAAAACGAGGGCTATTAATGAAAGCTCTCATAATTTTGAACCATAGTCAGGTGGTGAGGACGACCCCGAGCACACACAGGTACCAACTCTCCATACTTCCCCACCATTCCAATGGGACATTGAGCTGTGACAGATTTAGCATGAACCAACTCCTCCACACTGTAGGTCTTCAGTGGCACAAGGTTTGAACTCATGACGCACTGGCCACAAGTCTGTGTCCATAACCACTAAGTTACTGCTGACTAAAAAACTTATCAAATAGTTCAGCCTATTACATATATATATTGATACTTTCCACAGTTTTACAATATCAGTACAGGTGTTTATGGTTAAATTTTTGATTTTTATTTTCATAATCAGTTAAAAAGAAAAAAATTGCGGATGCTTACCATGATCCACTTCAGCTAGAGAGACTCTATCAGGCACTTGAATAACAATTTCAGGAACTTTTTCTTCAATCTCATTTATAGGCTCATCTCTTTTGATATTTTTAAGGGGAGGTTTGTTTTTGATTGATGTCTTACCAATTGGTTTCCGTTTTCTGTGGTTAATTTTCTTTGTATTTCGCACCTTTCTGTTCAAAGTTTTTGCTTTAACTTTAGAAGACACTATAAAAAGAAGAAAAAAAAGTGTATTACATTATATTGCATGTCTCATCTCTTGTAAATTTAAAAATATTACAACCTAATTATAAATTAACAAGAAATTCTTTACACTTAAAGTGTGCTCAAAAAATAAAATATTTAAAAATGAAAATCCAGAGAATCTTTTTATAAATCAATATACTGCACCATTATATTAATTACAAATAGTTTTTGCATTGCCAAAATATTTTGTGAAGGGTGGTACATATACATACACACAAGTATGTCACGTCTTGTTCTTGTATGGATGAATCACTAAACACAAAACCAAAATATTTTGATGTATTTTACAAGTGAAATCTATTTTTATCCCCAATTTCATTCAGCATTAAATAAAATTAAAATTTCCACACAAGAATCCTTTATCTTTAAATCTCGTGATTAATGTCACAATACATTTAAAACCACTGAGTCTTTAATATAAGAGATAAAAGATTTCTTTTTAAGCTATACATAGCTTAATTTGTTTAAAATCTGAAAATTATTAAGTTTAAGCGCTTATTAGCATTACACTATAATGCAACATAAGGACCATTGCTGACAGACCTTGTAATTTTGAGCTTTTACATCACACCAATTGGAAGACTCTTGGGCCACTATAGATTTAAAGTGCATAAGCCCCTTTACAAGGTGGGTCTTCAGTGGTACTGGGGCTCAAACCCACACACGATACACTGGTCCGTAGAGACCAAATAAGAATAAAAGAAGCCAAGTAAGAAATAATGATTAGTAGAAGAAACCAAATACATTCTTCCAATGGTTGATTTGTAGGACAAAAATGAATATAAATTTTCAACTAGAAATAAACAGAAATCACAAAAATTAATGTTATTAACCTATTGATAATGAAAAAACATTTAAATGTAATTAATAATCATAAAACTTTTAAAAATGCATTATAACATGTTAGTTAAAATTATTAATGTGTTCAGCGAAGGGGAAAATAATCATTTTATTTAAAGGGAGAAAAGGGGGGAGGGGGGACAAATATTAAAATACAAAAGTAACTAACATTACACACCCTTAGTACCATATATATATAGAGAGAGAGAGAGACATAATCATCATTTCTTAGTAAGTTAATAACGTAATTAAAAGGGGGAGGAATATGGAGACTTAGATTAAATTAGAAACGGGGGATATGATAAAATAATAATCAATACACAACATGATGAAAGAAAATATAACAGAAATTCGATCATTTTGAAACTAAGAACTAAAAAAGCAATATGATAATCAATAAAAAATACAAGCAAGAAGCGAAAGAAACTGAAGGAAAGTAAAAAGAACGGAAAAAAGATATCGTCTAACGAAAGTATATATATAAAAAAAAAAAATGCTGTCACGAATCATTATCAAAAAGGTTGGAAATCGAAAACAGAAAATTTCTGGTTGCATTTTTGAACAGTAAACGTGTGTGTTAGCAATCATAATCATATATTATAAGAGAGGGTGTACATAATTTTAATGATGCACAGTTATATATAAAGAAAGCACAGAGAAATTAATCGAATACAAAATAAAAGGAGGAACAAACAAAAATCTAAGAATTGAGAATTCTAACATCATCCTAAAGTGAAAAAAAAGCTTGTAAAATAATATTTTATGATTTAATTCTTTTACGTCACATTTTGAAACGTTGCACGAGGGCTGCTGGCTCGTAATTTTGGGCCTCGGTCTAGCAAGAGAACGACACCAGAACTTGTGTGCACCCCCACTCTAAAAAACTTCCACATTAAACCATTGTAAGGACTTCGAGCTTTTACAAATTTAGCGTGCATCACAGCCTCCCTACACGGCGAGTCTTCAGTGGCACCCGGACTTGAGCCCACGACTCGCCCATGCCGAGCATGAAAACGAGCTTTTTCAAATCCTTATTCCCAATTCCTTCTCCAATGCTAACTTCAAAACAAAACATTTTTTATCAATTCTCATTTTAAATTAAATAGCATAACTGCTCTCGGACTGTCTTCTCTCTTTCCTGAAAATCGAACGTAAAACAAAGAAATGGAGGGGGGGGGATTATAACAATTTTTAAGGGAGGGGAAAGGCAATCAACTCACATATAAAATAAAAGACAAAAGAAAAACAAACACCGTAAAATTCTAATGTAACTTGTCAATAGGAACTTGCCTCACGCATTCTATACTGCACAACATTATATTATCACAGAAATCAATAACAAAAACTAAAAGGATAACTCCGAAATGTATTCAAACAAATCAAATCGTAGAATTATAATGTCCAATCCAGCAAACGATTTCTTTGTCCTTTACTAATTGATCCACCAATCATCTCATCATCGATATAAACATAACATAATTTCAATCCTATTACAATTCTATAATACCAAAAACATTGAAAAAACCGCAAAGAAAAAAAAAAAGCTTTAATTTTTTAAAACTTTTCTACACTGAAACAAAACGAATTCTTACTTATTCGTTGTTCTTTTCTGTGGAAATGCACCTCATTTAGCTTGACGATAAATTTATCCCTGTTTTCAATTAACGCTCGGCAGCTGCAGTTTCTTTCTGAGTTTATTTTTTTTTGACAACCCCGAATATTATCATCTGATGCGGGTGATTTCTCACCTGTTTTAGTAAAGTTCTTTTTTTTTAATAGATAGACAGATTCTATTGTGTTAAGAAAGCCTCTTCCTCCTTTCGTTTTTGTTAGTATATTATATGTAGACTAAACAAGAAATACATATTGTATGAATATTTTTTTTTTAAAAATATAAAACAAAATGATAAATGTCAAATGTTAACAACCGTTATCATTAAAATTATATCAAAAGTAAATCTATAGCAACATTTAGAATTAAATAAAATACGCGTATCAATTTTTTTTATAAAATGCAGAAAAAAAATTTCTGAGAGCCAGGCTTTAGAAATACGATGCATTATTTCGAAACAATTAAAATAATTGAAATAGATACAATCAAATGCTGTTTTTTAAAACGAAAATATCAACTGTTGATAAAAAACGAAAGAATTCAATAAATAATCACTCTCGTTAAATTCGTTTTCCTCTCACAGTTTGTGAGAGAAAAACGAAAAATCTTACTCAGAATATAAGTTTGAATTAAATAACAAGTAAAAAAATGATTAATAAAAATGTTTAAAAAAAATCAGGTATCTTTAAATTCTTGTGCTGAGATTTTTCCTAAGAACAACTTGACATATCAGATCAAAAACAATTTTGAAGAAAATTTTTCTTCCTAAATCAATTTTAATACAATGAATAACATATATTATTTCTGTCACAAATCAACTCCAAGCAATTGCTACATTCGACCTGATCTAACATACTTACATAAATTAGCCGGAATATCTAAACAAATATACGCATAATTATCACAATAGTTATTTCTTTTTCTCCACACCATATTTTAATTCATAGAAATGAGTACAGAGGCATTCATCTTCAAAGAAACGCAAAGCCCAAATCATTGAGGCCTTTTTTAACCTCTCCCCCCTCAGAAATCAAAGCCTATCTGATTGCTACATTTCCTAGCAAAGACAAGTCCAGTATGTCAAAGAAAATGAAAAGACAATCAAAACATTAAATACCAAATAACTACATTTAAATCTAACTAACGACATTGAACATAAAAGTTTTAGTAAAATAAGGCTCTAATCCAATACCTTTCAACCAATCCGAATCACTATCTCTCAAGTGAGAGAAGACATCCTCAACACACACGAATCGTTTGAAGTGTTAATCTAATTGATCAATTTAACTTCTCATAAAAACAAGAAAGTTGATACAAACCGAGTATGCTTACCAACACACACGCCAGAAATATACACGGGACCTTTGAAGTTTCAGGACGGACTGTTTAGTAGCGGATCGCGCACTGACTCATTTACCTGGCTTTTTGCGAGGCAGGGTACAAAGCGAAAATAAAATACTAATCAAAAAACCGAAAGAAAGGAAGGGCTGTAACTATGGTTACCATCCAGTACACAGACGGACGTGCACCTCAGATGCCGCAGATCAACGGATCAATGAGATGACTTCACCTGAGAGAGCTAGTGTGTGTGTTATCCAAGCTTCAGGTGACAGCCGCCAGTAGCCCCGAGCGACAATCAATAAGCTTAGAAGAGATGGGCCGTGTCCCGTCGGCTATGTTAATGGTCAAACCTTTCTAAATCCCCCCTCTTTGCCTTTTCGTACGAAAAGGGGGAGGGGGATGATCCCGCTTTGGAAGAGGTTCTAGGAAGCCTTTTTAATGCGATTCGCGGATGAAAAATGGCAGAGTGGGAGTAAAATCGAGTTTTAGGTTTCCCCTTCTTTCTTTTTCACTTTTACCTCAGAAGAAATCGAGAAAGATTTGAATTTAAAATTGTTGTGCGTGGAAATACACGTCAGGAGTGGAGGTTCAACGTTTGGTGGTTGTATCTGTCGCGATGGAGAAAATGTCGGTGCCCGTCAGACGAGAAAGAGCGTTTAGTTATACATCGGTTCAAGCTATTTAATTAAAATAATTATCTGAAGTTATAAAATAAAAGCAGGTATAACCGAAATAAGGTGCAGCTTAAGATTTTATACCCGTGTTGCTGTGATACCAATTTTAAGAACAATCATATTGTTGCAATGTTTGAAGATCTTTCATAACCTCTTCCCGAGTACAGCTACGAATATAATTATAAATTCAAAGTATAATTATAAATTACGAAAAATTAAAGTATTTATTACAGTATTTTTTTCTTAGTTTATGAGCAAAAATTAATCTTTCCTGTAAGAAAAATTACTCATGAAATTCATTCCCATTTTGTTGCGCAAAGCTGTGCTCTTTTAAAAAAAGAAAATGCCACTCCCTCATTATTTTAGTACCAACCTCACAGCAAAGAAATAATGAACAATGAAAAAAATGAAATTTCTGTTAATACATTCTTTTAAATGTGAAAATTTTCATCCACACAAACGAATTTTTTTTTTAAATTTACAATAAAATTGGAATAATTTAGCTAGAGGAAATCATAACAGGAAATATTGCAATTTCTTCTTCGAAAAGTTCCACTTTTTGCCATCCAAGGCAGCGGCGAACACAAGAGGGGGGGTCCAACCTACCCATAGACCAATAGATTTTTAGGTCTTACTGTAGGATTATTCCTTTGTCCTTTCGTCTACGTGGTTCTTAGAATGTAACCCCCCTCATACCCCCATAACAAAGATATGTGCATACTACTGCGAAACGGTTCAAGTTCTTACATTGGTTATAAAACTTGTGAAAATGTGTTTCTAAAGAATTTTCTTTGTTAAGGGGTAGTAATATTCATTTCCCTTCCTCCCCCTTAAATATTTAAAAAAATTCGAATTACAAATTGATAGTATAAATAAGGGGAAAAAATTACTTTTAATTTTTGTGAAACATACATTCATCCGCCAATGCAACATCAAATTCTAAATAGGTCAGTCCAGCATCAACACATAAAATTCAATATTCTCTCATCAATGTCGGAATGAGCTAAATGTTTTTTAAAAAAACACACACACACACACAACCCCCCATGCTTATGGATCTATATATAGCGAATACAACTATTTATTTATTTCAAGACTTTTTTTACGGGCGATGAAACCCAGAATCAATGGCAGGAGAGAAAACACCACTGCTCTTTCAATCTACATCACTTAATGATCTAAGATATGATATTCAGTAAATTAATGAAAAGGCAGCATCCGAAGGAGAGAGCGAGCGCGCTTTTGCGAAACTTCTTCAACCAGCCAGTCACGAAAGACGGAAGTATCAAGCTTCCAATCAACAACCAACCACCTCGCTCCGCGCTCTCTTCGCTTTCCACATATAACTCGGGTTTCCGAAGATATTGCTCAATCCGATTTGGACACTTTTCCTCAAACCGATGACGCACGGCAAAGCTTTGCACACAAGAGGAAAAAGAGGTTTCCACGACGGGTAGAAATAGACATCCAATTCTACTCCGGATCTCCTCAAAGTGTGATCACCTTTTCCCCTGTGAAAATTCACCACACTTTTTCCAGTTGGAATTGCTTTTTTCCCCCTTTTCAAATATTGCGTTTATCTAGGTGACCAGCCGCCCTCCTTTATTAGGGAGGACAGTCCTCCTTTTACAGGTTCTGTCCTTCCTCGTAAAATGCCCTCCTTTTCAATATTTTAATACTGATCTGTTAATCTGTGTATTCAGAGACGAACCAAATATGTTTCCAATATGTCGAAGAATGGTCCGAAACAACTATCACAGGAAATAACAGTTTTCAGTGGTGTTTTTTGACTTCATCGCAAGTAAATTGGACAGATACAGAAAATTGTGTTGAGTTTTTATCGAAAGAAATGACTGATATTATAATCGATGACAATTGTCTGTTTGAATAAATTAGAAGGCTGAATGTTTTTTTAATTTCTAATAAATTGTAACAATTGGTAAATTAGCATGCTGAAATTGATAAAGATTGGTGGAAATAACCATTTCTAAGATGAACACTTTCCATGTGATAATTTAGTTACTCTTGTTCAATTTACATTGTGATGACCTGGAACTAATGCAGAAATTGAAAGAGTTATTTTAGTTGGTAATGGTTTTTAGACAAGTGAGAAATCAAGATTGAATGTTGATACTTTAGCTGTTGCACTTACTGTAAAGCTCAATATAAAGGATATTTTTTACTTCGAAATTTCCAATGTATTAGAAAATGAAAAATTGAGAAAAAAAATATATTCAATGGGAAAATACTCGTTTAAGAGAGTAAATAATTAAAAGGAATGTAAGCATAATTAATATATTTTTATTGGAATTACAAAAATGTTTCAAATATGTACGTTGTAACTTTTTCTTAAACTTTTCGCGCGCGTCCTTCTTTTTATTGTAAAAAAAAATGGTCACCTTAGTTTATCCCACATGAGAGGAAGGACTCAAAGAACGGAAATAACATAATGAAAAAAAAAAAATCGAAAAGTTGAACATGTAAGCAAAAGTAGAACCAAGGGTGCAGCACAGAGTCCTACAAATTTGAATTTATAATTTTGAAAGAGAAAAGAAAGATAACGGGGAATAAATATACAATACTTCTTTGTATACAACGCAAAGCATTTCATTACATGTGTGTGTTCTTGAAACCAAATATACTGAACACAGAACTTAAAGTATCAAATGCAGTAAGGCGTATGACGAAATGGCTGGTTAAACCAAATATAATGGAATGCAGTAATTTTCACACCATGGCATCAAAAAAACGGATTTCGTGGATGTTTTCTAAAAAGATTATTTCACATTTTCCAGCACGTTTCATTTATTTAAATTACTCCAAATGGCGTTTTTTTTTTTCATTTCTCATCAAGGTATCCAACTACCCTAAAATCATGATTTTTTTTACAAAATTGACTTTATTTTATGATTTTATTTTATAGGCCCTCTTATCAGCTTTATAAAAATACCAAGCTTTTTTATTTTCCATTCACTAGAACAAAAACTGTCTTTTTTTAAGCAATTTCATATAATAAGTAAGATAAAGTGCTCTAGTTTTTGTAAAAATTAAAATATCTCCTATCCTAAAGGTCATTTCAAAAAGGAATAGCAAAGTAAAACATCAAAATTGATAATTTGTTCATTTACTATTTGTACAGAGCTGGCCCCGTTTTTGTAATTTTTTGTAAATTTTTACCCATTTTTTTCCATTTGAATAGTAATAATATATATTCTTCTTAATTTTAACCATTTTTTCTTAAAATTTACGAAAGAAATATAAAAACCACACAAAAATTTCCATATCTCCATTTTTTTTTTAATGTCGTCGCAAGTAGTCGGATACCTTAAGAGGATTTCAAAGGGTGCTTCGCCTACGAATTTACAAATACGCCGAATTAGATTTTAAAATCACAGTTAATTTGAATAAGTGAGTGAGAGTAATATTAAAGTCGCACTACAAAAGCTGCACAACAGCTTTTGGTGACTGATCTCGTAATTTTGAACCACAGTCAAGTGACGAGGACGAAACCTGAACTGGCACCCCCTTTCCTAACTTCCATTCCAAACAAAAGAGAGGACACTTTTGACCTACAAAGACCTTCAAGTTGTAAGACTGATTAGATATGACCAAGCTTACTGCTTGCACATAGCAACAAGACGTCCTCTGCTCGATTGGTTACAAAGTAAAGGAGACAGCCAGAGATTTAGGTTGAATAGATGTCAGAATACCTGCTTCCTGTCATGGGAAAAATGGGAGTTGCTTGGATTCGGGTTTACCTTAGCCCCCCTCCCTTGTTGAATTAAAAGATTACAATAATTAGAGAGAGAGAATATTACAAAACACCAAAAACACGTTAAATATGTCAGGGCAGGTGTTTGCGCCTTTTTCTAAATTGACCAAACGGTTTTAACCAAATGGTTGGTAAAGAAGTCATCAACTATATATCGGTAAAGTATAGTTAAATAATAAATTGGTAAATATATATATATCATTAGATAGCAACAACTAAAATTTTGGAAGAGCTATTTTTTTCTTTTCAACAGTACTTTTTCTCATACATAATTACTGGAATAACCAAACGCAAGAAACGCAGTAATATGTACAACGTGTATATAAATACGAACACATTCAAAGAGATTTATAAAAAAAAGGAACAGTTCTTACTCATCAATATGAACTATCAATATTTTGTTATGAAATTACTCATCAATAAAAAAACCCCGCTTTAATGAAAACTATCAACATTCAGAATTTCAAGTACTATAGAATCCCACTTTTTATTAAAGAAAAAAAAAGTTCACACAGACAGTTGACGAAACTACAGCGCATTAAGCCTAAAACATGATTCAATATCAATGTAAAAATCAAACATCAAGATTTAGATGTAACACAACTTTTACAATTCCGAAAATACTTTCTTTTCATACCTATTAAATTAATTTTAAATAGAATTTAATCTCATAATTTCAAGTTACCATTTTTTTTTCTGTTATTCTACTTCTCATTATTCATTACTTTCAAAAGTAATTCACGCATCATGGATAAATGCGTTTCTTATTTCAGTTAAAATTGTACCAGTTTTCATTATTTACGTTTTAATATTTTATGAAAAACTTCATATTCTTCATCCATGTAATATTGAACAGGAAAGAGATAGCTTCTTACACATTAATACATGTTTAAGCAAATTATTAAATCATTGCGCTAATTAAATGCTCGGTTCTATATTGAATTGGAATTATAGGTTAGCTCTTTTTACTCACTGATTACTTCAAGCAGTAACAAAAAAATTTAATGTTAAAGTTCCATTCCAAAAGAGTTCGGGAAATTCGAATATTTTAATTAAAAAAACATAAAATTCTAAATTAAAGATATGTGGAATATAATTATATTTTCACTTACTGATATTGCACGATGTACTTTCCAACGGTTGAACTTCCAAAAAGTTAGAACGCAGAAGAATTACAACATGGACGTGCGCAGAATAAGTCCTGCGAAGATTGGAAGAAGAAAAAGACACAGGGGAGCAGGAGGACCTAGTTTTTCCACAATATTCCAATCCCTTATTTCACGTGACGCTTACCTCGGTTCCCCCCTTCCAGAACAACCATTCAGAAGCAAAATAGTAGGAAAAGGAACCTGAAGATTTTGTCTCCATGGGAAGTTCTTAGGGTGAAGGGTTCTTAGGGATGTGTTGTTTGTAGGGTTTATAAAAGGGGACCTTCTTAGAATGCTTATCAAAACCCGTCCAACGAGCAAACAAGTTGTTCAAGAACCACCAATCGGAGACATTTTTCTTAGCAATTCGGAATGTGATATGATTGAAACTGGTACACAAAACGCACACAAAATTTTTTCAAAGAGGATGTCCAGGGTCGAAAATCCACCATTTTGGTATCAGGCTCCAAGACGCCGTTCAACAGATTCTTTTGATTTTGTCGATTTGGGGGAACAAAAACAGTACAAAATTAATTATATGAATAAAAAATACGTAATTAAATTTTACGTAATATGTAGATAGGATTATAACCAATCGAAAAAAATCAAGGGCTATGAGGGGGGGTCCGGAACCCTAGGACATCCCCCTTGTGTTCGCCACTGGTTGAAATAGCTTTTATCTTGGATTATGTACTACATCAGGCGCGTAGCTACCACCGTATCAAGGACACGGGGCTTTCAAGCTATAACGGCCCCTGACATGCAGCAGCGTGGATACCACCGTCTCAATTACATGGGGCTTCAAAGCTACAGGGGACCCAACATGTGCAACTACAATTCCACTAACAAGTCCCTCATATCTAAAAAGGGGGTACGAAAGAATTTTGAAACAGGGTCCACTAAGAACTATCTACGCCAGTGCTGACACGTGTAAAATTTTCAAACGTTCAAATAAGTTCTATTAAAATGCAATCATTTTTAACTTATTTCCTAAAAAAAGGCCCCTAAGGAATTTTGATACAGGGTCCACTCAAGACTAGCTACGCCAGTGTTATACATATTTACAGATTATATAAGAAAATCCTCGTACCTGATTAGGAAGAGTATTGCCCATTTTGGAATTTTCATAAATCTTAATTTTTTTTAATATTCCTGAGTGAACACTGAATTTTTGTATGATTTTTATATATATGTCTGATTTTTTTTTTCTGCATAAAACTTTTTCTTATGCTTAAGAATATTCTTCCCTACTTCCACATAATTTTTTTTTATGTGTTATATTTAACAATATATTTCAGGGTAACTATTTTCAGTTTCCTATTTTTTAAATGCGCTTTCTTTTCTTCAAGCCTTCATCTCCTCCCTGCCTCGCCTCAAAACATGAATGTATTTAATACAAGTTAGTGATTTTTCAATTAGAGTTTTTTCGTGAAATATAGATACAACAAGCTGCATTTTATTATTTCTTTTTTAAACTCGGAGAGTGCCGCTGAAGACCCGCCGTGTAGAGAGGGTAAATGAAAGTTAAATATCCCAAGTTTCTAACGTCTTCCCGTTAGTGTGGTGTGGAAGCTAGCAGACGGCATGCCAGCTCCGGTGTCATCCTCGTCACTTGACCATAGTACAAAATTACGAGGTCCGTCGCCAATAAATTCTATGTAGCTAAAATGCGTGACGTGCATACACTCTTATTAAAACTAAGAAATGGCCCCCAGTGCCGGTTTATTCATTAGGCGCTTGAGCCCGGAAGCACTCGTAAGGGCCTGGATAAGCTGGACTTAACCCGATTTTCTGGTTATAAATTTCGATCCGCCAGTGCCTGGGCACAGAATATCTGCCAGTAGATATTCTGTGCCCAGGGCCCGAAATGAGCTTAAATCGGTACTGAGAATGTTCCCCTATTATTCCCATATTCTATAACTATTTTTCCCTTACAATTCATGTCAGAAAATATATTTTAAAATTTTGATTGCACGTGTTTAAGTAGTAATTGAATTTTTTTAATTATACAAGGGAACAACAAAACAAAATAATTAACAATTTTAATCAAAAACACAACACTTTATTTCAAAACCTGATCTCAGTTTCTTTTTATCAGAATGAGAATTGCATACAACTATAATTTTGGAAGTTATTTTTTCCTTTTCAACAGTACTTTTTGTCATACATGATTACTGGAATAGCCAAACGCAAGGAACGCAGTAATATGTACAACGTGTATATAAATACGAACACATTCAAAGAGATTTATAAAAAAAAGGAACAGTTCTTACTCATCAATATGAACTATCAATATTTTGTTATGAAATTACTCATCAATAAAAAAACCCCGCTTTAATGAAAACAATCAACATTCAGAATTTCAAGTACTATAGAATCCCACTTTTTATTAAAGAAAAAAAAAAGTTCACACAGACAGTTGGCTAAACTACAGCGCATTAAGCCTAAAACATGATTCAATATCAATGTAAAAATCAAACATCAAGATTTAGATGTAACACAACTTTTACAATTCCGAAAATACTTTCTTTTCATACCTATTAAATTAATTTTAAATAGAATTTAATCTCATAATTTCAAGTTACCATTTTTTTTTTTTCTGTTATTCTACTTCTCATTATTCATTACTTTCAAAAGTAATTCACGCATCATGGATAAATGCGTTTCTTATTTCAGTTAAAATTGTACCAGTTTTCATTATTTACGTTTTAATATTTTATGAAAAATTTCATATTCTTCATCCATGTAATATTGAACAGGAAAGAGATAGCTTCTTACACATTAATACATGTTTAAGCAAATTATTAAATCATTGCGCTAATTAAATGCTCGGTTCTATATTGAATTGGAATTATAGGTTAGCTTTTTTTACTCACTGATTACTTCAAGCAGTAACAAAAAAATTTAATGTTAAAGTTCCATTCCAAAAGAGTTCGGGAAATTCGAATATTTTAATTAAAAAAACATAAAATTCTAAATTAAAGATATGTGGAATATAATTATATTTTCACTTACTGATATTGCACGATGTACTTTCCAACGGTTGAACTTCCAAAAAGTTAGAACGCAGAAGAATTACAACATGGACGTGCGCAGAATAAGTCCTGCGAAGATTGGAAGAAGAAAGAGACACAGGGGAGCAGGAGGACCTAGTTTTTCCACAATATTCCAACCCCTTATTTCACGTGACGCTTACCTCGGTTCCCCCTTCCAGAACAACCATTCAGAAGCAAAATAGTAGGAAAAGGAACCAGAAGATTTTGTCTCCATGGGAAGTTCTTAAGGTGAAGGGTTCTTAGGGATGTGTTGTTTGTAGGGTTTATAAAAGGGGACCTTCTTAGAATGCTTATCAAAACCCGTCCAACGAGCAAACAAGTTGTTCAAGAACCACCAATCGGAGACATTTTTCTTAGCAATTCGGAATGTGATATGATTGAAACCAGTACACAAAACGCACACAAAATTTTTTCAAAGAGGATGTCCAGGGTCGAAAATCCACCATTTTGGTATCAGGCTCCAAGACGCCGTTCAACAGATTCTTTTGATTTTGTCGATTTGGGGGAACAAAAACAGTACAAAATTAATAATATGAATAAAAAATACATAATTAAATTTTACGTAATATGTAGATAGGATTATAATCAATCGAAAAAAATCAAGGGCTATGAGGGGGGGTCCGGAACCCTAGGACATCCCCCTTGTGTGCGCCACTGGTTGAAATAGCTTTTATCTTGGATTATGTACTACATCAGGCGCGTAGCTACCACCGTATCAAGGACACGGGGCTTTCAAGCTATAACGGCCCCTGACATGCAGCAGCGTGGATACCACCGTCTCAATTACATGGGGCTTCAAAGCTACAGGGGACCCAATATGTGCAACTACAATTCCACTAACAAGTCCCTCATATCTAAAAAAGGGGTACGAAAGAATTTTGAAACAGGGTCCACTAAGAACTATCTTTGCCAGTGCTGACACGTGTAAAATTTTCAAACGTTCAAATAAGTTCTATTAAAATGCAATCATTTTTAACTTATTTCCTAAAAAAAGGCCCCTAAGGAATTTTGATACAGGGTCCACTCAAGACTAGCTACGCCAGTGTTATACATATTTACAGATTATATAAGAAAATCCTCGTACCTGATTAGGAAGAGTATTGCCCATTTTGGAATTTTCATAAATCTTAATTTTTTTTAATATTCCTGAGTGAACACTGAATTTTTGTATGATTTTTATATATATGTCTGATTTTTTTTTTTCTGCATAAAACTTTTTCTTATGCTTAAGAATATTCTTCCCTACTTCCACATAATTTTTTTTTTTTATGTGTTATATTTAACAATATATTTCAGGGTAACTATTTTCAGTTTCCTATTTTTTAAATGCGCTTTCTTTTTCTTCAAGCCTTCATCTCCTCCCTGCCTCGCCTCAAAACATGAATGTATTTAATACAAGTTAGTGATTTTTCAATTAGAGTTTTTCGTGAAATATAGATACAACAAGCTGCATTTTATTATTTCTTTTTAAACTCGGAGAGTGCCGCTGAAGACCCGCCGTGTAGAGAGGGTAAATGAAAGTTAAATATCCCAAGTTTCTAACGTCTTCCCGTTAGTGTGGTGTGGAAGCTAGCAGACGGCATGCCAGCTCCGGTGTCATCCTCGTCACTTGACCATAGTACAAAATTACGAGGTCCGTCGCCAATAAATTCTATGTAGCTAAAATGCGTGACGTGCATACACTCTTATTAAAACTAAGAAATGGCCCCCAGTGCCGGTTTATTCATTAGGCGCTTGAGCCCGGAAGCACTCGTAAGGGCCTGGATAAGCTGGACTTAACCCGATTTTCTGGTTATAAATTTCGATCCGCCAGTGCCTGGGCACAGAATATCTGCCAGTAGATATTCTGTGCCCAGGGCCCGAAATGAGCTTAAATCGGTACTGAGAATGTTCCCCTATTATTCCCATATTCTATAACTATTTTTCCCTTACAATTCATGCCAGAAAATATATTTTAAAATTTTGATTGCACGTGTTTAAGTAGTAATTGAATTTTTTTAATTATACAAGGGAACAACAAAACAAAATAATTAACAATTTTTAATCAAAAACACAACACTTTATTTCAAAACCTGATCTCAGTTTCTTTTTTATCAGAATGAGAACTGCATACAACTATAATTTTGGAAGTTATTTTTTCCTTTTCAACAGTACTTTTTGTCATACATGATTACTGGAATAGCCAAACGCAAGGAACGCAGTAATATGTACAACGTGTATATAAATACGAACACATTCAAAGAGATTTATAAAAAAAAGGAACAGTTCTTACTCATCAATATGAACTATCAATATTTTGTTATGAAATTACTCATCAATAAAAAAACCCCGCTTTAATGAAAACAATCAACATTCAGAATTTCAAGTACTATAGAATCCCACTTTTTATTAAAGAAAAAAAAAAGTTCACACAGACAGTTGGCTAAACTACAGCGCATTAAGCCTAAAACATGATTCAATATCAATGTAAAAATCAAACATCAAGATTTGGAAAATACAACTTTTAAAATTCTAAAAAATAATTTCTTTTCATATTTATTAAATTAATTTTAAATAGAATTTAGTCAGATAATTTCAAAAAAAAAAGTCTCTCTCGCCATTTTTCCCCCTTTTCTCTAATTCTACTTCTCACAGTTCGTTACTTTCAAAAGTATTTCAGGCATCATTGACAAATGCGTTTATTCATTCAGTTTTAAAAAATTTTACCGGTTTTCACTATTTACGTTTACTATCTTTTAATATTTTATGAAAAAATTTATATTTTTCTACCATGTAATATTGAACAAGAAAGAGATAGATTCCTACACATTAAAACGTGTTTAATAACCAAACTAAATCGATAAGCTAATTAAATGCTGGGCTCTAGATTGAATTGGAATTATATGTTAGCTTTTTTACTCTTTTATTGCTTCATGCAGTAACAAATTTTTTAATGTTCAAGTTCCATTTAAAAAAGTTCGCGAAATTCGAATATTTTAACAAAAAACATAAGATTCTAAACTAAAGATATGTGGAATACAATTATATTTTTACTTACTGATATTGCACGATGTACTTTCCAATGGTTGAACTTCGAAAAAGTCTGAATCCAAGAAGAACACGAAAGAATAGCTACGTGGCGGATGCAGAAAAAGTACTGCTAGTACTGGCTGGGAAGAAGAATAAGATAGAAGCAGATGGATGGAATTTTTCCAAAAGAAATTCCGACCCCTTATTGCACTAAAGCTAGGGTTTACTCCGCCTACCCCTCTCAAGGACAAACTGGTCATCCATTCAGGAGTAGCTTAAACCACAGGGAAAAGAGCAACTGGGTAGAAAGAGTACTCCCAAGATTTTGTCACAGGTGATGTGGAGGAAGGACTTTCTTAGAATAATCAAAACCCGTCCAACGCGCAAACAAGTTGTTCAAGAACCACCAATGGAAGACATTTTTCTTAGCAATTCGGAATGTGATATGGTTGAAACAGCTTTACTAACTAAAATTAGATAATTGCAGGCGCCTTTTCCAAGTAAACAGATTTTTTCTAGAATTATGTACTGCATCAGGGGCGTAGCTACCACCGTATCAAGGACACAGGGCTTTTAAGCTATAAGGGCCCCTGACATGCAGGGGCGTAGCTACAACCGCATCAATGATATGGGGCCCCAACATGTGCAACTACAATTCCACTAACAAGGCTCTCATATGTAAAAAAGGGATCCGAAAGAATTTTGTTACAGAGCCGACTCAAGAGTAACTACGTCAGTGTTATACATATATATAGATTATGTATGAAAATCCTCTTTGCTGACTAGGAAGCAGCTATTGCCCATTTTGGAATTTTCATACATCTAAATTTTTTAAAAAAATATTCCTGAGTGAACACTGAATTTTGTTATGATTTTTATATACATGTCCGGTTTTTTTTTTTTTGTCTGCATAAAACGTTTTCTTATGCTTAAGAACATTCTTCCTTACTTTTACATAATTTTTTTTTTTATGTGTGGCAAACAATATATTTCAGGGTAACTATTTCCAGTTTCCCATTTTTTAAATGCGCTTTCTTTTCTTCAAGCCTTCATCTCCTCCCTGCCTCGCCTCAAAACATGAGTGTATTTAATACAAGTTAGTGATTTTTCATTTAGAGTTTTTTCGTGAAATATAGATACAATAAGCTGCATTTTATTATTTCTTTTTTAAACTCGGAGTGCCACTGAAGACCCGCCGTGTAGAGAGGGTAAATGAAAGTTAAATATCCCAAGTTTCTAACGTCTTCCCGTTAGTGTGGTGTGGAAGCTAGGAGACGGCATGCCAGCTCCGGTGTCATCCTCGTCACTTGACCATAGTACAAAATTACGAGGTCCGTCGCTAATAGATTCCATGTAGCTAAAATGCGTGACGTGCATACACTCTTATTAAAACTAAGAAATGGCCCCAGTGCCGGTTTATCCATTGGGCGCTTGAGCCCGGAAGCACTCGTAAGCACCCGGATAAGCTGGACTTAACCAGATTTTCTGGGTATAAATTTCTATCCGACAGTGCCAAGGGGGCATGTAAATCTTCTGTTCCCAGGGCCCGAAACGAGCTTAAATCTGCATTGAGAATGGCCCCCTATTATTTCTATATTCTATAATTATTTTTCCATTATGATTCATTTAAGAAAAATATTTTAAAATTTTGATTGTGCGTGTTTTAATAGTAATTGAGTTTTTTTTAATTATACAAGGGAACAACAAAACAATAGAATAATAAACAATTTGTATTCAAAAACACAACACTTTATTTAAAAATCTGATTTCAGTTTTTTGATCAGAATGAGAACTGCATTAAGCAATCAAAGTATCACGATAATTTTTTTTAAAAAATTAATTATGTTAATGTTCTTCCTTTGAAGAAAATTTTTAATTCTTCCTTAAATTCATTGAGGAAGTACAAGAGATCGTTACGTTTTTTAAACATGCAAATGTTTTTAAATTCGTTATTTTCAAATATGTTGTTTTTTGACAGCATGGTCTTCACTGGTTTCATTATTTTACTGTCCTGGAAAAAAATGAATTATCTATTTTATATTAATTAAATTAATAAAATCGTAGCTTAAAGTCCTTCAAAGACCAATACAGAGTCTAAATGTCATTTTTAATGAAAGGCGTTATAATTTTGGAACATTAGCAATATTTTGCTAAAAAAAATCTGCATTTTATCTTTTTTTCAATTTTTTAAAATAAACCCAATACAAAAATGTTATTGCCATGATGAATAAATGCAAAAATATAATAATATAGGGACTAACCCTTACAATTTCATTAGAAAAAAGTATATATTTATTTTAAATTAACTTTTGACGAAATTCACACAACGCACATTTTGAAATCTAATATTTGATGAGATTTTAAAATATCTCTTTCCCCTTTCTTTTAATCCTGAAGCAAAACAATTTCCTTTTCACACATCATTTAGAGAGAATGAAATAAATATTATATAATTATAAAATCATTTTATGCGATGCGTAGATATAACAATAGGTTTGGGGAAAAAATAAGAATTTAAATTTCAAACCATTAGAATTATTTATGGAATTTCAAACACAAAAGCCGACGAAAAAAGAAAGAAAAAAATTCATACAAGCATTTTCCATCTGCAGTCATGTCAAAATAATGACGTACAATGCAGCTTTCGAAATACTTCTTAATATGCAAATTCATAACTCACGACTGAAGTTATTTCTGAGCTTCGTAAAGTACAACGCAATACAACGCGGGGGATACGTACGTACTCCGGTCATAGGAATAGGGAAATATCCGAAGAATTTATTCGAGTTCGAACATGTCTTTAAAATCAGTTTAAAACTTGTTCTAACAAGGAGTTGAGATGTCACTCTTTTTAATCATGTATTTATTCTTTCATTTTTCTATTTTATCGTTTGGTTTTTAAAAAAATAAAAGAATACTCTTTATGGAACTTTTTAAAAATTGAATAACATCTTACTTTATATTTCCAATAAAAAAAAGGCAGAGAAAAAGAAAGTTTTTTTTTTAATAAATAAGAAAATATATACAACAAAAAAGAAGGAACTCTGGACTTATGCTTCCGCCTGCCGGACATTTTGAATCCGTGAATGTAATGTTAATCACACAGAAATTCTACTTTTCAGAATAAAACTAAACTAGTGCATCGATTTGAATGCAATAAAGATCATACAAAAGAGTAAATAAAACATAAAAGTGTCCGTGGAATTATCCCCCAATCAATATTTGAAAATGTTTCTTTGTTATCTGAAAACCCACAAATGATTAAAAACAGACAAAAATAATTTCAGCAAATGAGCAGGAAATGTTATCTCTAGAGAAACCTTCAGTATTTTTTGTTTTTAGGATGCACTTTTATAACATCCAAAAAATGAGGCGTTAGTCTACTTTTAATGTGAGGAAAGTACAATATTTCCGCAGAATTAACATTACGTTCACGGATTCGAAACGGGCGGCACACGAAAGCACAAAGATATCGTTTAAACATATTTGTTGATACTCCAGATTACAAATGAATGTTAAATATGAAGTGAATTTTTTAAAACTATAAGTTGGATAAAAATCTTTTTTTTAATAAAGATTATATATTTTAAAAAAAAAAAAACAGTCGGCTGCATTGTTTGCGTATACACAACACATAAGTGATATTTGCTTAAGTACTCAAAATGAAACCGGACATTTCAAAAAGGAAGAAAGAAAGTTTTGATTACGAAAATAATGATTTTGTATAACTACTTTCCAGCCAAAAATTAATTTAATAATATCTATTTCTAACTAAGAAAACAAAATATGAAGAGAATAATTTCCGATCGCATTTTAAATTATAAGCGATTTTGCAACACTTTTTCAGTTTTACAAACTTTTGATAAAAAAAAATTCCATTAAATAAAATTAATATTCCTGACAGCCTTTTCTTACGCAGAGAGAAAAGAACTTTTCGAAATTAATCGTTTTGTGAAGGAATTCATAAATTTGAATAATTTAAAAATAAAATAAAAATTATACACAGATAGATAATATTTAAAAATAATTATATCAGTTATCTCTAAATATGAAGCCCAGTGGCCGAGTGCTAGTGCATCGCACTTCCGGGGTTCAAATCCCTGGCTGGGCAAGATTGACTCAGCCTTTCATCCCTTTAGTGGGTCGATAAATGAGTACCAAGCTTGCTTGGGAACTAAACACTGGGGGTTTCGTGTCAAACTGACCACTTGACCGAAACATCTGCACATGTATCCCAGCGCCTAAGGTCACGTAAAACTGAGACAGGTACAGCAGGCTTTGGGCCTCATGGGTTGATGATGGGTTGGGCCACTGATTTCAGTTCAGTTCTCTAAATATATAAATTCTTTTCCTGTTACGACTTTGATAATAAATACCAAAATATTTTTGGCCCAATATTTACTCATAATAAATTAACTTTTTAAAAAAAGTTCGACAGAATTTCCATTGTACTATATCGCATCACAATAAAAATTATTTAAAAATATTTTTTTAAAATTATTCATTAATATACCGTTAATTTTCACTCGGTTGTGTTTATTAATATCCGTTAATTATTATAGGCCGATTGAATTAAAATTTTTCATAATAAATAAGTTTCACTTTTTTTTCATTGCTTATTTCGCAGCGCAGTCAATTATGTATTATTTAACAAAGTCAGTTATTAAATCTGCTCGCTTCTTAGCCAGTTACTAAGATTTTATAAATAATTAATTTTATGTCATTAATACTTAAAGTAAACAATTCTAAGATTGATATTTGTAATTAATATCTATAATGATAAACATTTTTTAGAAAATAAGGGGCCTTTTTAAAGTTTACCTGATTTAATGTTCGTGAATGAGGCGTTTAAAATTATAGATAACTTAGTGTAAACTAATGAAATAACTAATATCTTTTTGCTCAACTTCATTCTATCAACTTTTATTTCCTCTCCAAAGCACATAAAGAACGTCGTTTTGATTACTGAAAATCATTAAAATTCTATTCAAAAGTTTACTTTAAAATACATAACATTTCTCTTCCACTAATCAATAAAAAAAAATTGCCAAGCACAAATCGAAACCACCGAGGACAACAGGCGGTTACAAAAGTATACAGATAACACACATTTCTATATATAATTGCTATCGTCCCATCTATTCTCCTCTAGTAAATGAAAAATCTCCCATTATTCCCCTAATATATTCAAATGGCCTCTAACGGCACGACAAGCAACAGCACACTGACTGTAAGAAGATCCCATTTTCGTCCAACCTCAGGGTGGGGGAAAGTCGTCAGAGGGAGAAGGAAACGAAGATGAGAAGGTGGATCGATGCGTACAACAATCCGATGAAGTTAAATCTGCATCGACGCCATCGGGTGGCATGGCAACGGATACACTCGTTCGTGACACGGTTTGAGAATTGGTAACTACCCCCCGTTACAAACATACACAAATCTAGCGTCGATCATTCAATACTTTATCACTCTTCCTTTTTATTCTCTCTTTCGCTCTCTTGACAAAACCAATTGGGTTCGAGGATAACGATGGGAAAGCACGGTAGTAGTTTCATCCACCTTTTAGATTGTGTACAAGAACGAGAATGAATACAGAAAATATTGAGGGGAATTGAGTAACGGAGAGATCCGATCCAAACATTGCACTTAATGGTTTTAGCATTAGGGGACAACTATAAATTATAACTGAAATCGCATATCACAAATTGTGTGATTAATGTATTTAATAGAGCATTATATATTTCATGGGCAAATCATTTGTTATTAAATGAATCGAACTTTTTTGTATTAATTACGAATTGTAGAAGCTTGATTAACTGAAAATAAAAATTTAATAACTAAAACTTAATAATTTTTAAGAATAATTTATTAACAAATATTTAAAAATTTCAAAATCATCTGTACTATGATGATTTACAAAACGCTGAAAGTAAGTATTGAATGTGCAATAAACAAGAAAGTTTATATAATTCGAATTTTAAGATTTTTCTCCTTTTTTTTAAAAAAAAAAATTAAATAGTTAAGAATTTTGCCTTTTCTCCCTCAAAAAATGGCAAAAAGTTGACCTAATAGGTTACATTCATTTATATACAGACAAACTTGTTTAGCAAATTAAATTATTTAACCTAATCATATGTGAATTATAATCTCCAACACAATGCCTCTTTCCAATACGAACTGGAATGATTAATAAAATATACATAATAGAGTGTGTGAATAAATCAAAAATAAAAGCATATTTCGTATTTTTTTTTTAAATTAATTCAATCATGGAAGAAATCATGGTAATCAAGAAAGGATCATTAAAAAAATAATAAACTATTTTCTAAAAACATTAAAATTTTTGTAATGAATTTCATAAAAAATAAATAAATAGAGAGAGAGAGAAGACCCCCCTCCCCCCATTTGTTTCAAATAACTTGATATTAGAGTTGAGAAACTGTAAATAATTAAAACCTGGTAACTAAGTAACTTAAAAAGATAAAGAAAACGGAAATGTAACATTGCAACAAAAATTTCTTCAGGATCTTCTTTTCAAATCGAATAAGTTTTCTAAACAAAACACATCGCTAATACAAATTGCACAAAAAGAGAAAATCGAACCAATGTTTCATTTATGAGGTATGTTTCTTTCCCCTTTCAAAAGCTCACTTTTGGTGAGTAAAGTAGCAGGGGAATGTCCAGCAGCAGAATCAATATTTCTTCTTTAGGCAATCAGCATCCATTTCTAACAGTCCACTTGTTGCCATGACAACAATAAGGTAACATACAAGGTGTAGTTGGAGAATACGCACTTTTTGGCACTTTTATCGCTTTTTCTTACAAGGTTTCCATTAAAAAAGAAGACGTCTAACCCTCCCCTTTTTTAACGTAGTTAAGAAACAGGTTTTTTAAAAAAAATATTCATTAATACAATACATTGGGGGGGGGGAATTGAACCCTCATCCCTTTGAGACAATTTTATTTTATTTCTTTAACTCAACTAATTAGAAATGGTTTTAAAACATCAAATTACAGAAAAAAAATGTAATTTTTTTGAAATTTGAAAAAAAATGGGGTTTTATTTTTTTAATCTAATTAAATAATAAATTACCAATAGTTTGAATCTACTTTGAATTAATTTTTAGACAATTTAAAGTAACTACACAATACGATTACAAACAAAATATATATATATTACTCACACCATACCACAAAACCTAGAAAAAATGAAATCTACTGATTTTTAAGTGAAATAGATAACACTGGCTTTTACCCACAACATATCCATCGAATATTTTAAACAATGCATATGAAGAAACAAAATATGTATTTTAAAACCATGCGTCTTTTCAATCATTTTAATGTGTTCAGTTCAGTTCAATACAGTGATAGGCACTGTAAATCTGGAAACTTGACTACCGCCTTATGCTCCGACAGAATTTGATGAATATAGAATCTCTATTGGTTGATATTTTAGAATCTATTGGTTGATTTTAATATGCACAACTAATGGGCGAAATTCATGGCGGTCACATGATAAAAGTAATCACGTTTTCTCCATTAAATTAAAAGCCGACTTAAGACTAATATGTCTTCTTGTAGATGTAATACCCATAAACGATATCAAATTTGATAATTGAGTCAACATGTCCAACTATTAAAATTCTTCAAAAAAAAATTATTAGATGGAATTTTTAAACCAAATGCATTTTGTTTACCAGTGTGCATTATTATAGTTCAAATATATATTCCTTTTGAAAGAAAGTTTTAGTAAAGCTTGAAAAATAGCAACAATGAGACGATAGAACTGATTGGACAGAAACACGTGTTTGCATTTATTGTGTTACTATGATGCAAAATGAATTTAGCCTACTGTGAATCCAATTACATATTAATAACTAAACTACAAAAATAAAAATATCTTTCGAATCTATTTTTAGAACTTACTTAACCTCGATTTCATTGACATATTTCAAAGGATTGATTTAAAATTTATGTCAAAAATGAGAGAACGATGCGAAATTCAACATTTTAGAATTATTATTTTTGGCCGAAAGTCAGAATGTGAAAAGCATGCAAATAAAATTTAAAATGCTCTAGTTTCAAACGATGTTTGAGCAAATAAAACTACTTAATAAAAAGGATATAGAATTCTGATGCAACAAACAATAAATGTATAATCAACACAATAAAAGAAAGTAATTAACTCAATAAAATCGAATCGGAGTGGTGGGAACGTACCCAGGGAAAGAAATTTCACTTAATTCCAGACATCAGGAAGGAAAAGGGCAGCTGAAAGTTTAGATGATCGCTTAAATAAATAAGCATAAAAGAAGCACTTTTACAAAACGCAAAATAAAAGAAAACACTATGTAAAAGTTATCTTACTGTTCACTACTTAGAATCCTTGTCGAGAAATTAAAATGTTTACCAGATCTCATTCAAAATGAAAGATTTGTTTTTGCAAGAAAAAAGCTTTATTAACTTAGCTTATTTTAATTTTTACGGTTCCTTCAATATGTCTAGGATCACATTAACAATAAATAAAATTTATCCAAAAAAAGAACATAGTCTCTGAAAATATCGAGATTTTTATAAGAGGATGTGAGTAAACCGAACAGTAATCAGCAAACTGCGATGATTACTCATGGAATAGGATCTTAAAATACACTCTTATCCTGATAACAGATAAGACTAGAAAACAACGCCATTCGTCTCTTCTGCAAGAGCATTGTGTTTTCACTTTCCTCGAACTTTTACGCTACATTTTTTTCGATAAACAACGATTTTTTTTTTTTTTTTTTAAGCGTTTAGAAAAAGACACCTGACACTAAGGAATGATGAGGAAACGTTTGGAATATGAAGAATCTAAAAAGGGATAAATCTATGAATTAAAATGATGACACATCGGTGGTTCATTCCAGAACAGCTATGTGTAGCCTTGCTTTTACTGTGTTGCTTATTTATTAATCAGAACTATTTACGAAAAAATAATTAATTACAAAATTGTTAGCGCATTTCCTATAATTTGTAATCAGAATTCAATATCTTGTCGACGAAGAATTATAGCTGAATAAATGAAATTCATTTTCTTTTCACTTCAATTTATTATTGAAAAGAAAATTATATATATTTTTTTAAGAAATAAAGATGAGTGTATTTTTATTCCTTAAGTTCTTGATATCAGAACATTTCAATCAGAATATAAAACGAACAAGAACTGCAATCATTGCAATAGTTTTTTTAATTTATGATATTCTACGTTTTTGTTGTACATTCTAAAACGGAAGCTTAAAGCCACTCATCAGTAGTATTTAATTACCATAAATCCCGTATTTTTTCTCTTAAATGTCCCTACTAGCATAATTCTTTGCACTTTCAATAATAAGCAATGAGATTTCTGATAAATTTAAAACTATATTCTACTTTATTTCTATACCAAAATTTAAATTTTAAATGAAAAATTATACCATTTTTCTACTTTTTAATTTTTAAAAAAAAGCGCCTATTAAATTAATAATTTTACAGTTAAGTTCATTTACCCCCGTTTTGATGTAGTTAATTTCTTTAGAAATACAAAATACTGTCAGTAATTTTACGCACGTAAGTTGTGTTCACAACATTTTTAAGCCACTAGACGCGATAGATTTCCGTAATCATAAATCAGTAAGCCTTTTTTTAAAATGGAATATTTAAGTATCTATCAAATTAATCATCATTTTAAATAGAATTTTTATCATGTCCGTTCAAATACAAGAAATAATTTTAACAGCAACTACCGTTAGGGAGAGAACTGGTACTTTCATTTCTGTGCCGAGAAGAAAAAAAAAAGTTCGAATATTTCAAACGTTAAAATAAATAATTTTGAACGGTTTTAATGAAACATACAACTGAGCATAAAACACACACGCAATTGTCAGAGCAAATCAGGACATATCTGAATTTCATGCCAATTTTCACAAAAAAACCGGGCAAAAAAAACCACACTAAGAAAACTTCCTTTTCTTCACATTTCAACGAATTCAGTCGCCAACGTAACACACGCAAAAAAGACCACCGTCTAGCAACCCTGCGTGGTGTGAGAGTCGAGCAAGATTTCTCCAAACCACCCTCCAAACATGACGTTCGTGAGAGTGTGGATTTATCCCGTTACGTGACAACGTAGTTGTCAGGTGAAAAATTCCGAGATTTCTCTACCTGCGTATCCACTTCGTCTCCAACACAGACAATGTTTCCTCCCTGGTTACTCTCGCCATTTCCCGTAATTGTACGCTCTTCCCAAATGGTATAAAATAAAAAAAAGGTACACACAACACTCCTAAAAAATTCGTAATCGCGTCGCTGAAATCGTCTCAGAAAATTAAAGGAGAGGGCGTCCGATACGGACATTATTTATATTGGTCTGTCCACTTTGAGGGGGCGTGTATAAATTTATATTTAGTCCTTTTTGGTAAACAGAAAAGAAAATATGTGTTCTTTCAATTGTTCAGATTAGATTTTGTCCTCTTTACTTTGGTTGTTTATTTGAACAAAAAAAAAAAAAAAAAACGTTTAACTTAATTAAAAGTTTCACCTTAAGATCTCAAAAACTGAAAATACATAGTAGAAATCAGGGCAAACTAGAAAAGTTTTTTTTAAAAAAGTTGGTTACTTTGTTTATCTTTCTCACAATATCATAAAACTACTAATTTACACATTTGTCACGCTTATCAGTAGAGATAAACAAAATGATTATCAAAACCAATAATAAATACTGCAGAAATATACATATCAGTTCATTTAATTAGAAATTACAGTAATTGAAAGGTTGCAATAATTTCAAATACAAAATAATTCGAAAGAATTATCAATATTTTTAAGCAGTTTGATTAAATTAAAACACTTGAATTTTTTTTTAAATCATCTTTTTAATACTCTAATACTTGTGATAGTAAAAAAATAAAAATGGAACAAGAGGATTTTAATTTTCTTGATTTGATGTAGTAGACAGAAGTATATTATGCATAAATCCAGTCTCAATAATAATAAAAATAAAAAAAACTGATGAATAAATAATCCTCCCCCCTTCTTTTTTGCACAACTACACACATATAGGTTAAGTAAACTCATAACTTTTTAGAAAATCCAATACAAAAAAAAAACTTACAGTTTTTAATATCTTAAGTAGTGACTACAGAAAAGTCACATGGATACCACATACAAATTTAAGCTGGTGAAAATATATTGAAAATTGAATATCATTGTTCTCATATTCAATTAAATACACAATAGTTGTTTAAAATATTAAAGAAATTAACAAACTTAATTCGAATATGAAAAAATGAAAGGAATGATAGATTATACATACAAGATTACACTTGATTTTTAGTAGTATTTCATAAAAAATTAATTATAATGAACTAGTACAATTAATTGATATTTATAATTTAAATATGGTTTTAGTAAAAGAATTTTTCGAAGCCTGATTTTAAAAAAAATTATTCGAAATCAAATAAATTTTTGGAGAATCAAGTTTTTCAAAAGACAAAATCAGCATTTAAATAATGAGAGAATAAATTTGGAATTTTTCTTTTTTCTAAGAAAGTATATATATTTAATTTCAGCACTCATTACAATTTAAAATTATGCTTTCATAAAAAGAGCATGAAGAGCTTTTTAAAAACTGTATATATCTATAAAAAGTACATTCATATTATGTTTGTCCATAAGTACATGTCCAGGCTTCATTAATTAATGTAAAAAAAAATTATAAACCACTTTTGACAATTTTTACTACAGCTGTTCCAGAAAAGTCTCAAATAAAATAAAGTAATAATGCAGATAGATATCTATTAAAGTATTGACCTTGGGTTGTATAGTATTTATTGAAATCATAATTCATACTTCTAAAATAAAATTTATTCTTCATTGCAAAACACAAAATATATTCAAAACTAAAAGACTGAATTTTAATGAGAATATATATTACTTCATTTAAAAATGTGCAGTCTTTCAATAAAGAGAAAAAAAGAATTTTTTTGAAAAAATTTGGAAAAAAATATTAAAAGTATTATTCATAAATTTGATTTTTTTTTAAACTATAAAAGTGCAGTAAAGCTGAGAACCAACACTATTTTTCATATAAAATAAAAATTTTGATTAATAATTTTTATTCTCACTTTATGTACAATTGAATTATAAAATGCGCTTATACGATAATTTAAAAAATTCTAAAGATACTTTTAACTATTCAGAAAGGCATTGAATTACATGTTAAATTACACCTTTAGTATAACTTTTTCACAAAAATTGTGCTAAAAAGAAATTGAAATCTTTGCTTGAATTGATAATATTTTTAAAACGTTTAATTATTCAAATTATACACCAGGTAATTTCACACAGGCCACAAAATTTTCATTAACTTTATTATATATTTATCTTTAAAATTAGACACAAAGAATATTTTAATTTCCATCTAAGGATGGAATTTTTTTTTCTTTTAGTTTAATTGTTAGTTTTCATCTAAATCTTTTAAATAATCTTCCAAATCTTCTTTGATAGAATAAATAATTTTACAATAAATTTAAGATTATTTGCACAAAGCCTCAATTGCATTAATATGTATTTAATATTGGATTTATTATTTGTAAAAATACTTTGATAATTCTAGACATTTGGAGAAAAATTAGTTACATTTTACAATTTGAATTAAATTAATACTAGAAGAAACTTTTTCTAACTGCAGGTCAAAATAAAATAGCCCAAATTTATAATAAATATACTGGTTGTAAACAAATCCCAAATAAGAAATACACACACATATTACACATAGTTTTTCAAGTTTTTTTATGACATGAAATATAAATAAGGTTTAGCATAAATATAGTTAATGAATTTGAAAAAAAACATGTATTTTAAAAATTAAACAGCTTATTGAGAAGCTAAATGTCCTTAAACAGTAAAATAACCTCACTTTTATCAATTTTAATGAGAAGTACAGTTTCTGAATAATCTGTATCAAGCATATAGTACAGCATAGCGCATCATTTTTGCAACCAATAATTGTTTGCTAATTATAAGTTACACCAGTGGTGTAACTTAGAATATTAGGGCCCCCCTGCAAAGTGAAGTTTTGCCTTTAATATCTTATAAATTGGTTAAATATGTACTAGCCATCAGTCATGCTTTGCGCCCTCTAGAATCCTCCCCCCCCCCTGCAGTGCAGGGGTTGCGGGGATGTGTTACGCCACTGAGTTACACTCATTAATGGTAAACATTTTAACAATATATATATATATATATTAGGCTTAAAGTTATCACGCAAATTTCTAATGTTCCAAAGAAGATGTGTTTAAATATTTAAATTTCATAGTAATGCAAAATATGAGTTTGTTATCATAAAATTATTTATAATCATTCTTTACATAATATTGAAAGAAATAGGAATGTGTATATAGCTTAAACTTGTGTCAGTCAATCATACATTGAATTGATTTAAACTCATTATGACACAACCCCTTCAAATAATGTCTTGCATTTTAATGCACATATTGTCTTGAAACACATGATAAGAGAGAATAATGCACAATTGAAAATATCAATATAATTGTAAAAATATTCAATGTTCGAAAAATTAAACAATAACTGATTAGACAACTATTACTCCTCAAATACTTCTTGTTTGAAATATTGAAGTCTTATTTTAATGTATTGCATAATTTTTTTTAAAAAAATGATTTTTTTAAAATTTTTAAGATGATTTTAAGTGATTCATTTACAGAGCAGGCATAACTGCTTGAAGAGATTTATTGTGTCTGAATGGACAGAAAAAAAATGAGAATATTGAACAGATCAGAATAAACAAAATGTGAAAACAAATTAAGAGCATAATATTAATAAAATTTATAAAAAATAATTTAACGAAAAATTACTTTAAGCCTTTTAAACCATATCATAGCACTTTCATTTCCCACACAAGTCCCATAGCTTGCCAAAAGGTGAATAGTTACATGAATCAATAATATAACCTACAATTTTAATTAAAATATTTAAGATTTTAAAAAGTGCAAACTCCTAAGTGGTTCATTTATTTTGAAGAACAAGTCGAAAATGTAAAGATTTCTGTCTAACAAAAAAAAAAAAAGATACTTCAATATTTCTCATCATGCATGTTATATCTTAATATTTTTTTCACTGTCATTACACATACCTCTCTTATGGGAGGAGATTACATTCTAAAAATATGTAGATAAAAGCGTTGGGGGATATTCTTTATGGGGTGAGAGTGTAGAATAGAGGGTTCCTTGGCGAAGTCAATTTTTTTGACGGCCAGAATTGGTTGCCAAGCAGCTTTTTTATAAATATTTAAGCAATTTTTTTTATTAATATTTTTTTGCATTAATGTTTTTTTATTTTTATTGCAAAATTCCACTTTGTAAATTCTCAGAAAACCTATTGCTAAATTAATTGCTTAGCGACCAATTCTCGTCGCCAAAACCTGACTTTGCCAAGGTGTCCCCATTCTATAGTTTAACCTCTCTATGGTAACATTTGTTGGTTTGAATGAGAGGGGGAGAATGTTTGACACCCTTCCTTGTATACACCACTGATGAATATTAATAATTTAAAAGAAAAAATCACAAGAAGTTACCTTTGGAGATAGCAATATTTGAATTTATATAATACACTATTTTAAGCAAGTCAACTTCAATCAGTTTGCTATAAAAATACCTAGTATGCAAAAAGTAGAAGAAAAAGGAAAAAGAAAATTCTTTTAAGCGTTTTTTAATGAACAATTTTGATTTTAAATCACACACACAAACACTCTCTTATAAAACACACATATTAATATCCCTTTAATTTTCATACTATGATATTCACTGAGCTCTCAAGATATGTATAAACTAATCAAAAGTCTTATTCTGTCATAAGTGTATCATCCTCATCTCTTTCTGTCATAAGTATTCATCTCCTTCATCTCTTTCTTTATGTTTATCATCAATAAACATTAAGTCTGAATTACATGATTATCCGGTCTTTCAATTCCAAATAATTTAAAATTATAAAATTAAAATTTAAAGTTCAGATCTCTTGTTTTCCAATGATAGGAAACAAAGTTTGAAAAAAAGTACTGTAATTAAGATTTTAAATGTAATAAAAATTACCCATAAGAGAACATTCTGAATTTAAGCACCATTTTACCAATCAGTTCTGCTGAGAGAACTGGCAGAATCCACAATCTCTAATACTACTTATTCTAACATTAAATTTAATGAACGCTAATTTATCTAAAAACTGACTTTAAAAACAGGCCCACAGACATGCAATGTTCACTGATAAATATTTAATGTTTAACTCACTTTTTCAGAATGTATATCTTAGTTTGGCAAGATCCTATATCTAAGCAATAAGTTGTTGATGACTAAATTTGTAATCTTAAGAATTTATCTAATGATAAGAGCAACATTTCAACTGCCATTTCAATCCTACCCATTATCAAGGGTTAGGAGGATCATGTGGATTAAATATATGTAATCAGTTTACCCAACGTACAATCATTCTACATAAATGAACTTCGGAGCAATGTTATGAAATTCTCTTTATACATTACTCTTTATTTTTAGCTGTCAAACAATTAGTTTTTTAATTAAAAAATCATATATGAGATTAAATCAGCAAGAATACAACCCTGAAGATATACTTTGTCCAATAAGAACTAGAGTTCTTTATCAGGGATACATGAACCTATGGGTAGAGTTCCTATAATTTCAACAACTGGTGTATTGCCAAATAACCCTTTCAAGAATTAAAATTCCTCTTTTTTTTGTTAGTCAATTTTGCCAAATTTAAAGAAATCCTTCATCGTCAGTACCATTTTTATTACCAGTTTGTGAAACTTAAGAAATTAGGTACCAGCCCAATTAATCTTTTAAAATGTAGGCAAGATAAATGTCACATTTGACTTTAATTCTGCAGGTCATACTATTATGTTACAAATAATACACTCCAGTACTTGCATACTATCGCAACCTATTGGTGACATTATATGGAATGACGCCCATTATTGCCAATTCTGCGCATACTACACATGAGAAATTGGGGTTGCGAACGTGGCGAGTTATCTTGAACATTGGCGATTGTTGCGATAATACATAAGTACCTACACTCCTTATAACCATTATAAATAAAAATAATCCATAATTTTATACATTTTTTTTCTTAAAATTGTCCATGGTATTTAAGAGTAAACCAAATGAATCCTGATATTCCACAAATCTTCAGAGAATCTATGAAAAGATTTCGATATGCCCATAAATTATTTGAGACCAATAATTGTGTATCTTTTTTCAATGAGGGATCTTTTAATTGATGAAAGTATATGGAAAGAGGATATATGAAAAATTTCTTTAAACAGGAGCCAATTTGAAAAATATTTCACAACCTATAAATACACAACATACAATCGCAATAAATTAAATTAGCATAAAATGTTATCTAAGTACAAAACTAAATTAATCAAAATAAACTGCCTATTCATTGCACCATATCTTGCAAAACTGCAAGAATTATGTCAAGTCATGGCTTCAAAACTTTATTAATAATACTCTTTCTGCTTGATAATTATATGCTGACTAGAATTGCAAATTTAACTCACTGATTGCTTATTAAAATTACACTAGAAATAAAAGGCTATTGATACCTAACCTCGTAATTTTTAACAACAATCGGGCAATGAAGATGACACCTACTTTTTTTAATTTTCAGACAAATAACAGAACTCTCTCTTACATATTTCATACATAACACAATGGAAGTACAAGATTTAAGCTTTTTACACTTTCATTATGAGTTAGATATTGTACTAATCAAGCTATTATAATCCTTGATGAGATCTGAAATGATCAATTACAAATTTTTTTATTATATTCATATCTATTTAAGATTAACTTTTAGAAATTAAAAAGAGAAAAAATAAAATACCTCATTAGTATCCTTAAATATTTTAAAAACAGAATGATTGCACCATCTCTTTCACTATGATTTTCAATTAGAATTATCTTCAACTATGCCAAATTAAGTTACATTTTTTTTGAAGGACATACATTAAATCCAATAATCTCAATTCTTTGGAATAATAAAATAAATTTTTAGAGATTCCTAATAATATATACGCAATACCAATTCCTCTAGGAGTAATTCAGAATAAAAATTTGCTGTATAATCAAATCTTAATCATAATAAATGTTTCATAATCCTCCTATATCCTCTAAGAAATCAACTTAAAAACATAGTCTACAGTCTCATTTTCAATAACTTTAAAATATTTCAAACCATATTTATTTGAAAAATAAAATCCACTATGCCTAACTACAGACACATCAAATTCCAAATTTTAAATTTCTTCTTTAAATAAAAAATTGAATTTACTATAAAAAGTAGAAAATAATTTTTTTTACTGAGTACATTAAGTAAAGATACCATTAAAAATTCAAATATTTTGTTTACATCTTATTTAAAAGAGAAATGTTTAAGTCAATCGTTAGGTTTAAGAACGAGAAAAAGAGGATAAATCTTCTCCGATCCAGTCCTCATTTTAACAGGTGGCTAAAGGAGAATTTACACAAAATTACAGTAAAAGTTAATTAATAGTTTATTTTAAAGACTCTGAAGCATTTTAAAAAATAAAATGACATTTTACCCAGGTCGTACACTCGACGTCAGACAGAATCCTACATGAACGTAAAGGAAATGATTAGATTTGGATGCACGGACACATCACAATCAGGCTAATCTAAATCTTCTTCAGAATCGGATTAAAAAATAAATCAAGAAATTGATTATTTCCATTACTTAAAAGATCCTTCATTGAAAAAAGATACACAATTATTGGTCAAACAATTTATATAGAGAAAAACGCAAACATTCTTCTATTATCTCAAACAAGTCTCGCATCAGTAAGATCGCTAGGAAACATTGGGGAGGTTGCTGTAGTTCGCTCAGTCTTAAAAGATTTCTTGAATTTAAAACACTAAAACAAACTTCTATATCCCAAGAAAAGACACGCAGTTAACTCTTTTAATAAATTACACCTTACAATAATTAAAATTATAAAAATAAGTCGCTTTAACTTACTTGTTTCCTTAGTCTTCGTAATTCGTCGCCTTCTTCTCACCATGATGCTGGAAATTCCTGATACAGGATGGAGTTATTTCACAGATAGGAAAGAGGATCAGCGCATGCGTAATACGGCTACAGCATCAAACAGGTGGCGCAGGTTGTATTTTATATTGCCAGGTTTAAGCTATAAACTTTTTTCAGGTAGACCTGTATTGAGTATAATACACCTGTGAATTGTGTGGGAGGATGAGGGAGCATAATGTCTATCGTGGTCAATTTTTAAGTCTACAATCAATATAATATTTTTTTGTTTGTGTCAAACATTAACTGTTAGGTAAAATGGTGGCAGTCCGAACTATTTTTTAAATTTTTATGTTAAGCTGGAGAAACAATATTGGCTATGATAATAAGATATTTAATTATTAGAAGATGCCTGTTGAGTACACTGATAAGATTAATTCGTTCATGAAGAGTTCACTAAAATTAAAAATAAGACAAGATTTACGATTAAGAATATGCGCCTTAAACTTGGAATTAATTATTTTAAGCTGGTTTACAAAGAGTTCGATGTATAAATCCTAATTTTTGAGAAATTAAGGAAAAGAAATAATTAAGAATTGTCAAAATGAAAAAGTATATATGGAATGAAAGTTTCCTGCGAACTATTTAGTGAAAGAGTAAGAATAGAAAATACAAAAAAGCAGTCTTGGAAATTAATTCCAGAAGGAATTTGAGTAATGCATTTCTTAATATTTTAAATCACAATCTAATAACAATATTAAACAAATGAAAAATCTTCATTTTCCAAAAATTTCTGAAGTTGCTTTCGAAATTCAGCATATATAACAGCAACTTTCATCACAAAAAATGTGTATATTTGGGATTTTATAAGTAAAAAAGCGAAATATATATATATATATTATTTGTCCTGGAAATTCATTTATTGAGTAAAGTTTTAATGTAATATTGGTCAATTTTAAATAAAAAATGCTTTACAAATAGAGCCACGATCAGTGGCGTACATAATGGGAGGAGCGCCCCCATCGCTCTTGATATTTTTTCCTATTGATTATAATTTTGGTATATAGTTCGTAAAATAATTCCAAACAAAAGTAACAATTTCAGTTCTAATAAACGAAATAATAAAAATTTCTTATCTTCCCCATCAAAACCGAATTGCATGTGAACATAAAATACCTTCTTATTCTCAGGACTGAAATATTTATTTTTTTCCTATTGTACTCTGTAGTGTATTCTTGAAGGAACTGCTTGTCTTTCCTCCCTACTTTGTTAACAGACACGCTCAAAAATTGTCATCTCACCACGTGCACTGGTAAGCCCACGTGACAACAAAGTTAAAAATTTTATTTTTGAATTAGGAGAAAAGTAAATAAATAAATTCATGTGCTTTCTGATAATTTAATTAGTTAATAATTTTTTTTTCTGTTTTTGATTCAGAACAGATGATAAAATCAAAAGAATGTTTGGCTGCATATAGGGGTATGATACGAGAATGGTGGACTTTTGACCCCCCCTCTTGAAAAATTCCAATATGCGTCATTGGCTAGCGAAATTTAATTGTACCTATGATCAGTCCTGACTAAAGAAAATTGATAGAACAGCCCTTTTTTTTTAAAAAAAAGAAAAATTAATACAAAAAGGACAGATTTTTCCTAATCAAATTTCAAAAGTGAAAATCTATATATAACGTAGCCCATTTCATTATTCTTTTGCAAAACAGTTTAGTCCAAGTATGGAAAGGTATACTTCATTTAGAATGATTTAGCACTGTTAGAATTCAATCTTTTATAAATTATTGGATTTAGAGAATGTCTATATGTTACATATTCCACAGGTGCATTATTAAAGTCCTATACTTAAAGGGGATGGGAGAATTATCGCTGAAATAAATGCATTTTATATTAAAAAAATTTAATTTTTGTTCAGCTTTTCAGATGTTAGAAAAATTTTGTAACTTTTTGATACTGAAATTTTAAGTAATATAGGATTCGTCTCAAGTAAAACTTAGGCGACTTTTATTTTTCAAATTCAACATTAAAATATTTCAGCACAAAATTAATTTTTTTGTGATTCTAATTTTATGACAATGCATTATAAACAAGCAAGATAAAATTAAGGTAGCTAAATTTTAATTTTATATTAATACGTTTTAATAAGCTTTCAAAAAAATTTCCTTTTGGAGAATCCGAACATCAAAATAAAACAAATACTTTAAATAATTATCCAAAAAGGATAATTTTTTTTGTTAACAGTTTTTGATATTAAATTACAAAAAAAATTTTAACTGTATCTTGAAAAAAAAAAGGTTTTTTAGTTTAAAGATTTGTCAAGCATAATATGAGCTATACAGAAATCCTCAAAATGAGATGAATTATTCTTGGTAGAATGAAAATGTTTAAAAACAATTTATTTTTTTTTTCTACAAAAACATTATCTTTACAAAACCCAAAATTTGTTTAGAAACATACTTTTTGATTTTTAATATTAAATTTTAAAGAGTTATGTTCCTAAACAGTTTGACTTTTAGTCGAACTTGAAAATCTAAATTTAAAAAAGAAAATAAAACAATACAGGTGATACATGTTATGATAAATATATAATATTATGCAAGGACAAAAAGAAAAACAAACAGAGAGAAGTCATAAAAGATATTTAATGCACTCAGTAAGCATTGTAGTACAGCAATATATATATATCTCAGATAAAAATTTTAAATTTTATTTTACAATTTTAACCAAAATTTTATACAAAATTTTTCAATATTTTAAGTAGACATTGGATCAAGGTGACTGCGTATTCTTTGTAATAATTCTCGCTTCACTGAATCAGGTACCAATGCTGTAATGTAATAAAGTACAAATATATAAGGAATTTTTAAAAATATATAAAGAGACAATTTCGGATGAAGTAAAATTACTCTTTTACTCTACAAAAGACAGACAAACAAATAAATATAGTAAAGCACATACATATATAATTATATTATAAAATACACAATTGCGAAATAATGATTTTAACTCCGAGAACAATAGATTTCATGTTCCAGGTTCTAATTTTTAGAATTTTATCTCCGGATTTTTAGGATTTACTTACAACTAAGTGATCATTCTTCTGCTTTATTATAATCGAATAAATATATATAATGATTAAATGTAAGCACAGAATTACAGTTGCAAATATTTTTTAATAATTCCTCTATTGAATTATATGAAGTTTAAAATGCTTACTTAATAAATAAAAAAAAATTCCACACAGTAATTTTAACACTAATAAAAAAAATTATATTATGCATATTCGACTTCAGGTAGTTTTCTAAAGAAACTATCTTGTAATAGATGAAAGATACCAATGCAGATACGAACTGATTACAATTATGAATATAATTTGTCTGGGGAACTAAATAATTATGAAATAAATTCAGTAAGGAAGAAGGATATGGTGCATTTATTTATAATTTTTGAGAAATAAGATTCTTTTTGTAAAAATTCCATAAGGATTATTCATCTGTATTTTAAAACTAAAATCTATCTCATTTGCTTAAATGTTTATATTTAGCCAATTGTTTAGGAATAGTTGGTTATTTTGTGTAAGTTCAAAGCTTTTTTTTATATCAATTCCTTAATGAATATACACAAAATTTTATTTACAGAGTATTTTGCTTTATTTTCAATGAATTGTAGAAGCCTAAATATTCTATTATTCAACTTTCTATAAAAACTTTAGATAGGCAAAAGTTTTAAAGAAGTTCCTTTGAAAATAGAATTACAAATAACTGATGCTTAAGGTATTTTCTTATACTGAATATAAAAACTCAATATTTAGAGAAATGGAGGGTATTATCCAAATAAAAATGGATAAAACAAAATCAAAAAGAAGCAAATGTCAATGTAATGCAATAAAACTTTTTAAAAAAGTTTATATTCTCAACACAAAAATGAAGAAATCTTACTGTTAAAAATATTGATACTACATGCAAAATTAATAATTAAACTTTTATTTGTTTAATTTTTCAATTCTATAAAAAATATTTGGATTTCTCAATTTTTTTTTTTTAAATATAAATATCAATGAAGCTGATATACAAAAACTACATATAAGTGATATTAATGGGGAAAGTATGTACACTTAACTCTTTTTTTACACAGTAGATAAGTTCCTTAGAAAACTGTGGGGGGAAAAAAGGCAATATATGGTAAATTTAGAAATGTTCCACAGTTTTAAAAAAATTATGCAAGATGAAAAATCTCAACATTTTCTCTAAAAACTGTGCAAAAAAAAGTAATTATAGAATCCCTGTTACATATTTATGTAGCAGAAACAATGCAAATAAATTAAAATTAGGGTATAGTGAAAATTCAGTCTTAAAGTACATAAAACATAAAAATTCAAATTGTGAAATTAGGAATAAAACTGCTAAAAATTAGTCATCGCTACTTGATAAGAAGCGTGCACATTTATTACAAACTGGATCAAAAATGCTATTATCAGTAAATGTGTCAGCTATGTCTAGCAATGTTTTTATTCAAATGAAGGATTTCTTTTGTTATTAACAGCCTTTGTTAGTTTTTGTTGTTGCGAAGTCTGTTATTAGCGGCTATTTTTTGGTGTAGCACAAGTTGCTTATATAATTTTTGATATACTGCTATACAAAACTTATGATTACATTGAAATTTTAATGCACGCTCTATGTCAGAATCATGAGTGAGTAAAAAAAATGTTGTTTCATACTTGAAGCAAATTTCAAGCCCTTGTGAATTAAATCAATTGTTAGAAGCTAACCTTCATCTTTGACTTGTCATCATCTACTTTATTATCATAAACTCTCATAAATTTGATCAAATTGTCCTCCTCCAAAGTGCCCAAATCCCTAAACTTTTTGGAAAATTTATGCAAAAATTTTTTTTAATTCATTAAATTTGTGTATTGTGTTATTTCAAAATCATGTAAAAAAAAGAGTTGGGCGCATATACATATGACAGATGAGAATTCTACAGGGTCTTGACTTTCACTTTCAATTGTTTGATTAATAAGTAAGAAATTAATGCAAATATTTATTAATAAGTAAGAATTTAAATCCCTCCCCCCCAAAAAAATTATGTGCATGTGCTGTTAATTATATGCATGTGTGTATATATTATACTAGCAGGCTGGGTAGCATGGTTGATTTGTCACTGGCCTTCTGCACCCAAGGTTGTAGGTTCAACCCCAGCCCAAGTCAGTGGATTTTCACGATGCAGAAAATCAACAGTGGCCATGTTGTATGATTATACAGCATGTAAAAGATCCTAGAGTGTCTATTTGGCTTGGGTGTTCTAGGCAGGTATCCACCTATATGGTGCCACACTAAAAAGAGATACCAGCTCCAGGGAATGTACTAGGTCTGCAATGAAAAAACTCCAATTGGTAGCCCATTAGAAATAATATATATACTAAGTGACCAAATTACGATCATCACTCCTTCAATACAATATTAGACCACTTTTTGCCCATAATGCTGCATGGATTCTTCTTAGCTTGGGCTCTATGAGATGTTGATAGGTGGTATGAGGAGCCTGAGACCATATCTGATGAATTACACTTTCTAAGGGCAACAAATTGGATCCATCTGATTAGAAACCTGTGTTTTGATCTTGTTCCACTGATTCTCAGTTGGATTGAGATCAGGCGATTGTGTAGGCTAACTAAGCAAGGTAACGTCTCTTGTCAAGCTGTTCAAACTATCTGCGGACACTACTAGCTGTATGGCAGGGTGCATTGTTCTGCTGAAAGTAAACATCCCTTGCAGGGTACACCATTACATAACAGAATATACTTGATCTGTGATAACACTTAAATGAGCATTCAGATGTTCTTTCACATGAAATAAAGGACTTATACAATGCCAAGAAATCATCCTCAAAACTATAATATTGCCTCTACCAACTTGAAGAATTAAGGCAATGTAGGTGGTATCTACGCTTTTGTTTTGTTTTCTGCATATTCGCACCCAGCCATTTGCATGGTGTACTTGAAAACAAGATTCATCTGGTCACATGACCCTTTTTCAGTCACCTACTGTCCAATTCTTGTGCTCTTTTGAAAATTGGAGATGTCTGCTCTTGTTCAAGGTTGACAATAAAGGCTTTCGAACAGGTTGTTGGCTATCATAGCCTATGTGGTATCACAGTGTAACTATGTGGCGAACAGTGCATTAAGAGACGTTCGGAGTTGCTCCTTAATTAAGAATCACTGGAGTTTGATGTATGGTTGTTTTCCTGTTGGAATGGACAACATTTGCAATTCTGAGCGGATTTTCAGAAGCCGGTGATGACCACAAGCCTGATGTCGGAGCCCGGTTTTCTGCTTAGTAATCCACTCTTTGCAAACATTAATAACTGCTACTCACAAGCAATTCACAAGTGCAGGCGATTTGCTAATTCTAGTACTGACACTTTGAGCACCTATAATCATCCTGCATTTAAATACAGTGCTAAATCTCATTTTTCCTAGTTCTTAACGAGCAACACAGTGCAACTGATGCTGTACTATTCCTGCATTCCTTCTTAATAGCCATTCTGCCCTCTTGCAGCAACAAAATGCCCTTATGACCCATCTCCATATGAATGTCATAATTTACCCACTCAGTGTACATATATATTGGATGCTGTTTCGTCTTCACTGGAGCAATACATAAGCAACTTCAAAACTTATTTTAACATTTTTTTTCAATTAGTAATATCTAAAATTGAAAAACATTTCATTCGTGTATATACATATGATGAGTTTATGTCAATTTAAGAGAAATAATGTAAATAAAGGATTAAATGTAAAAGGAAGCTAAATAAAAAAAGCTAATAAAAAAGCTAAAGGAAGCTAATAAAAAATCAATAGTCATCGAGAAATTTTCAAAACATTAATCAAAATATATCTTTCTTTTTAATGTACTGAAATTTGTCATCTCTGTTAAATGTTCACTGAGAAAGGGAAACATAATTGAATGTGATACATTATATGTTATTTAATAGATTATAAGGCAGATAGCATACAAGGCACAATATACTGCAACAAATTAATTTTTTAATAAGCACAAAATAAAACCCATCTGCTGCCCATCTGTAACCATTCCTCGGAAGCTGGAGTGGGGGTCACAACATAAGATAATCAATCCATCTGAGAACTTAAATTGTTCTGGTTTCTTGTACACATTTTTCACAATGTTTCCTTAAATGAAAAAATGAATAGCTGAAGAACTTTACCCTTGAAAATGGTGTAATGTTTTCAGAATAATCAATCCATCACTGTACACTATCTTCTAAATTTATATAAATTCAATGCTTTAAATTTTTATATCTTATGACTTTCCATATTATGATACCACTGTTTGATTATCTCTGAGAAAACGATACTTTTTGTTCTGTTTCATTTAGTCTCCAATATTGTAATTGATATATACAAGTACATTTATATATTAACGAGGGAATTTTTTCACATTAAATTTAATTTATGAGTGATTCTACACAGATATTTTTAAAACATTTTTCATGTTCTATATATTAGTGTGAGGGGAATTTTTCACATTAAATTCATTATTTTAGAGATTCTATCTGGAAATATATATTATAAATGCGAAAGTTTGTGAGGATGTTTGGGTGTCTTTCACGCAAAAACTGAATGGATTTTAATGAAACCTTACAGTAATATAGCTTATACATCAGAATAACACATAGGCTATAATTTATAGAATAGGCTATAATTTATAAAGATATTATGAGAAGTGTCCAAAATATAACGATGTTTGTCAAGTAAGTAGGAAAAAATTCTGCCATCTGCAAGCAATTCTGGCGTGCACTGCAAAAAAGCCTACGTCAGCATATATCTTTGTTTGTGAAAGAACCCTTTTTGTTTTGGCTACGCAAGGCGCTTGCTTCTAATTAATTCCTGTGATCAGAATAATCCCTAATTTTTTTTTATTTTCAGAATAAAACAAAGTTTTGAAGGGAGAGGTTGTTATAAATCTCTCTTCATTTAAATGTTTTTTTTAATGATTTTATTATGCACATTTGGTAGTAAGAAATTGATCTTATTCCAAAATAAATACTTTTATTGCTTCTGGTACTTACAGTAGATAAACTTTGTCTTTCACACTACATCATTTGGACATATTTGCATAGTTTGTTTGTGGTTAGTAGTTAATTATAACGCTTTAATTTTAATTGAATAGGCAGATATTCCATTTTTAAGTATAAAAATAATTATAACTACTGTACTGTATTTTTTGGAGTGAGTGAATATTAACATCGCACTGTTCAGCTACACGAGGGCTTTTGGCAACGGACCACGTAATTTTGAACCATGGTTAAATGATGTGGACGACACCTGAGTGGGCATCCCCTTCTCCTAACTACCACACCACACCAACTTAGAAGGAATATTCTACCAATACTTAGCAGGAATATTCTTTGAAATCCACTCTTCCAAGATATATGGTAGCACGGGTTCTATGATGAGTATTTTAGCGGGGAAGGCGAACAGTTTTGCAGCAGATGTGTTTTCAGTGGATTGCAAAGATTATTCTTTTTGTCCTGAAAAAATAGTTTATGTCAAATTTTAAGAGTTTTATGTTTTTTTATGTTAATGAAGACCTTAGAAAATGATTTGACTATTTATTTTAAGTGAACGGTGTATATAATTAATTTTACAGTGGAATATCTTTAATTAATTTATTATATCTAACAGATTAAATTTCCCAAAGTGGAGTATTTTGTTTATGTAAATCCCTTAATTTTCAATGTAGTGATCCAAAAAAAATATTGTACAAAAAAAACTGCAGTTAATCATAATGCTTTGGATAAACTATTAAGAAGCATTGCTCCCCTACACGGTGAGTCTTACAAAGCTCTAATAAAACTCGAGCTATGAAAATAGCTAGACATTTCCACACATTTCCACTAGACATTTTCCCACAAATACAAAATGTATAGCAGATGTTTTCCACTTGGAGGGAGCAGCTTATTGACATATCAACAAATTTGATATTGAAAATATAAATTTAAGCAAAAATCTGCTTCTAAATTGTATGTTGCAAATTCATCCAAAATACACAGTATTTCTCACATAACTAGAAACATTTTAATGCCATTCAGAACAATGTGCGTAATCGAAAAATATTTCTCAATATGAGTGGCTACAAAAGCAAAGTATAAAAACAAATGAAACTCTGAATATATAATGCAATTGCAGTTATTCTCAATAGACCTAGACCGACAGTTTGAGTGAAAAAATGCAAGCACATATCCCAGTTACTAAGCATAATAGGGTAGGCGACACTTGGATCACAGATTAATATTATTAATGAGTAGATTAAAATTTTTTAATAATAAATACAACATTTTTTTAATTGCCTTTACAAAAAGTACCTATAATACATTGATCTACTTTAAATATTATTTTAAAGTATGTCCTTCTAAGTGTATACATGGAATAGGGTTCCAAGAAACTACTTTCTAGTTCTAGGGGTTCCACAAAAACATTTTTTAGTACTAGGAGTTCCAAGAATTGAAAAAGTTTGAAGACCACTGTGTTAAGACCATAGATGGTGCTGTTTTAACAGCAGTTGTGCAAATGTATTTCTGAGGGTACAAGGGAAAGAAAGAGAAGTGTATGAGGGTGAGTCTAAGAGTGGAGTTTGAGGTTATGAGGTGTGAGATAGTTTAGTTATGTACAAGGTGTGAGGTAGCTTAGTAATGTATAAGGTGTTAGTAGTTGTAAATAAAGTTATTTGTTATCAAAGAATGGTAGTTGACTATAGATAGATAGTGCTGTATCAAAATGTTATCTTCATAAAAATAAGCTTTAAAAGCTAAAAATAGTTTTTTATTGAACAATAAAATCTTTTACATATTACAAAATAATTCAATACATTCCCAATATCATATTATTTAATTTTCCATTTAAAATTTCTTGATTTAATTAAACATTTTAAAAAAATATTTTCTTAAAACTGCTTTAAAATTTCAGTATATTAATTTAAAAAGTACTCTAATGCACTAGGCATATTAATATCTTGCAAAGGAATGAGAATGAGTTTATAGGATTTTTTACAAAATAATAAAAATGACTTTCAATACCTCTGCCTTTTGGAGTCATTTCTTTCACTAAACTCTCTACTGATACATTTTCAATTCCTTTTTCTCGAATGATATCTGAAAAAAAAGAGAAAATTAAAAAATGAATTGCAATACAATATTTTCAACACATTTGTTAATAGGAACATGATTAATCCAGTTAAATATATCACTGACAAAAACTTTTTACTAAGATTACAGTTATTAGTAAATTTTTTAAAAAATGTATAATTTAATTAGGCTAGCAAAAGAGCAATTTTAAAAATTTATCAGGAAGTTAAGGTGATAATAAGAATTTCAATATCAAAAACCATTCATTAGACATAATTCAATTTTGGGTTAAAATTTACATGACTGCAATTCAGAAGATTAATTAATATTATGTTTATTAAAACCCAAACTCCTCGCCCAATAACTCACAATATATATTTCTAAAACATTGATTTTCAAACTTAAAAAAAAATAAATAAACAGTAAATAGGCACTTGTCTATATAAGAAAACAGGACTGCAAGGTTCATCCTATGCAAAAAAGAATGGGCAGAGAGTCTTTTTTTTTTTGAATACTGTAATTTGCTTTTAAAAGAGAATTATTCAAAAAAGTTTCATTTATGCGATAATAAATTTTCAAAGAAGAAATGCAACAATTTGCTTTCCAAGACATGAGAAATATTTTAATCATTTTGTTATTAAGAATTAAATATTAGTTCAAATAAAAGAGATGGGTAAAGAGCGGATTTTTTGAAAACCTTTAGTCATCTTGGGTCTTGATAATTAACACTGGTTTGGTTTCTAACCAAATTATATGAAATATACATACCATATTAAAATTGTTTTGGGTTAACACTAAACATACCATAACCAGTCAAAAGAGCAGTTTTGCTATGGCAGAAATAGGTATGTATTAAGTGTGTTGGTATGTTAAGTCTTAACTGATTAAAAGTATAAAACTCATACTTTAGCATTTATACAATATATCGACAGTTTCCCAGAAGAATGAATTTAATTTTTTAAAAATAAAGTTTTGATAGCTAGAAAAATATACCCATATGTGCTGCTTTCTTAGCTGTATGATTAGTTAAAGGGTATTTAATTATGTTATTCATTTCAGAAAAAATTTGTTCATATATGACATTATAATTTTTTTAAAATTTCATTTTAAGTTAATTAAAGTACTACCTATATACGAGAAATGTTGATAAATTTCCTGTCAGTGAAAATCAGATAGTGAAGTTACACCTTCACTTTTATAGAAGAAATATAGTTTTCCTAGCTCTGAAGAGTTAAGGCTTTTTTAAAAAAATTTATATTTTTTTAAAGATTATTTATGTTTGAGTTCTTTTTCTTTATACTGAATACTGTTAATTTGTATATTTCCGCCATCTTCAAAAATAAATTGAAAAAGTATGAGCATTATCATACCTATTAATGAATCCTCGCCCCCTTTTTTTAAAGTGTTCTAATAAATTGTTTTATATGATATTTCAGTTTGCAAAACTTTTCTACAGAACCTATCTATCATGCAAGCCTAAAAATGGCTACAGAAAGTGTGCATATATTAGTGAACTATTTAAAGGTTATGCGACATTACAAACATGTAAAAATATAAGACAATGACATTCAATTGTGTGTGTGTGTGCATTTTAATGAAAACTCTACACGAGTTAATCTATATTTGAATGTTCTTTTGTAGCTTATACAATATTCATATGCTATTCAATTTCTGTGTAATTCTAACATTTCAAACGTTACAGATATAATAATAGCAATGATAAATTTATAAAATTCCAGCAAGTATAATACTGGAATGTTCAGCATATTATCTTCAAATAATCAAATATTTTCAATGGAATTATATCTAAAGAGCAAGTGATTATACAGTTGAAATTACACTTAACATACAGTAAAATCAATAGCTTTCTCAAAGTAAACCACTGATAACAGTAAAATAAACACGATACCTTTACAAATTTTTTTTTAAAATCTATTTAATATATATATCTTATTTAAAAAAAAGAAAAATATAAAATAACGTTACAATGAGTCCAATCATTAATTTATGGACATCTAAATATTTATATATCAATATTCTAGCTAGGATCAAATACTAGAAACACTGGTCAATTCAAGAGAAGTGAAAAAAGAACAGATTTTGAAAGTGATCACTAATGGAACTTAATGTTACAAAACAAAATTCAAACCGGTAATAGACAAGAAAAAGTAGAGAAGCTTGTTATTTATAATTTTTGTATTATTTTATAAGCATTTTAGATCACAAATACTAATTAATGGACAACAGAATATCTTTCCAATTCAAAATGTTACTTAACTCATTCTTAGTAGAGTTGCCAGAAAAAAGTGGCATAATTATAATAACTATAAATTACTTTTAACATCCTCCAAAGGATCAATGTTAAACTTTTAATCTATGAGAATGAACAAACTAGAGGACAGAATTCTATTCTATAAAATTACGATTAAGTTTTACATGTTTCTTGACAAGTTTTCAAAGGTATGTATGACATGATGAGACCTATTTGATGGTACCCTTGTACTTCAAGTCATAGTTTCAATAGATACAGGATATTTGTTTTGTATTTAATAAGTAAACATTTTTCTCACACATTTTCTTTCTTCACGAGTTATAAAATTATAACTATATAGTTGAAGTTACAAGAGGAAGGAATTGCTACAAATGCTATAACTAATAATAATTCCTTGTTTTTCAGTCCTTGTTAAGGGCTCATAAAAACATCACCTGTTTTCAACATACGAAGTTTATGTTTACTCTGACATTCTGTATCTCTTTATCTTTTGCAGTGTTCACTTCTTGACGATTATTGATAGTAATTTCGAATAATTAAGACGTAATTGGAAAACTATTGTGCTAGTTCGTATCACAAAGAATAACTGAGCTGGACTCTTACTAATTTTATCAAGAAAGATATGCATTTTTGCAATTTAACAATCCTAAATATAAATCTCCTTTTGCCCCCAAAGACCTTTTTTTTTTAAAAAAAAAGGTTTTTACATTTGATTAAGTTCGTTTATTTTATTTGCTTTTGTGTGAACTGGTTTATATATACAGTTTCTGGCCAAATTATTAGACGCACTCCTGTTTTTTTAATAATTAATTGTTTTATATAAGTTTATATGCAATACTTTCACATTTAAACATAGATCCAATGGATTTTTAATGAGGAAATTTAATATATATTTTGTATTTGTATTTATTTTTTACACATGACAACACAAAGTTAATAAATTCTCACACAAAAGTAAACAAGTCTAAACCTGCTCGAGTCGCGTTCGTGCATGCTTCAGTTGCGAACGTGTTTCTGTGGGTTAATGTGCTTTGTTTGTTAATTTAGCAGTTTTATATTACGCAGTTATTTGTTTATTTCATTCGCGGCGTTTAAATAATCAGTTTGTACACTTTCAGCATGGATAAAAAAGGCGATCTTTAACCATGTAAGAAAGCAGAAGTAAAGACCCTTGTGAATGCAAAATTGTTTTCAAGCCGCGAAATATCACGAAGATTGAAAGTTTCTGAAGCTAGTGTGCGATGCATAAAGAAGAAAATTGAGCCCAAAAAGTAAGAAAAAATGCAGCAGAAAGCCTATTTTCACCCCAAGGTCAGAAAGATCTTTAAAGAAAATTTGCCTTGAAAACAGATTTGCTACCAGAAAAGTGATAAAATCGCAACTCCAAGATATTAGTGTGAATGCTTCTGAACGCACTGTTCAAAGAAAATTAAAAGATTTAAATTTTAAGACCTGCCACCCCGCCAGAAAGCCCAAGTTAACCCCTGCAATGAAAATAAAGCGTCTGAATTAGGCCAAACAGTGACGTGATAAAGATGTGGACTTCTGGAGATCGGTATGTTGTTATAATTTATTCACACACAAAGTGTTTAATCATTTTCTATGAAGGAACAGCAAAGATGTTTATTTATTATTTTTTTTTATTTTTGACAAGTCTGCTTCAGTGATGAAAGCACATTTGAAATTTTGCAGAATAAAGCTCAGTTAGTGCGTCGTTGTGGAGAAAAGTTTAATTCTGACTGTGTTGTTCAGACTGTAAAACACCCTACAAAAATAATGATTTGGTCATTCATCAGCGGCAAGGGTACTGGACGTCTGTACGTGGTTAAAGGTATGATGTGGCAAGACCAGTACAAAGATGTCTTGCAAAATCACTTGATTCAGCAGCTGGAAGAATGGTTTCCAAATGGAGAACCATACATTTTTATGCAAGATGGAACTCCCTGTCATACAGCTCGGTCTATCAAAGTTTTTTTGGCAGAACAAAATATCTCTCTGTTGGATTGGCCGGGTAATAGCCCTGATATGAACCCAATCGAAAACATTTGGGAGTTAATGAAAAGAGAAGTGGCTAAAGATATGATTACAAATAAAACGCAGCTCTTAGAAAGAATAATTCACGTGTGGAATCCTCCTCCTCAAATGTAGAAGACAGTACAGTCTTGTATTGATAGCATGCCACGCCGAATTGAAGCTCTCATAGCGGCTAAAGGTGGCTCAACAAAATATTAATATTTAATTATATTTGTTCCTGTTTTCTTTCAAGGGTCAATAAATACATATTTTTTTTCTTTAATGATGATGTTTTATTTGTGATATGTTTATTTGTGACCTTTTTGCTAACAATCTGAGTGATCACAATTTTCCCTCTTTTGACCAATTTGAAATAATATTTATGCTTGGAATGTTTCCCAAAATATCAAAATATTTGCTTGAATAAAAAATCTCATTGGTCATATCCAAGCATATAAATTACACACAATTTATTCAGAACAATTGATACAACAAATTGCATAACTTAGTTCCCCTGCATATCTGTTGTTGCTTATGCCACCTGTCTGACTATAGCCAGATGGAGGTCCAAGAAATTCATCGTAGCAATGGGCTAGATGTATGCCTGTCATTTGCCTTGAGCACCATACAAGTGACAGTACGATTTAGCTCGGTGAAATTCCCGAAGGCACAATAGAACATTACCATCTATCTCCACCTTCACAATTTAGGCATGGAACTGAAGTGGAGGGAAATTTTCTCCAGTTCCCTGCACCCGTAATTCAGCCCATAAGACTTTCTGACCCACTGATTTAACAAGCACATACTCCATGTGTACTCGTAGGGTATTTGGCAGTACGGGCATCAAACCCATGCCTTCCGGGTCGGAGTCCGGTGCTCTAGCCACTAGGCTACCCACAGCCTCCCTACCTATCTACAACAAATAAGTAGATTTGCACTCATATGAAAAATTATTAAAACCAACCAATTTTTAAAGAAAATATTAATTGGCATCTAACGACTGGGATATAAAAAAAAAATTATACAACCTCTACAAACAGCTTTCATTTCTTCTTTCCAACCACTTTCTGACAATCTAGTTCTTAGAAGCTCTTTAAATCTATGAATAAAAATTAAGTTTTTAAAACTGCTCCAAAAGGCTGATAAATATAGAAGCTTCACAAGATAAAAATTTCTAAAACATTTTTAACTAAGCAAAAATCAAGAAAAATACAGTTATATTGAATTAATTTAAATTATTCCATTATGATTTTTCAGAAAATAATATTTGATTGATATTGAATTACCTGTTACAGAACTAACATTGTTTACAAAAAAAAACATCAAGTTTCACTTTGATGAATTGGAACAAAATGTAAGGGCCTTTTTGTAATCTTAAATGTTACAAATTGAGACATATAATAACATTTATTTTTAAAAAAATGTAATTATTATACAGAATTCTGCACATAATTTAATGTGTTGAAATATGCTATAATAATTAGTACAATATTATAAAGTAGAAAAATATTCTTATAGTAACACAAAATACTATAATACTGTATGCATCAATCTTGAGACATTCATAATAATTTTACTCTGATAAGATAATACCTTACTTTTCAATATCATTAGACTCAATCATATTTTCTGACATATTATGCTGTTGTTTATTCAGCCTGGAAAAACAAAAAAACAAGGATAAGCACAAAATTTTGAGAAAATGAATAGGTTTTTTTATAAATACAATACTATTTATGCTACTCATATAAAAACATGACTGCTCATATAAAAACATGATGTGCAGTGAATGTCTTCCCCCAGCTGCACCACATCTGATGTACTCTCTGTTGCTGTTCTTCCTTGTCTTTCCACAATGATAAAATCTGTGGAAATGTCTTTGAACTGCTGGCACCATTTCACAAAAGCTAGATGTGATAATGCATGTGGCCCATATACACTGTTGATATTTCACAGTGAATTACTGAAACATAAAACATTTTTTCCACAATAAAGTACTACAGGCTGATGTACCATTTTTTCTCACATTACACAACAGCAAAGACCCTATTTTAGTGAAATTGCTACTATTAGAAGCCATGCAATTCAATTACCCCTTGCACACACTTTATTTTTTGCAAAGCTGACATCTATCAGGGAACAAGTGTAACTTACTTTTTGAATGCCCGTTGTACTAATTTATTGATGTCAACTTTCATCAAATGGAGAAAAGTAATCCTGAACCTGTCAAATAATGCAGCAAATTGTTCCTTTGGTCAATAAAGTTTTATTAAGATACAAATATAACTCTTGAATGAGTTATAAATTCTTCATATTAAATACAGTTTTTTATAAAATTGTTGTAAACTTCATAAAAAGTAGAAATATTTTCCCTTGTAGGTATATTAAATATTGTCAATATGTTTTTTTTTAAATGTATTTTCAAAATTACTAGATAATTTATATCTAAATTCAAGTTTCATGAGTCTATATGTAATTTAATTTTATGACTTCATTTCATAAGATTTGATTTGAGAGAGATTTATCCTACCAATTGTTATGGCTACTCTCATCACAAAGTATCCTCCATGGAGAATAATCTACGAGTCCAAGTCACAGTAACAAATGAAAAAAAAAATTATAAATTCTGTAGCAATATATATAATCTAGGTTACATTTTTTAAAAAACTTTTCTCTTTGTTCATATACAAATATTAAGCTTTCATTTATCAGTTACCGTGAGCTGATAAGTAACAGTAAATAGTGGAAATAATTTTGAAATAACAAAAACTATGCAAACAACAATTACTTTTTTTAAAAAAATTTTCATGACAATGCCTTTTTTATAAATCAAATATTAATTATTTTTTGCAATGACTTTCATTTCCTTTATACTATATTTAAAAAAAAATTTAAGTATGTTCATTAGCATAAAATTAAAAGTATAATTTATACTCCCTCACCCCCCAATACCTAGGAATACTTTATAAATAAAAAAAGTAAATCTTTAATACATGGTACATTTTGAAGCATAAAATAAATGGAAGCCATAATAGGGAAGTGATCGTTGCAAAGAGTTTGTAGCCAATGCTGATTTAGTTGAGCAGTTTAGTATATATATGGCCGTGGGTAGCCTAGTGGTTAGAGCATCGGACTCCAGACCGGAAGGCCTGGGTTCGATGCTCAATGCTACCAAATACCCTCCAAGTACACACGGAGTACGTGCTCGTTAAATCAGTGGGTCCGTAGTCTTGTGGGCTTATTCACGAGTGCAGGAACTGGAGAATATTTCCCTCCCCTTCAGTTTAAATGCAGAAATTGTGGAGGTGGAGATAGAGGTCGTGTCGCCATCTATCGTCCCTTCGGGGAGTCTCTTCGAGCTAAAATCGCACTGTCACCTGTATGGTGCTCAAGGCCAATGACAGGCGTACCTCTTGCCCATGCCACGATGAATTTCGTGGGCCTCGATCTGACTACGTCAGACAGGTGGCATTAACCACAACAACAACAGTATATATATTCACAAATCCCAATTACACAACAAACCCATCATACAGAAGGACATTAAACCTGTCAAGGAATAAAATCCTTATGATGGTGTTTATGTGGATAGTGAATTGCCAGCTCAGTATTGGACAGTTATAGACAGCATGGAAGCCTTCAATAGGATATTAAATTTCTTGTATTAGTATACTCTCTCCCTAGTGTACAAAATTAAAAGAATTTTGAGATTATGTCTATTTTTACAAAAAGTATTGAACCAAAGCTGAAGTATTGGATAAATATTTAGAGTCAAATATGTAAGTGTTCATGATGTCAGCGGAGGCATGTGACTGTGGAGGGAATACAATTAATTACATGAAGAGTAGCCAGTCATTTGTATGTTCATACTTCCTCCTCCACAATCCTTGTCTTTCTAATATGCTGTCAAGTCCTGTGTGTGTGCGAGAGAGGGGACCATGCCCTTTATAACATTAATTTTTACTTCAATATTACAATGAGGAGTCCCTGCACTATGGACCGACTTTTAACAATTGTGTGCATAGAACGAATTTGGAATGGTATATCCTTTTTCAGCTATAAATGTAATACATACTAAGTATTATTAAAATCTGTCCATTAGTTTTGAAACATTCATTATAATGTGCAATTCTCATGATTTTACACACGAGAGTATTTTCAAGATTTTTTTGAAAAAATTCAGTATAATTTCAGTTTTACTAAAAACAGAGTTGTCTAACTAAATTATGAGCTAATTATTTATTAATAATGCACTTTATAACAACACAAGGCATATTAGTGACACATCTTATATTTTGGAATGTGTTAAAATTATAAGGACAACACCTTATCTGGTATATCATTCTACAAATTCCTAGGGCCCTTTCACAATATTTAGAAATAACTGACCATTATTTTTAGCAACATATTTTACTTGTAAATTATGTGATGCCCATCCACTATAGTGGTTAGTGAAGCTAGGCACCATACCACAGATCTAAGATTCAAACCCCAGGCTGGGCAAGGTAGCCTCAGCCTTTCATCCCTTTAGTGGGCAGATAAATGAGTACCAAGCTTGCTTGGGAGCTTAATACTGGGGAGTTTTGCATAAGACTGACCACCTGACCCAAACATCTGCTCATGCACTTCATGGTCCAAGGTCCCATACACCGAGTTGGGCACAGTAGGCCTTGGTCTTCCTCGTAGGCTGTTGCACCATTGAGTTAAGTTAAAATGTTGCTTTTGATTCAAATATGAATGGGAAAGTTATTACAATCACACACACACAATGAGAAAGTCTTGCTTTTTTAAAAAATATTCAGGTATCTTTTTTCTAATACACTAGAAAAAAAGAAGTCTGCTATTCTTATTGATATGCTTAATTCTCTTGTCTTCCTCAATGAGATCTTAGATGTAAAATTTCTCATTAAAACTTTTACTAATAACTTGTCAGAAGTAAATTTGTTTAGAAGTAATAAAATTTGCTAATTAACTACTTTTCAAATACAATTAATACATTCAAAGACAATGAAAGAAAGACAGAACAGGCAAACAAATTAGTGCTTCCGAGAAAAAAAACCCTCAAAATTGAATGATTTAAGTCAAAGTACCTTAAGTAAGTAGTATAGCTTATTTGTGCACTGAGATGACTCTCAAAAGAGAAAACAATAACATTAAAGGTAATTAAAGAGAATTACATAAAAGATAGCCACCCATATGGTATAGTAGTTAGTGACGCTCACTGCTGTGTGGTAGGGCTTGGGTTGGAATCTCGGTAAAATCCTAGGAGGACCCACTGCTGTTTTTGGCGCCAAAAATTTTTCGCCAAAAAGCGCCAAATTGAAGGTTTTCAAAAAGGCGTCAATGACGAAAAACTCTTGGGAAGCGCATGCGTCAGCGGGGGATGAAATGGGCGTTTCGCAAAGATGAAAACGAATAAATACATTAAATTAATCATTATATAAAGAAAAAAACGGAGAAAGCAATGAAATTCATTTTAAAAAAGCATTCTAAAACCAGTGTGTACAACATGATTTACATTTTTAAAAAGGACGAAAGGGGCGTTTCGCAAATATAAAAATCGAAGAAATACATTAAATCAATCATTTTAAAAAAAAAAAATTTAAAATGCACTTACATTACGCTTGCATTTCGTCATGTTCCGTTGGTGGATACACCCTGCGATCGATGCAAGGAATTCATGAAAATTGTCATCCACCAACTTGTGACCTGTTCTTATTAACTTTCAAGTCATTCACCACGATCGCATTCATGCTCTTGCCAAACCAATATCTGGTCAAACGCAAGATAATTATTATAGCAAGTTTGCTTTCGCTAAACCAAGTGCCCTTTTCTCACACTCCGAACAACGCCGTGGCGATTATCTTTTCGACTGGCTGCGGCAACGCCATTCGTAGCCGTCAACCGTTCCTTTCGTTCTTACAAACGCATATTTTTTTTTAAACCTCGGACATTCATAACGAGAAGCAATTAAATTAGCTTTCATACACCATTCTAATGTCTCTTTCTTCCCCTTTGTGCCCAGGAGCACAAAGAAACCTGCCTCACTTTCAATTAATTTCCTTTCACACGCCATTCTTAACAACAACCGGTGGAGAGCAAACCTTCTCAAATGTCAAAATGACGTTTTTTTTTTTTTTTTTCGAAAAAACGTTGTACTTTTTAGGGTTGCCATTTTTAGGTGATTTGAAAATCCAAATTTTTGGATGAAATGGAAGGGTTACCATATTGTAACCTTTATCGCTCAAAATTTGGCGACCAAAAGTGGGTCCTCCTAGGATTCAACCGGAATCTCGGAGAAGGCATGGATGTTGGTAAATGTATAGTGCCTTCGCGGCATGGGGATACTCTAAATAGCCGTAGAGCTGCAAGTCCTCTCGTGAGGTTGGTGGAAGGGGAAGAAAGGTGGGAAGTCCCTGACCACCTCCAGGTTGTTCTTTATCAAAATTGGGAGAGCCAAGACAAATCGTACTGTCACCTGTATGGTTCTCAAAGCTACGGCTAATGACAAGCTTATAACTATCCCCCTTAACCCGATGATTTTCGCGGGCCTTGATCTGATGTTACTATCAATCAGGTGGCAGTAGTAACAACATAAAAGGTTATATAATGGTAGTTAATCAACTGGTAAAACTCTGCTTCCACTGATCAACTTTTTGTGAGATTGCAGTCCATTATTAGTGGTGGAAAATGAGGAATGCTAAATAATTGTGAAGTACAATACAGAAGAGTGCTTTAAAGAAGCCATACACAATATCACACATGATAAACATTTAAAAAATGAGCAACTTTTTCATTTTGATATATTAAAACCAGCACCTTTTTAGTACATAGAGTTCAATGTATGCTTTATTATGCTCAATTTACATGCACTTGGAAAGCCCGCACCCCACACACACTCATGTCTTCTTAGTTACATTACAGTCTATATATATGATTTTTGTACTTTACACCTTGATGATAAAAATAATATCTTGTGGAGTATCCATTGGTCAAAAACTCTAAAGTATCAATTTAAATCATAAGGTTTCTCTACTAACCTCTTATCCCCATAATGAGATATCTCGAACAGAAAGTCATGAAAGAGAGAGAGCATTCATTAGATAGAGGCAACAATATTTCCATTCTTCTTTTATAAAATTATAAATGGAAAAAATTCACTGAAACAATACTGTCTAGATGTCTTCGGTAAGTGCTGAACAACTATCTAAGAAGTCAAAACCTTTATCCTTGCAAATAACAAATATTATATATATATATATTACACAATTTTAAACCCATTTCAGCAGATAATTTGAAATAAAAATATAATAAAATCCGACTTTTAAAGAATATTTATATACATAGAATTCGGTTACAAACTTAATTTTATTAGACATAATTATAGTTAAAAAACAATACAAATTTTGGTGAAAACTGCTAAATTTTGTTTTGTCAATGTGTTTGTATTGAATACATCGTATTGGATATTATCACCAATGTTTCTGTTGTAACAATTCGGAAAAGCAGTTACTGATCCTTAATCCTTGAAACCTAAAAGTACAAAACCAAACTAATACACAACAGTTAATTTTTCAAAGAAATAAAAAAGTGGATAATTTTTACCGCTAGATTTTCATTCACAAAATTAATTTTTGATCAACAGGAAATCCATATCTATTTAAATGAAAAATAAATCAAATTTTGATGTAATATGATGCAAATGCAGTTTTTCAAACATTCTTTATAAATTAAAAATTTCATATTTACCCCTTTAACGACCTTTACACATAGATAATTAAATGTTAAGCTTTTGAAAGCATTGACGAAAAAATAAACAAAAAAGTTGATCGAATTTAATTTTCCAAATAAATCTCATTAAAATGAAATTATTCGTTCAAAAATCAGTAATTTACTAACAATATCAGTTATTCTTGTTGTCATTATATTGATTAGAAAAGGGGTTTTTTTTTCACTTCTCAGTAATTTCTGATAAGCTTTATTTTATTTTAATAAAAATATTTTGGTTTTCTATAAGAAAAAATTTAAATGCGAAAATGTAAACAATAATACCTTCGCGTCTCCAGTTCTTTAACCTGAACAAGCGAGTGGAAACAGGAAGGCTCGTAATGTTTTCATCAAAGTGTAAGCACGTGACATGGGAAGGAAGAGAGAAATTTTAATACCTTTCCCACCCAAAGATCGAAATTCTGCCTTCATTTTCGGTGCTTTGCGCCGACTTTGAAGCTATTTTTCTTTAATTTAATACAGTTTATTATTTTAAATTTTTATTTTCCCTAAATTTCCAGTACTTTTATTATATCTTTAAGGCATTTTATTTTAACAAAGGGCAAAAGTCAATCAATTACAGTCACTCAAATACCTACTGATATGAGGTTGTAGCTCGAAAGAACTGGGTACTCTAGTCATCCACCCAACGATATATAATACCTTTAGCAAATGGGGGGAGGGGGAGTGTTTCAAATTACACCAAAAGCTCATTTTTCTGTACAATAATTCACCATACTGGAAACCAATTCAATATTAAAGGTATACAATAATACAGGATCCAGCCATTCCAAACTTAAGCAATCTGGGTGTGCTCTGGAATATTTAAATTGTGTTGAAATAACTTTAATAATAATTTATGTAGACATTTTCAAACTTCCTCCATCTATAACTCTGTTCTGATGGCCCTGAAGACCAGCCAAGTGCAGGGGGTTGATGCACATTAAATCAGTCGAGGGACAATGTCCTCCCGTTGGTGTGATGTGGTGATTAGATGAAGGGGTGATAGCTTAGGTGTAAACATCATCCCTTGAACAAGGTTCAGAATTACTAGATCCTTCGCGAATAGCTCTCGTGTTGTTTTATAGCGCGACGTTAGTGTAATCCAGGGGCGTAACTATCACCTTATCAATGATACGGGGCCCCCAGGCTGCAAGGGCTCCAATAAATGCAAGCAAAGAATCATAACATGTTAACAGGTTACAAAAAAGGGCGTCCAAGGAATTTTGATACAGGGACCTCTCAGAACTAGCTACGCCAGTGGTGTAACTCCGAAAGTCTCAGATATTTTGTCTCTCTTAAACTTTAATCAACTCATTATGAGATACTATTTCCTTGTATTGTTTTGTTCAGCAATTTCTTTAATAGGCAATTATATTTCTATTAATCAAAAGGAAAATTGAATTAATTTATTTCTAATGAAAGTATAACCTGTATATATTTAATTTTAATTTCTTATACCTATAATTTATTTTCCTTCCTAACTTAATCCTTCACAAACAGAAAATAATCTAAGTTTAATAACCATTTTTTTTAATTTGCTTGTTTTTTAAGGCAAAAAAATTAGTTATCATCTATTATGAGAGGACCTCCTAAAAAGGGGGTGAAGATTTTCCCCTGCTAAATACTTTTTTATAGCTTGAGGTTGATCAATAATTTGATTTGATTTCTCTTTAACGTTCCCACGCTCTAACGCAACACAAGAGCTGTTAACCTCTTGATTTTAAACCACAATTAAATGACGAGGATGATACCTGAGCCGGCACACCATTCTCAAAACTTTCCACACAACGCAAAATTGAGGACTTTGAACCCGATAGATTTTATGTGTTTTAGCCACTTTAGACAGCTGGTTCATTGCTAAGATTTGATATGACTTTAATTTACGTAACACTGTGAAATAACACTAGGGCCAATGGCGACAAACCTAGTAACTTTGAACCACGGTCAAGTGAGGAGAACGACAGTGGAACTGGCACCATCCTCTCAAAACTTCCACACCACGCCAAAGTGAGGACTTTGATTCTAGACAAAGTTAACGAGCATCAGCTCTTCTACACGGCAAGTTGGTTTCATTTTGTTTCAATTCTTCGAATCGACGAGCTCGCGACCAGGACCCCTCGATTACCGCAGCCTTAGGTTGATCACCGAAAAGTATCCTTTTAAGAAACTGTTTGTAATAAGTATGACCAAGATTATCTGCTCGTGTAGTAATGTGTTTGTTCTTTTGACATTCTCAGCACTGGTATAGCTAGTCCTGTATCCTTAGGGGTCCCTTAACATTTAAGATTGTTTTATCTACGTATGTTGGGGCCCTTTAGCTTGGGGGGCCTGTATCATTGATATGGTTGATACAGCGGGAGCTACGCCCAGGGATGCCTTAAGTCATGGGCCAACTGGGCCGAGGGCCTCGTTTAGTTCTCGATTTTGTCTAATAAGATCATGATTCGGATAATTATAATGGTCCAATATTATTCTCGTACATATTTTTCGAAAAACAAGGAATTTCAAACTACATGTCAACTGGTAAAAGTGGTAAGACTGCATTATTATGAGATGAACGCTGCCAATATCTAGGTCTAGGCTTAATACCATAAACAATCATTCAATTCATTTAGTGAAAATGTGGTCATCGGTCGAACCAGTTTGTGCCTAGGTTTTTGAGATTGTGAGTCGCGCATATTCATTAGTATAAAATTACCATTTGAACGAGTATTTGACAATGCATGCTGTCTACTTTTAAAGATCTCACGTAGGACCTACTTTTGCATAATGAGCCAGGGCCTCAAAAAGTCTTAAGATTTCTCTGGGCTCAGGGCCTCAAAGAGACGTTCTTGGCTACGCCCTTGATTCTCAGCTTTTTGAAAAGTTGACGTTCTCTCAACAGATAGGTTGAAGGGGGGGTAAATTGAGTAACAGTTTGAATAATCTTTAATCTATTTTTCAAATTTTAAAATCAGTGAGTGAGTAAGTGCTTATTAAATTGCACTTTGGGGCAACACGAAAGCTAATGGCAACGAACCCCATAATTTGGAACATTGGTCAAGCGACGAAAATGACTCCTGAGGGGAAATCCCCTTGCCAAATTACCACGCTAAGCTAACTGGGACTTTGAGAGATTTGACGTGCATCAGCAGTCAAATCTCTCGAGTTTAGTGGCAGTAGAACTCGAGCCCATGAAACGCCAGCGACGAGTTTGCTACCCTAATTACCAGGGTACTACAGCCACTCATAAGCAGATAAAATACTTCATTATGTCAAAATAAATTAAATTTCCCATTTATCTCTCCTTTTCTTTTTTGTGAGTAAAACTATACTTCTTACGAGTATAAAAATTGCATATCGAATTATTACTTTTTTGCCAATTCTTAAGGAAAATATTTATAATTATAAAAAAAATCTGAAAAGCATCGTTTATGTGCTTGATTATTAATGTATTCAATGGGTGAGTTAGTGAATGAATATTAACGTCACACTGTTCAGCTACACGAGGGCTTTCGGCGACAGACCACGTAATTTTGAACCATGGTCAAGTGACGTGGACTGCCCCTCTCCTAACTACCACACCACGCCGGCAGGAGGACGCTTGAGCTCTCGACAGATTTAACGTGCATCACTCCCCTACACGGCGGGTTATCAGCGGTACTAGGCTCGAACTCGTGACAAGGCCAGCCACGATCCAATACCTTGACCACTCGGCTACCGCGGCCACAGTATACTTGATGGAAAAGTCTGTCTCAGCGTTCATGCTATTTCCCTTGATTTAAATATTTTTATAGGAATTTATTTAAATATTGTACCAAAATGAGCTATTTATAGATAATCTACATTTTTAAAGAAAACTCTTAACTTTTTGGAGTATGAAATATAGTTTAACATATTAAAAAAAAATTGTGCTCAAGTTTAATTTTTTTAAACAAAGCATGAATATAAAAGGAAACGGATTATCCCCTTAAGATTTAAAGACTAATAATTATTCAATTTCGTAATTCTCAATATCCAAAATGTCTAAGCTGAATTATCTCTATTATTATTACCCTAATAATGTGAAAATGAAATTTTTCTTAGTTTTTATTTAGTCACTAAAGATTACCGGCTGTATTCTCCGAAGTTATTAAATGCTTTATTGAAATTTTCTTTAGTTTTATTTATTTACATCTGATTGTTTATAACATCAATTCCTTCATATTGCGATTTTAATTCTAGAACTAGCCACCCATTCGGCACAGTGGTTAGTGACGCTAACTTTTGTGCCTCTTGGTCTGGGATCGAACCCCGAAAAGGGCATGGATGTTTGAAAATGTGTAGTGCCTTTGCGACAAGGAGGCACTCAAAATAACTGGCTGGTTGCCTCTCGTGAGGTTGGTGGAAGAGAGTTGGGGGGACCCTGACTACCTGCTTTTATGTAGTGTTTGAAAATTTTTACCTATTTTTAAGACTAGCTTTATATTTAACACCTTGTATTTCTTGAGCTTCACAGTCATTACATTTTTATAATTAAATACTGGGCAATTTGTAAGACTATCATGTTCATTTCTAATTGTATAATCGGAGATTAGGGACCAATAGGTTTAGACTCTCCCCAGAACATCTCCCTTCGAGTATTTTACCTAATTTATGTTTAAACTAAAATTAAAGTAAAAATAGCAATTAAGATATTTTGAAGATCGATGGAAAAAAAATCAAAAGAAAGCTTTTATACATGCAATGCACAGATACTGAAACTTGTGTTTCTTGATCCATTGTTTTCTAAGAATATTAATAAACCATCAACAAAATTATGTAACTTCAAAAATTAGCAATATAATTTTTAAAATATTTTATTATTGTTATAGAAGAAATAACATATTGCAAAAGGAAAATTCTAGAATTCAGATTGCAAAAATCAATGCAAAATTAGCCAAAATTGTTGTTCTTTTTGTGAAATTACTTCCACTCAGGTATCTCTGGACAGCACATTTATTAATACAAATACGAAAATACCGATCATGGATACTGCACACAGCAATTCTGACCCAAAGCACACAGCGACCACTCAGCTAGTCAACCCCGTAGAAGGAATGTGTGGGAGTGAAGCGGGAAAAACGCGCGTGGGCGGATCACTCAGTTATCCTTCCGCCAGAAAAAATAGTTTACTCGCTTCCCCCCAACATAATAGAAACTTTGAAGTCAGAAAAACAAATGCTAAGGTAAGAGTAAAAGTAGTTTTCAAACAGAAAAGATGATCAATTATTGAAGCAATAGTAACCTCTCGCGCGTGGACAGGTTATGCATTTGTACTCGAACAATAGGACTTGTACAAAGAAATGACGTTTTGACTTCTTTGACCCCTCCCCCCATGCAAAAGTAAGTTCTACCTTCTACTCTTTTAGGTAGACAATATATAGCATGAATGCAAAAGGTAACCCGTAAGAAATAAACGTTCGTAACTCACAATCTCACAAAGTTTGATATAAGACGACTCAATCGATTGCCATTTTTCGACTAAATGGTGGTATAGACCTAGACCCAGATACAGTCGATGAACATGGCATAAAAATAGTCTTCCCACTGTTTCCATATAACTTGAAATTCCTAGTTATCGGTGAATATTTTTGGGAATTATGTTTTACGATTAAAATTATCCAGACAGTGCAGATTTATCCATTAGAAAACCAGGGTCCTGGAAAGGACCAGATAAGCTGGATTCAATCGGATCCAAGAGCTCCTTCTTGGATTCACCAGTGCCGAGGGGGCCCGTCGGTCTTCTGCACCCAAGGGCCCGAAATGAGCTTAAACCGGCTTTATATTCGGATCATGATCTTATTGAAGATAAATCGACAACGATAAAATGTCCCCTCCAAGGAGAAGGCCTTTCCCCCTAGAGCCGGTCTTTTCTATAAAGGGGACTGGGTGCAAAAAACCATTAAGGAGCGCCTAAATGTTTTGTAAGGTAAAAATAATTTCTGTAACGAATATATATGTCTAATGCATGTTTATTCAATGATTGATATTCTTTTTGTTAAAACATTTATTGGTACTTATGTATTATCACAACTTATTGGTGACTTTACATGAAAAGAAGCCCCTGGTTGCCAATTTTGTCTAGTTTCCATTTTTAATTCTTTTCGTGTGAAATTATTGTTTTATCTTCGCCATTGTTATAGCAGCTAATGTATTTTTTATGCGGATTTCAAATCTGTTAGCACAATTTATGTTAAGTAAATAGTTTTATCAATATTTAGAAAAAAACGTGATAAGGCTATTAAGTAAAGGGCATATAAAGAACAAACGTTATTGCCTTTTTAAACAAATGAAATACTCCATTATTCCATCCAATTAGGGAGCCGTAGCGTTAAAGGATTAAAAACAGAATGTGTTGTTGTTGACGTGTGTTTTATATCCTGGGAACATATAAAATACAAGTGAAGAAGAACAGAAAGCATACAATTTGAAAGAATATACACATTTATTACAGATGATGATCCCAGCATATAACAAGAAGGGGTGCGCTGCTTTCCTTTCGAGATGGGAATCCATTACAGGCGAAAGACCGACTTCTTTCCCGAAGAAGATACAACCATTTCTTACTCGGGATTCGAACCCAAACCTACTCGATTACAAGCCGAGGGTCATAGCCACCATACTAGCTGGGTGAATGTGTAGCATGCTTTAATGTACTGAAAATAATTGCTGCGATTTAAAGAGCGTGGAGAATAATAATGGAATTAAGGATAAATTTTCCTTTCTGCGTTATAATGAACGATACAAAATAAAACTTTTATAGGAAGAAGATTATTCTATGCGCTTAATTGCTACTGAAGTACCATGTGGTCCTTCTACTGTCATGAGAACGTTGTAAAAAATATTTTGAAACAAATTCTATTGTAAACAGGAAGCAATCTAGACGGCCCAAGAAAAACAACTTTACGTGAAAATAGGATATTGCACACGATTTCACTTTAAATAAATGAATTTTGACACCGAATGTGAATGTGTGCCCATGAATTATAAGAGGAAGATTGCTGGAAATTAGATTACGAGGCTTCAAAGCTAGTTTAAAACCATTACTGAATGATTGGCATGGATAAGGGGTCATTCATTAGGGACTAATAAAGACTTAGAAAAGAAAGAGTAGAAAAGACAACAATTGGCGATGGAAGTCAGTTTTGTTTTTCAAGTAACAAAAGTTGTTGGCGCCTTCGAACGTAATTGGCGACTTCAGGGTTGCCAGAAAAAACATATGTAACGCGCCATTTAATTAGAAGGAGAACACTGATGCAACTGATCGAATTAACATGAAAAGGCATGATGCTTTGGGCAGAGCGCTTTAAAGTGATATTCAACCCTGTTGAATTTTTTAAACCCTGTAAATAGTACTTAAATGTTTGTGTGTGTGTGAGTGTAGTGCTGTGAAGTTATGTTTAGTCATCAATAAAATTATTCGTATACCAAGGGCTCTTCATTTATCAGATAGAACATTAAAATCAACGTTACAGTCCTCTTGCTCTCCATTGAATTCTCGAAGACAAAAGTAGAATCTATATAAAACTATATATGACTATTTGACTTATAAATAATTCAAACCTGGGTGTCTGAAGTCTACAGTGAAGCAATCGAGGAAAGTGATTCTGTGGGAATGCACGTCTTCTCGTGTCGTTGGAAGACTTCACAACGTGAGAAGAACAGGGGAAACAAGGAAATACTGGAAAATAATACAGAATAATACAAAATAAAAAGTTTTTAATAGCGGAAGATCTTTTGGGTGATCATTCACGGATTCTTCAGGGCAATAAGATTTCATATTGAGGCTCAAATGTAGTCCAGAAATGGTTCGAAGACAATACTATGAATTGAATGAGCTGACCAGAATATTTTCCAAACCTTAATCCCATGAAGAACCTACGGCATAAAATTGGTTATGATATTTCGAAGAAAAAAGCTTCAAACAAAATTCAGTTAGTTAAAGTTTTGATATTTTCTTTCAACCACGTGGTCATTAAAAAAATTTCTTGTGAAATTGGTGAGTTCAATGCCAAAAAGATGTAGAACCATAATTAAAGCCAACGACTGGCCCATTAAATATTGATGATCAAACGTCAAATTTTACATACAAATATTACATGTATCATACTTGTTAGGTTTTGTGTTATTTTACAACGTATAATATGCTTTTCTAAATTGTGTTATTCTGTATATACCATTCATATTCGTGTTCATTCAAATGTATTACAAAAATATTTGTCATATTGAAAAACTAGTAACAGAGATTTGAAACCAGCAAAAAAATACATTAGAATCAATAGAAATAATTAAGATAATACAGTAATTTCTTAACGAACAAGTAATATATTTATATAAAAAAAATTTTAAGTCAATCCCTACTTAGATCAACAATTTTTTTTTATTTTAGCTACTTTTTATTAAATAATTACAATTAATATAAACACGCATATACATATGACAGAATCACAACTTTAAGTGATAGTTAATTTTTATTAGTTATCATTAAAGTATCGTATTGTCATCCAAAACAATCGTGTATATAAAATTTCAGTTCAACTGAATGCTTTAAAGCGTGAGAAGAAAACCTTTCCAAGTTTTGACACAAGTCGCAAAAATGGTCACCAAGTCGCCAAAAATTATGCCAACGTGGCTGTATTTGTAATTCTTTAAATAATTAGTTTTAATCAATTAATTTTTATTAATTATAATTAAATTATTGTATTGTCATCCAAAATAATCATGTATATTAAATTTCAGCTCAATTGAGCGCTTTAAAATGTATTTTACTAACGATTGAAAATTCCACCATGATAAATAAATAAATAAATAAACAAACAACAAACAAATAAATAAATACATGAATAAATATATAGAGAGCGTGAGTTAATAGTAGGAATTGGAAAAAAGAAATGAGATGAAGAATGTGTGTGTGTAAAAAATAAAAACTCATCACTAGAGATTATTGATTTATAAATGTAATACAATTAAATGAAATTTTCCCCAGTCATAAGATTTATCTTGTAAAAAAATAATCAGTAAAAATACACAATAAAAGTTTATGAAATATTTTTTTCTTCTACAAAAAACAAAACAAAAAAAACACATTAATGTAAAGAGTATAAAAAAAGAATAATTTTAAATTTTCTATTTTTATTATAAAAATTCAATCTGGACTACTGTTTTTCATTGCAGAACAATTATTAGAAATGAACAACAGCAAAAAAGAATTCTAACTGATAAAGAATTTTAAATGCGAAAAATCATCTCTTCAGGCAATCTGTTAATTTATTATAATAATTAAACTTTTTTCCACATTTACCAGTTTTGCTTTAAGAAAAAGTTATGAGCAAAAATAACAGTAAAATTTAACTGAGCAATTCTTTTCATGCTCAGAAAACAAATTTAAGCAATAGCAAAAAAAAAGGGAAAAAATCAAATTTAAATTCGCGATTCTTGTTTCATTAAAAAAAGGGGAAAAATTTAATTTATTTTTGAAAATACAAACAGGAAGAAATAAATTTATTGTTGCGCATTGGCAATTAAAAAGAACCATTTTTTTTTTAGGAATAGAGAAGCGGGAGAAAAATTTACTAGCTGTGTTGGCAAAACGGTAAATAGAAATTTATAACTTCGATGGCAATACGGAAAAAAAAAGAAATAATTATAGCAATGGCAAAACGAAAATAAAAATATTAATTCTAGATAGCAAAACGAAAATAAAAATATTAATTCTAGATGGCAAAACGGAAATAAGGAAATTAAAGTGAAATTTAGAGGAAAACGCGGAAATAATAAATATAAATAGTTTTAAAAATAAAACGAAAGTAAAAAACATTTAGGTCACTTGATGGCAAAAAGTAAAAAAAGCCATACAACTTCTCTTGTATCGCTGTAGTTGTAAAGTTAAGAAATTCGAATAACTATAAAGTAATAAGAATTAATCTTACTTTTAAAATAAATATTAGTAGGGATTCAGCTGTCACGTTTAAGTATAAAGTATTTATGCTTCATAAAAGTCAACAGTTTATAATTATTTTTTAATTTATTATTAAAATTTAGTTCAAAATTAGTCTGACTTTTTAAAAAAATTTTGTTGAAAGGGAAAGCATTCACACATCATGTTATGCGCTTTTATCTGTGTTTACTATGTATTATGGAAATTCTATTTATAACTCTTTTATAGTTTTATACTTATTCTTATTTATCATTTTTTTCTTATACTCATTCTGGATTTTTTCTTTAATAATACATTAATAAATCTGCCGAAAAGTTATGTGCATTCAATAATAATCTTTTCTTTTAGTATATAAGTTAGGACTAGGAATATTAATATTTTAAGTGTTCCTTTTAATTATAAAACTTGTTTAAAATTTGTTTTCTGTTTTTCAAAGAGATATTTTTTTTTTCATGAAACGATTCCGAAATAAAGTTATTTTTTTATAGTACTTAGTTTTGAAACTAGCATTTTGTCATTGTAGCAGAAGGTAGGATTATTAATTAAAATGGATTATCAATGAAACGTAATAATTTTTAAAAAATTTAAATAAAAATTTATTCGATAAATTACATAAAAAGATTTTGCAGTAGATCCAACTCTCTCATTTAGGTACATTTTATTTGCACTAATTAAAATGTTCAGAAACTCCTCTGTGTTTGTATATCTACGTATACTTCCATACGGAAACCAAAAGTTTTTTTTAACTTTTTTTAATGTTAAAGTAAGGGTTTATATACAGAATCGCTAATCTGGGAAAAAACGTAGTTTAAGAAAATCAAATTCCTTAGCATTTTCCATTATCCATGTACAAGTTATTTTAACCACTTAACTTATTCGGTGTTTTGTCTCAATAAAACCTTTATTAAAAAAAAAGTCATATAATTCTTCAAAGTCAGTATTTGAATTCGAATAGTTCTTAAATCGCGGTTTTGATTTATTTTGCATACCGTTTCCTTTGTTTAACATTTTTTTATACCCGTTGTTCTTCGAAGAAAAATATGTGCCAAACAGTTTGATATTGTCACTTGTTTTCTTAAAGAGCTTTATTAATAACACTAGCTGGTATACCCGTTCTTCGCACGGGTGAACTGAAAAATTAAACAACACAGATTGAAGGATAAAGAAGTTTTTAATGAGTTAATTTTACGTGAATTGCAAATTAAACAAAAAAAGCTTTTTGCATATCTCACCTAAAAAAAAAAATGAAAGAAAAAAAACACCTTTGTTAAATTTTAAGTATGTAGATCTAATAGCTGATAAAATGATTTTTTTTTTTATAATTCCCCGTAACACTCTTGAGGGTTGATTTTTAAAAATACCTTCCTAAGCTGATCTCTGCTCAGCAAAAGTAACACATTGTTAAAAGTTTTGTGTAATGAACGCTTAAAATAGTGTAAATAATTTTTATCTGAAAGTATAATACATTAATATTACTTTCTGTAGTATTTATTTTATGTTAAAATTGTAATATTCGCAAGCAACGCCGTTTCTTAAATTATAATGACGATCCAATGAAAAACATAGCGAAATGTTAACGATAGAGTCAAGTTGGCAAATGCCTAGCTACTTTCATAACTCGAGCTTTATTAGAGCTTTGTAAGACCCGCCGTGTAGGGAAGCGATGCACGTTAATACTTTATCCAACCGCATTATGATTTACTGCAGTTTTTTTCATACAATATATTTTTTGGATCGCTACATTTAAAATTAAGGGATATATACATAAACAAAATACTCAACTTTGGAAAATTTAATCCGTTAGAGCTAATAAATTATTTAAAGATATTCCACTGTAAAATTAATTATATATACCGTCCACTTAAAATAAGTAGTCAAATCATTTTCTGAGGTCTTCATTAACATACAAACACATAAGACACTTAAATTTTGACAAACTATTTTTTCCGCTAAAATACACATCATGGAACCCGTGCTGCCATATATCTTGGAAGAGTGGATTTCAAAGAATATTCCTGCTAATTATTGGTAGAATATTCCTTCTAAGTTGGTGTGTTGTGGTAGTTAGGAGAAAGTGGTGCCAGTTCAGATGTCGTCCACGTTACTTGACTATGGTTCAAACTTACGTGATCCGTTGCCAAAAGCCATCGTGTAGCTGAACAGCGCAACATTAATATTCACTCACTCTCACACTCCAAGAAATACAGAACGTTTTTAAGTGTAAAAATAATTATATCTGCCTATTCAATTAAAATTATAGCGTTATAATTAACTACTAACTACAAATAAATTTTGAAAATTTGTCCAAATGATGCAGTGTGAAAGAGAAAGCTTATTTACTTTAAGTATCAGAACTGATAAAAGCATTTATTTGGAAAAAAGATCAATTTCTTACTACCAAATGTGCATAATAAGATGTTAAAAAAAACATTAAAATAAAGAGATTTATAACAACCTCTCCCTTCAAAACTTAGTTTGATTCTGAAATAAAAAAATAGGCTTTATATCAGAGGAATTAATTAGAAGCGAGCACCTTGCGTAGCCAAAACAAAAAGGTTTTCACAAACAAAAAGATAGATATATGCAGACGTGTTTTTTTTTTTTTTTTTTTTTTTTGCAGCGCATGCCAGAATATCTAGCAGAAGACAGAATTTTTCCTACTTACTTGACAAATATCGTTATATTTTGACACTTTTCCCAAATTTTTATAAATTATAGTCTATGCTATAAATTACAGCCTATGTGCTATTCTGATGTATAAGCTATATTACTGTAAATTTTCATTAAAATCCATTCAGTAGTTTTTGCGTGAAATACCAACAAAGATTTTCACAAACTTTCACATTTATAATATACTAGCTGGTATATCCGTTCTTCGCACGGGTGAACTGAAAAATTAACACAGATTGAAGGAAAAAGAAGTTTTTAATGAGTTAATTTTATGTGAATTGCAAATTAAACAAAAAAAGCTTTTTGCATATCTCAGCTAAACAAAAAAAAAAGAAAGGAAAAAGAAACGCCTTTGTTAAATTTTAAGTATGTAGATCTAATAGCTGATAAAAATGATTTTTTTTATAATTCCTCGTAACACTCTTGAGGGTCGATTTTTCAAAATACATCCCTAAGCTGATCTCTGCTTACCAAAAGTAACACATTGTTAAAAGTTTTGCGTAATGAACGCTTAAAGTAGTGTAAATAATTTATATCTGAAAGTGTAATACATTAATATTACTTTCTGTTGTCTTTATTTTATGTTAAAATTGTAATATTCGCAAGCAACGCCGCTTCTTAAATTATAATGGCGATTCAATAAAAAACATAGCGAAATGTTAACGATAGAGTCAAGTTGGCAAATGCCTAGCTACTTTCGTAGCTCGAGCTTCATTAGAGCTTTGTAAGACCCGCCGTGTAGGGAAGAGATGCACGTTAATACTTTATCCAACCGCATTATGATTTACTGCAGTTTTTTCATACAATATTTTTTTTGGATCACTACATTTACAAATTAAGGGATATACATAAACAAAATACTCCACTTTGGAAAATTTAATCCGTTAGAGCTAATAAATTAAATAAAGATATTCCACTGTAAAATTAATTATATATACCGTTCACTTAAAATAAGTAGTCAAATAATTTTCTAAGGTCTTCATTAACATACAAAAACATAAGACACTTAAATTTTGACAAACTATTTTTTCCGCTAAAATACACATCATGGAACCCGTGCTGCCATATATCTTGGAAGAGTGGATTTCAAAGAATATTCCTACTAATTATTGGTAGAATATTCCTTCTAAGTTGGTGTGTTGTGGTAGTTAGGAGAAAGTGGTGCCAGTTCAGATGTCGTCCACGTTACTGGACTATGGTTCAAAATTACGTGATCCGTTGCCAAAAGCCATCGTGTAGCTGAACAGTGCAACATTAATATTCACTCACTCTCACACTCCAAGAAATACAGAACGTTTTTAAGTGTAAAAATAATTATATCTGCCTATTCAATTAAAATTATAGCGTTATAATTAACTACTAACTACAAATAAATTTTGAAAATTTGTCCAAATGATGCAGTGTGAAAGAGAAAGCTTATTTACTTTAAGTATCAGAACTGATAAAAGCATTTATTTGGAAAAAAGATCAATTTCTTACTACCAAATGTACATAATAAGATGTTAAAAAAACATTAAATAAAGAGAGATTTATAACAACCTCTCCCTTCAAAACTTAGTTTGATTCTGAAATAAAAAAAATAGGCATTATATCAGAGGAATTAATTAGAAGCGAGCACCTTGCGTAGCCAAAACAAAAAAGGGTTTTTCACAAACAAAAGATAGATATATGCAGACGTGGTTTTTTTTTTTTTTGCAGCGCATGCCAGAATATCTAGCAGAAGACAGAATTTTTCCTACTTACTTGACAAATATCGTTATATTTTGACACTTTTCCCAAATTTTTATAAATTATAGTCTATGCTATAAATTACAGCCTATGTGCTATTCTGATGTATAAGCTATATTACTGTAAATTTTCATTAAAATCCATTCAGTAGTTTTTGCGTGAAAGACTAACAAAGATTTTCACAAACTTTCACATTTATAATATACACTGCTCAAAACAATTAGGGGAGCAAGCAAAAAAGTGAAGAAAACCGTGTGAGACAGCCACGTATTGGCATACAATGCATAGTACACGCGTATCAATGCGCAATACAGAAAAAAGGTGTAAAAAAAATTTGGAATTAAGCTTTAATTCTTTGAAAATATGGAAAAAACATGAAAAGATGATTTAGGGCAACAATTTGGTTACATGTAAACGATAAAAAAAAGGTACTGTTTAAACATGATGCATGAGTTTTAATAGGGCGTGTGGTCTCCTCGAACAGTTAAGACTGCTGCACACCTGTTTGCCATGGATGTGATGAGGTTATCGAAGAGGTGCAATCTCCAAGTCTCGGACAGTAGCAGGCGGCCTTGGTCGCGCAGCAATGCGTCGTCCGAGCATGTCCCAAACATGCTCGATTGGATTCAGGTCAGGAGAGCACGCTGGCCATTCCATACGCTGTATTGTTTCAGCTTCAAGCATGTTCTCCACCAGACGAGCTCTATGCGGTCGGGCATTATTATCCTGGAAAACAAAGGAATCTCCAATGGCTCCAGCGTAAGGGATGACATGAGGTCGAAGTATCTCGTCTGCATACCTTCGGCCCGTCAAAGTGCCATTCCGAACGATATGCAGGTCCGTACATCCGCCTATGCTGATTCCATCCCATACCATACAACCAGCTCTTCTGTATTGTGACCTTTCACGAACGAATGCGGGGTTATTTCAAGAGTGCCCCTGTCCCTCCATACAAGAACACGTCGGGTGTCACACTCTAGACTGAATCGGGACTCGTCTGTAAACAGCACTTGGCTCCAATCATGTTGCTCCCAATCTCGATGTTCAGCAGCCCATCTTCTTCGGGCCGCACGGTCGCGTGGGGTCAACGGAATGCAGACCATTGGCCTACGTGCATAGAGCCCTCCCTCATGAAGCCGATTACGTATTGTTTGTCTGGACACCCTTCGTCCTGTTGCCAAGAGTAACTGTCTTTGCAGCTGCGTAGCATTCTCTGTTCTGTTTCGACAGGCTGTTAACTGTATATATCGGTCATCAGTTGATGTAGTGGCGCGTGGCCGACCTGCCCCTGGTCAACGTCTAACATTTCCTGTTTCTTGGAATCGATTCCACAGCCTTGCAACAACACTTCTGGCGACTCCAACAGCGTCCGCGACACTACGTGTTCGGATTCCAGTCTGCCTATAACATGCCATGCCATGGATTCCAATAAATCACGTTGTTGAGACATTTTCAAGTAACCTTGTCTCAAAAAACAATACTGCGCAATCGAATTTCACAGTTACGGCAATAAAACAGAGAGACTTTTCTGTAACATCCCGATTTCTGCCCTTATCTTCTTTTTCTGGTTTTTGACGTCATGAACTTTGATTTGCATATAAAATTTTCTTCTTCCGTTTACTGGTAGGCTTTACATTATGGATGATTCATTTTATGTTACTTATTGGTATACATCTTTGCTTACTTTTGTTAAAATCATGTGCTCCCCTAATTGTTTTGAGCAGTGTATATTAGATATATTAGATTATCTACGAGAGAGAGAGAGTAATATGGATTCGCATAGACAGAGCTTGCCTTTTCCACAAGGTGCAAAAAACTATTTGGTGCTCTAATTTTTTTGTAAAATTAAAAGAATTACTAACACGAACATGTATTACTAATAGATATTTATTTAACGCGCATGATTTTGTTTTTGTTAGTACATTAATTAATTCAGAAAAATTCCAATTTTTTTTGCAATTTTGCTTCAATGCTTATATAGCAAGTGCATTTGCGTTCTGGACACATGCATGTTCGAAGATAATTCTTTATTAATTTTAATTTGCTGGAAATGGATTCAGCACTTGCTATTAGTAACTACAATGTAAAAAAAAGTCTTAGAACAGCTAACACATTTAGAAGAAGTTCATTATTATTATTTAGAATTTATTGCAATGTCTTATGCGTTATTTTACATCCCTTTAATTCAAAATCCAAACCCATAGCAAACCAATTTCCTGGATTAGGTTTTCACATCTATATCTTTGAAATAAAACTTACGAAGTTTTCAGACCATTTTTCTAAGATTTTTATAACCTAGATTCATTTGAAATCAAATAATATTACGTAATTTTTATTTGTGCAATAACAATATCAGTGAGTGTGTAATTAGAGTCGCAAGAGCCAGTTTGGACTAAACACAACAATGATATGAATTACAAAGTTAAAAAAAATAACATCTAGAATCCCACAAACCGGGTTTTCTATAGCTTCATCTGTTTCGTCAATATTTGAGTGGACTGTAAAACTGGTTAAAGAATAAACAATCACTCTTTTTCGCAACGCTAAGCCTACTTTATTCGTGCTTTCGCTTTTGATGGGGTACAACTCGACACTCTCTACTTTTACAAATTTTTTACAGTGCACTGATGACGTAACATTTCGCCCGGCGTTGAAATATACATTTAAAAAAATATACTTAAAAAATACAATTTGCTATATAAAGTTTACAAATGCATAAATGAATTAAATACAAATAAACACAACATTCTAAAATAAGAAAAAAATACAAGTATTCAAAAATAGAAAAAAAAAACTAATATTCTAAGAATATAATATACTTCAGATTACAATTTAATTTACATGATTATTTTCTATTGGTAGGATACATATTTTTGAGATAGAATGTGTGAGAACCCCCGTGGCAGTTTTTAGTTTAATGACTCTGACAGTTCCATAAATAACCTCCAATATTCTTGCCATTGCCCATTTGCAGGGAGGCAAATCATTTTCCTTTAAAGGCACTAAATACCCAACGGCAACATTATTTTTTTTGAACTGCCACTTGTTTCTCTGCTGTAAATGATTAATATAATCATTTTTCCAGCGTTTCCAAATAGTTTGTACACACTTTGTTGTATACTGCCACCTAGATAGTCTATTATCTGAAATATCTAAAATTGTAGGCTCAGGTATTGCACTTATAGGTCGACCAATTATAAAATGTCCAGGAGTTAAAACTTCATATGCATTGATATTATCTGACAATGGGACTAATGGACGTGAATTAAGTATACCTTCAATTTGAATTATTATTGTCTGGAATTCTTCGAAAGAGTTATTTTACTATTAACTAAAGTTCTATAGAGATGGTGTTTGAATGATTTTACCCCTGCCTCCCACAAACCCCCGACATTAGGAGAGCGAGGTGGGATAAATTTCCACTGGATAGCTTCTGAAGCAAAATAATTTGATAATGTCTCGTTTTTGTTTCAAATTAATTTTATGAAACGATTTAATTCTGCAGCTGCGCCTTTAAAATTAGTTGCGTTATCGGACATTAATGTAGAAATACGGCCTCTGCGGGCACATAGCCTCTTCAAAGCTGCAATTAATGCTTCAGTTGCTAAATCAGTCACTGCCTCTAAATGAATAGCCTTTGTAGCCAAGCATACAAAAATAGCAACATAAACTTTTGAAAATATCCCCTTTCTCTGATTTTTAAATTTTATTTGAAAAGGTCCGCAAAAATCCACCCCAGAGTTTAAAAATGGCGCACTTGGAGTTACTCTCTCTGATGGTAGATTTCCCATTGTTTGATCTACCCCAGTAGGCTTCTGTCTAAAGCATGCAATGCAATCATGAACTGTTTTTCGTGCAATACCCTTGCCATTAATGGGCCAAAACTGCATTCTAATTTGATCCCTGAGCACTAATATGAAAAAACTTCTTATGTATTTGCTCAAAAAGTAATTTAGTAAATTTATGTTTACTAGGTATAATTATTTGATGTTTCGCTTCAAATGGTAAATCAGCATTACTAGGCCTTCCACCAACTCTGAGTAAAGAATTCTCATCTAAGAAAGAATCTGAAGCCCTTAAGGGGACTTGGCACCCTTTGAGCCAACTTCTTTATTTACGTATTTAAAAATTATATTTTATCATTTTATACAATGTTTCTATTCAAGAAAATGTTACCAGATGAAAATTTTCATATATTATTCACACAATTTTAAAAATTTTAATTTTTTGAAGAAAATTGGGAAAATTTTAAAATCCTACTCCTTTTGTAAAAATTAATTTTTTGACCTGAAATTTTTTTTATAATACTCTTATGGATGATCTAAACAACTTTAGGGATCGATTTTAGAATAACTTCATTCGTTTTCGAGAAAAAAAATAAAATGTTGATATACAGGCTAAAAATCAACGAAAAAGCCAACATGTCTTACATTTTATTTTTTTTTAAAAAAAGTATTCAGTTTATAGCAAAAAACGGATCCCTAATTTTATTACATGCTTTATTTTCAACACGCAAGAAAAAATTGGAAGTGATTGGAAAATAATTGTCGAAGGAGTAGCATTTTGAATGCACTAAGGTTTCGAAAAACACAAACTGAGAAAAACAGGTTTAAAGTTTATAATTCTGAAAAAATAATTATTATAAGCTTAATAAAACTTAAAATACCACTTTAAGATATTACTTATACGTTTTTCTTTAAAATCATTGCATTTTCATATGTTTTCAACCCACGCATTTTTATAAATGATCAACTTTTAGAGAGTACTAATTGCCCATGAAAATTCAAGAAAAATGTTAAAAAAAATTTTTTTTCTGTCACGACAGAAATTTTAGCTGTTTTTCTTCTTATAATATTAAAGTATTACATTTGTATGAAAAATATATCAGGAAGAAGAACTGAAATTATAAAATTATTAATATAAAATGCCTTAATTTAAAAATTTTACATGCACACATTTCACAAGGAAGAAAAATTACATTATTGTATTGCCTCGGTAATATTCTGCTTTTAATACTACACATTCTTTTTTATAGTTATTATTTCTATTTCTAAAATAGATTTTTTTTTTATCATAAAGCATTTTTTAGCTTTTTTTTCTAAAAAGGGGGTGTGGCTGAATTGCCTAATTTGTTTTCAAATGAAGTTTTAGTCAACTTCTAACTTTCCGACATGCACAAGTGATATATCAATCGAAAGATAATAATGCAAAGAATAAGATTAAATGAAAATAAAAAAAACGATAGGTTTGTGATTTTTAGGGTACCAAGTTGCCTTAACTTACTTGTTTTTGAAACACCTTTATCTTTTTTCAAGGCATCGATTTCTGCTTTAAACTCACTTAATTGGGCCATTTTAGCTAAAAATTCCGTACTCCTCTTTATCTCATCTGCAGTTAGATACTTCTCCTTATTACAAGACTCCTTAGCTTTGATGTTATTAATGAACCCTAAAATAAAGCTAAAAATTCTAATTAATTTTATGAAATTATTTGTAACATTAAAGAGTTCATCATAAAAATTTGAACACTCAGTAATTGAAAGAGTCACAGCACATTTTAGTTCATCTCTGTAAGAAGAATCAGGAAAAAGCTGATTGTCCTCGTATTCCTCAGTTTGTAAATCTGGACCCGATAACCACATTTCGTTGTTTAAAAGTTCATCTACATTGCAGCCTCTAGAAATTAAGTCGTCAGGATTGTTCTTGGAGCTCACATGTTTCCAATGACAGTCTTTTGAAAGTGTTTGGATCTCCGTCACCCTGTTGCTGACAAATGTTTTGAGTTTATAAGGTTCAGTCTTTATCCCGCTAAAGCAATCGTTGAGTCCGTCCACATCCAAATTTTATGTATAGGTAATTGTAGAATTGGCACAACCTTTTTGACTAATCTCGATAGTAGTAAAGCTGCAGACAGTTCTAACCTTGGTATGGTGAGTGTTTTCAAAGGAGCCACTTTGGACTTGCTGCATAATAATCTAGTTCGAGACTGTCCAGATTCGTTGAAACATTTTATGTAGACAACAGCAGCATAGGCATGTTCTGATGCATCGGAAAAGCCATGCATTTCAATCCTTATTGTTGCAGGAAGTAGAATGCACCTTGGGATTTTGAAGTTATTTACTTTCGAGATAATTTTTGGTAGAAGTTCTTCCACTCTTCCATTGCATCTGGTGGTAGCTGTTCACTCCAATATAATTTTATTTTCCAAAGTTCTTGGATGAATATCTTAGCCTTCGTAACAATGGGTCCAATCAGGCCCAAAGGGTCATAGAACCTTGCAATTTCTGAAAGCACGTCTCTTTTTGAGAAGTTGACTTTGTCACTAATCTTTACCTTGTATGTGAGGCAATCCACCTTTGGATCCCATAGCATACCTAATGTTTTCACTAGAGCATCCTGAAATTCCTTATTAAACACATATGAAGATGCAGATAAATCTTTCAACAGTTCTGGGCTATTTGACACCCATTTGTGTAGCTCAAAACCACCTCTCAGTAATAGTTGAGATAATCTGGTTTGAAGTTTTTCTGCACCCTCTAATGTAGACACCCCAGAAGGAACATCATCAATATAACTATCATTACAAATCACATCTGCTGCGTCAGGAAATTCCACTTTTTCTTCATCTGCTAAGGCCTTTAAGGCTCTGGTAGCTAAAAATGGTGCAGAAACTGTCCCATAGGTTACGGTAGCTAGTTTGTAAGTCTTGACTGGAGCATCTGCCCTAGTCTTCCACATAATTCGTTGTAAATCCCTTTGATTAGGATCAACAAGTATCTGCCTGTACATTTTTTTAATATCTGTACTAAACGCGTGCTCGTGTTTTCTAAATTACTGACTATGGAAAAGAGATCTTGTTAATAATTTCTCCGTTTAGTGAAATGGAGTTTAGAGAAAAACCGCTTGTTGTCTTTGCACTTGTATCGAAGACAACTCTCAATGGAGTGGATGTCTTCTCTGGTTTGTATACGGAATGGTGAGGAATGTAATAGTTAATCTTATCTAATGCTTCATCTTTAATCTCCTCCATATGGCCTAAAAGTTCCTATTCACTCATAAATTCTTTATACAAAGTTCCCATTGTATTGTTTTTGTTTAATTTTTCCCAAATACCATTTAGTCACTTGACCGCATTCTCTTTGGAATATCCTAATAATGTTTCTGCATTTTCCTTTATGGGTAACCGAACTATAAATCTTCCCGTTTTATCTCTTTTATAGGTACAAACAAAATGTTCCTCACAATAAATTTCCTCTTCACATTTTGTAATTTCTTTAGAATCATCTGGAAGTGATTCCAGTTCAAAGAATTTTTTTACTGTTATATCTACGCTTGGTTCACTCATTAAACAACAATTGGCTTGTTGTTGTGACTGAGGTAGGGTACCTGTGACTAAATAGCCAAATTTTGTATTTTGTAAAATTACATTTCCCTCCTGAAAATAATGTTGTTCTGGATTTAAAATTTCAAAAAATAGTTCACTTCCTATCAATACATCTATTTGACCTGGCATATGGAAATTAGAATCTGCCAGCTCAATTGAAGCTGGAATATTTAAATCCGATATATTTAATTTCGATACAGGAATCGCATCGGTAATTTTAGGTAAAAGTGAAAATTGTACATTGCGTGCAAAAGTATAATCCCGATTTGACACTTCAATATTTGATGAATATTTCGAGGATTGCGTAATTCCGTTAATGCCTGTTATAGATTGGTTTGCAGACCTAAATTTAAATCCCAACTTTCTTGCTATGTCTTCTCTCATAACGCATATCGTAGACGCATTATCTAATAATCCTCTTAACTTAATTCTATATCCATCAGCACTTTTAACGAAAATCATGAATGTATTTAATAAAACACATTTATTTCCATAAGTCAAAACCGCAACTTCTGGCTGACCTTCAAACCGAGTAGTATTCGATTTGGTCTCTATCCCCCTTTCCCCTACAGTGTGATTTTAAACTGCAGAGCAAAGTTCATCAGAATCGTGAAGCAATGAACCTTTGCAACCACTAACTGTGCATTTGTATTTAGACACGCAGGCACCAGAATTAAGTCTGAGGCAATTTATACAAAGTTTGTTATTGCTAACAAATTTCTTTCTTCACTCCACAGACGTATTTTGAAATGCAATACATTTATAAAAAGGATGAGAATTTCGACATAGAATACAAGGTTTAACAGTTATTTTTTTACTATTAACTACCAGCGATTTGGCTTTAGTTGACATTGCAGTATTTTTATGGATCATTTTAGTACTAGGAATGCGAGCAATGTTTTCTAACACGGCACTTCTCTTTTCTAAAAATTTCATAATAGAATCAAATGTTGGAACTTCAACGAAAGTTCGAATTGTTTTCTAGATTCTTTGAAGAATTATATTTATTAAAATTATATCTGATAGATCATTCTGTTCATATTTCAAAACGTTAAGTGCTCTAATGTTTCTATTGATACAATCCATTAAAGCGCACAGTTCTTTGGCTGATTCGCTATAAATTTTTTCATAATTAATTATCTCAAGGACATGAGAATCTATCAACTGTCGTTTGTTTTCATAACGATCTTCTAATGCTTTAAAGAGAGAATCGAAACTATCGCTAGGCGATTCCAAGAGCTTTGCTTCTCCTTTTAGAGATGCTCGAAGATAGTATAGTTTTTGCGAATCATTCAATTGCTCATTATTACTTATGAAATTAACCCTCTAACCGGATAGCACGGAAAATTCCGTCAGTGTAAAGATGCTTCGAAAATGGACTGCACTGATTTTTCTGCCTTCAAGTAACGTTTTCAAAAGCGGATTAGCCGCACTTTTCTGAAATCCTTTCCCCCTTTTAAAGGTTTAACATCTTGAAAGATAATTGGGGACGGTGGAAGCAACACAGCAGGACACTGAGGGGAAGTTTTATGGCTCGCAGGAAACCCCGTGTTTTGACCCTGGGGCAATCGTAAAAAATCGGGGGGAAATTTCTTTAGACCTCAGGAAGTGTTTACTTGTTACCTCGTATTTTAAAAGTTTTGAAAAGTCCCAACGCATAAGTAAAATATGTTACAATTCCCTTTTGGTTTCATATTAATTTGAAACTGTAACAAGTTGGGGCGTGTCAGTGCAATCTGCTATTTTATATAGTTAGACAAATTATCTTTTTTTAAGTATATTCTTTCGCTTCATTTTTCTTATTTTAATCAAAGCTTTCAGTTTTTAAAACATGATTATTTTATTATAAGATACCGAAAAAATTAATAAAACACCAAACTCTTTAAAATTTGAAATCTTTTCAATTTTCCAATCACTAAAAATGAATAAATTTAAACTTCATCAAATCATTTGAAACATTTTCTTACACTTTGATAAAAATAATAACGAAAGAAAAACTAATTAAGATTTATTAGTTTTTTTTTTTTTTTAGATTTCAAAGCCCAAGTGTTCAGGGAAGTTTAAGTACAGTGCCTAGTTATATATTGTTAAAATACACCGAATTATATTTGAATTTTAAGTGCTTCAACTTCAGTTTACATCAAAGAGAACATGAATAAGGATTTTCACACATTTTTTTTATAACTTGAATGTTTGAATAAATGGTAATCAAAAATATACGGAAAAATTTAAAGTAGACATTTATGCATATAAATAAACATAAAAATCAATTTTAAATTCCAGCTATTCAAAAACATTCGAATTATTGTTCAAAAATATCTATTTATACAAAATACCTCAACATTTATCTTTTTTAAAGGCTAACTGAATAAGTAATTAAAATCTGGATATTTTTTGAAATCTCGACCGTATAAAGCTAGAAATTTTATGTTAGAAATTCCATTTGAAATTTCGAAGCAAAAAGGCATCACGCAGTTAAAAATTATTTACCATAAGTTTTAGCAATTGTTCGAGTATAATAAAAATTTCAAATTTTATTATATAGCTTCTTTGGTATCTTTTAATATATTTCGAAGATTTCATACAATTCAGTTGAAAAGTGCATGCTAAGAGCAAAAAATATACTAAAAAAATTGATGAATATACAATTACAATAAATTCTTACATAGAAGCAAAACTGAGAAGGTAAAGCGTAGGAATGAAAAATTTTGAGTATATCTGAAGTAGTTTTCGAAATATTTATTTTAAATTTCAGAAAATTTGTGTGCGTTATGTTATACTTAATATTAATTAAATGGTTAAAATAATATGTTAATATTAGTCATGTAATCGTTTGATGACACATTCATATACTAATAAAAAATATCATGGTCATTGATGCGAATGTCAAGAATTTTATGTAATTTTAAATTCAGACATTAAAATATTGATGTAGAAAATATAAAAACGACCATCTAAAATACATGAAAATGCAGTCTGCTATAAAATGATCTTGACAAACAAAATCCGGCATTTTCACTTACTATGGCAGAGCCGGCTTAGTCAGGGCGATCTGAAAAACAGAGAGAGAACCGCGGTTTTGATGGATGCCGCTCTAGCTTTTAAAGTTCCCAGGAAAATTACATATATATAAATTACAAATGCAAAAATAAATCTTGTAATTTTCCATACATTTTTATAACAACGAATTGTGGAATTGGCTTCCAATACATTGTTGTGTTTGACAATATGTAAGGTAACCAACCCTACTTTAGATAGATTTGTACTACTTTTTCGTAACCGTATTCCTTTTAAAATTAATTCGTGCAGCCGAAATACACCTTTTGCACCCTTAAAAATTTATGTAAACTATAACGGTTAATTTTAATTTATGCAACTTGTGAAATGTTCATAATTAACCATTTCCGTCTAAACAGTTTACATGAAAAAAAAGTTTGGACTCCCTCATTCATTAGGGATTTATATAAGATTCTAACATTAAATTTTATTTTTCACCGAATAGGATCGAGTGGTAGTGTATAGTGCTTCCCCACCACAGGTCTGGGGTTCTATTAACGGGCTGCGCAAGGTCGACTCTGCCTTTTATGATGGGCACAGTAGTTCCTGGCCCTCATGGATTGTTGTGCCACTGAGTTTGAGTCTTAAGTTTGAGGATTACCTCACTTTGGGGATACCCCTTAGATAAACATGTATTTCCATTCATTTGCAATTAAACATTTTTTTTTTCAATTACGTTTATTTCAGAAGGAAGTTTGATTTTTCAAATGTATTTGCTTAATAACATGTATATTTGTGTATTATATTAAACATTTGATCAATCCCAAATTACATGTTTTTAGCTCCTCTAAAAGCTTTTAGGATTTTACAACTGATCTTACAATCCATATACGTTTTATAGTAGTATATTTAAAAATGATAAAGACATTTTTACGACTGTATGAGCTTTTATGCCTCGTTTATAAATATAAAAAATTGCATTCAGCTACAGTTTTTAAAATGTACTGAAATAAGTGGAGGAATAGGATATTTACATATTATGAATATTTTTGACTGCAGTAAGATATATTTATATTTCAGTTTCTTTACAATTTGAATAGAAGTTGTAAGCCATTTTGCAAATAGTTTGATATTGAGTATAAACCCATAGGCTGTTTAATATTGTAAAGTGTTTTACTTTGATACCAGCACACATTAAAATAAGGCTCATTTGCAGTTATATGATCAGCTTCAGTGATATTTAAATTTTCAAAAATAGTCTACACGTACGAAAACATTCTTTCACAACCGCACACCCCACATCTCATACTATATCTTTCCTACAGCAGGAAATATTTGTGTATACTGAAAAATTTAATACAGGATACATTTTCAAGTGTTAAATTTGTTTTTAAAATTTGGTATGAATACATTGTGGAACTGTCGGTTAACTTCACTGAACAAAATTGTTTTAAGTGTACTGTTTTGAAAGACAAAATTAATTAGGGAGAACTTTTCTCACAATAGAATTTGTAATGACTGAATTGTGTGAAAAATGTAGTTATCGATGTGTGACATTTTCCTTGTAATAAAAGAAACAGAAAGATAAGAAATTTAACTTGAGTAGAAAATGGTTTAGAAGTACTGTCATGCGCATTTGAAGAAGTATATCCCCCATTAAAAAAAAAAAAATTATTGACTGAATGTGTGTTATGTCCATCACAAATGCCGATGTAAAAAGGAATTTTTATTTAATACAAGAAGTTCGAAAAAAAGAACACTAGGAAGGAAAATTTAAATTTTTCGAAAAATATTCAGTTAACATAAAAATATCATTTATATGATTTAAATTTAAATAAATTAAAAGTATTGAAATCATTTTTATGTTATTTTAAATTAAAAATATAATTGAATAGAGAAAGATCTGTTTTATTTCATAAATATGCACCATTTATTGTCTTATTGTTTAAAAAAAAAAAAAAAGATAGGGCCTTTACTCTTTTTACCTCATAACTTTTTTAAAAACAGGAAAGTGAGCGCGTTTTCTTACTCTCATATTCAAAAATGAATACAGGATGCTTTTTTTTCTGGTTCAAATCGCAATACCAAAATATATATTTTTTTTTAATTTTTAAAAAATGACAGAAAAATAAATTTTTTTGAAGAAAATACAACTATTTTTCAACTTTTAACACGCCATTTATTTCATGTTTTTTTTACCCTACATTTTGTTTTAATTTTACTGTGACTGAATCTATCGGGAAAACGACAGAGTAGAACTACGGTTTTCATACAAGATTGCCCAAGGCAACTTAACAGCTAGCTGTAAACGATTGCTATCCTGGTTCTCACGCCGAAAGTCAAAGACGCTGAACTAAGTCATAAAATTGTCCCCTTTCGACCTCCCAAGTTTTAAAAAGGGGAAAAAATTGAAGTCTGTTGCATTTTTGAAGGGAATAGGAAAATAAGAGTGAAACGCTTTCGGAGTAACTTTTCAGGAGGAAGGTATCCACTTAGAGGGTTAATAAATTGATTTTTGAAAATAGAAAATTCTGCTATTATACCAGAAAATTCTGTCAATGGAATTTGAGGTAAGCGGATACTATTTTTACCATTGTCATTTAAATTGATGTTTACATTTTCAGAATTTTTCAAAGAATACATTAAAAGTTTGAGACCTACCTCTGTTGTCTCTATCCGTTGATTTATATCTTCAATGTCCAGTTGAAAGATTTCCAAGCTTTCGAAAGTTTCTATTTCACAATAATCCTCAGCTATTTTATCTAGATTTATCTGTAATTGCTCAATTTTTTTGAGTTTAATTTCGATTTCAGTGACACTAGTATCCTTTGACACTGTCTTCTCCGAGGTAAAAGCCTCTAACCTAGTGAAAGTTCCTTTAATTGAATCTTTTAAACGATTCAATTTCTCTTCAGTAGCTACGTTGGAGTTATTTTTATTTTCCGTTTTGTTACCCATTTTCTTTGGTTTCGTAGGACCAATGTTTCGTCAATATTTGAGTGGACTGTAAAACTGGTTAAAGAATAAAATATCAGTCTTTTTCGCAACGCTAAGCCTACTTTATTCGTGCACCCGCTTTTGATGGGGTACAGCTCGACACTCTCTACTTTTACAAATGGCGCTACAGTGCGCTGATGATGTAACATCATCTTTTGCTATTTCGAAACACAGTAGAATCCCAAGGACTCGGCCTAATGTGGACCGAAGGTGGCTGAGTTTGTGAAAATGCTGCGTTATCGAGAATTGGATTAAAAAGGAAATAAGTACATATGTTTCCTCAGAAAATATTGTATTGTACTTGCATGTATTTTTTGCTTGGGAATACAACAAAAAATGAACTTTTCCAATACCCTTAAACAAAAGAAAAAAAATTTTTTTTTCATAAAGACATTTACTACATGAACATTTGGAAATGTACACAGCACGGGTTTGCATGAAATTTTTTTTCGGCCTTCAAGGGTGGTCGAGTTATCCGGACTGTCGGGTGACCGAATGCCGAGTTTACTGGACTCTACTGCATACTCTTTTTCTGTTTCAAATTCGTTTTTATGGAAAATGATCTGAAACATTTAAATGACGTGCTTGCACTTTTGCCTCGTCTAAAAATATGTTAAATTTTGGATTGCAGTTTTTATTTTGTTGATTAAATTAGAAGAATAATTGTTTTTACTTAAAATAATTAATTAATAATGCTAATTTTGGACAATATTGCAAACCATACCATTAAGCATAAAATAAATGGTGTTTCTTGTATTGAATCCTATAAACTTTTAGCTTCGAATACCGCTGCGTTATTGTTACTTACAATTACAAATTTTTCCAGTTTAAGTGTGGATCCTCGGGAGTTCTCCGAGTCAAATAACAAAAACTGAACACTCCCATGATCAAGAATTAGTTTAAAAATTGTCGCAATTCAAAGATCTACATTAATAATGCTAAGATGAAATGTTCTTTTCTTCATATTGACAATGATAGGAATATTGTCAAGAGGTCACATCTGTACAAGAATACATTATTTTAGTTTTTCATCATGTTGGCCCCGGGGAGTAGCATCCACGCGCCCCCCAGATGGCTAGCCCCTACGCCTTAAAACGTCCCTGGAGCGGGGGTTTAAGTGCTAAATATTAAAGCGCCTCAAGTAAATTGCCTAATTAATGTCTTAAAATCAGCTATAATATTGGTGGTCACGAACTGGACATCTCTTCCCTCCCAGTGTGAAGTAAATAGAATGAGAAAATGGCAGAGTTATTTTTAGTTTTGAAAGAAAATAAAAGGAAAGAGGTATTTGCCTCGAGCAACGATTACGTGTAGGGAGACACACAAAATGCTTCAATTCTTATAATGCTCTTGCTCGTTATAGGTACATGCAAGTCTTAAAGGATGAAAAAAACAAACAAACCATAAGGTAATAAAAAAATGCATTGGTCTCATACAGTATTGAACAAAGCAGATAGACTTTATTAACAATGGCATTATTATAAGAAACTGCCCAAAAAAGCAAACAAACCAAAGTCTTTTAGTAAGGGGCATGACCTTCTGTAACTGTAATATGGCACCATTTGTTTATACTCAACATTAGATTATCTTGCAGTTCTTGAGGTAAAATTTCTTGTTACTTAAGAAGATTTTGAATCAGTTATCTGATATTGTGTCCGGAGAATATGATCCCACACGTGAGCCATAGATAGTTTGACTTAATGAAACAACTCACATCGTTAAAGAAGTTGCAGCGACCTTACAGCTCAACATAACGACTCCAAAACTGAACTGAATTGATCTGTTATTCTTGTAGCGTGCCTGATTCCATGTGTTGTAGTTTTTAGAAGTTTACCTCTTAATTGCTCGTTTAATCTTTAAAGTTAATAAATGTTTATTGTTATTTAATTCAACCGTGTTGTAGTGAAGAATGCCTAACCACGCAACGCGGCAGTGGTGACCCTTTTTGGACTTAAAAACACGTAAGCTATTCTGTTCTACTGGCGAATGCAATACAAATTATTCTACTACGGATGATCAGTACGTAGCGAAAGATTTTTTTTCTCCTTCTCCTCAAGGCCACTTGAAGCATCTGCTCGGAGATTCGTTTCGCTTCCTGCTTATTCAACAATATGACTAGTGAAACCGTTGAAGTCGCTCGTATTGCGTTGCGGCTGCCGCCGTTTTGGAAATCCAACGTTCGTCTATGGATTGCGCAATGCGACCATGCATTCACATTCAGTGGTATCTCCAGTGATGATACTAAGTATTCTGCTTTGGTTGCGAACCTGGATGCTGAAACTCTCTCCTACGTGTCGGACATTGTGTTAAGCCCTCCGAACAGTGACAAATATCACACTCTCTCGCAGCGGCTCATCACCCAATTTAGCGACTCGGAGACTCAAAAATTAAGAAACTGCTTACTGACCTTCAGCTAGGAGATGAGAAGCCCAGCCACCTGTTGCGAAAAATGAAAGAGCTGTCTAATGGCCAACTCCAGGATGACTTTCTGCAAAGTTTGTGGCTTCAAAGAATGCCACCACATATCCAGACTGTTTTATCTGCATCCTCAGAGCCTTTGGATAAACTGGCTATCATCGCTGATAAAGTTTCTGAGGTTGTTGGTGCGTCCTCGACTATCTGTGCTGCCACAACTGTTCCTCCACCATCCCAGTCATCTTCATGCAGTGTTCAGCCAACCATGGACTCTCTCGCCAGGCAGATCCAAGAGCTGTCTCTACAAGTTGCTGAACTGACAAGAGAGCACAATTCTTCTCGCCACCAACGATATAGTTATGACCGCCGGAGATCACATTCACGCTCTAGAAGTGTCAATAGAGGAAGTGGCATCTGCTACTATCATCGCCGTTATAAAGAGCAGGCCCGCAAGTGTGTTTCACCTTGTGCATTTGTGCAAAAAAACGAGTAAGCTCTGTCATAGCTGGAATGGCAGAGCCCTCGAAACATACCAGCCGGTTATTTTTATTAGACCGCAAGTCTGGCCAGAAATTCCTCATAGACTCTGGAAGTGAAATCTGTGTCATCCCACCTTCTCCAACTATGAATAAATCACCTCAGTCTAACTTCTCCTTATTTGCTGCTAATAATACCAAAATTCCAGCCTATGGTATGATCCGTAAAGAACTGAACCTGGGTCTGAGGCGACCTTTTATCTGGACTTTCATAATTGCTGATGTATCATCTCCTATAATTGGTGCTGATTTTCTAAAGCACTTCAACCTTTTAATCGACCTTAAGAAAAAAAAGGTTGGTGGATGTGGAAACTTCTCTTTTCACTTCTTGTGTTTTTTCAAATATTGTACAGCCCTCAATCCTCACTGTAGATGCAAACATCAGTTTTAAAAACATCTTATCGGAATATCCAGACCTCAGCAACCCTTCTTTAATTTCCAAATCAGCATCACATGGCACAGTCCACCATATTATTACTACTGGTCCACCAGTCACTGCCAGGCCTAGAAGGCTACACCCTAAACTGTATGATGCACTGAAGGTAGAATTTGAATTTCTTCTTGCTCAAGGCATTATTAGACCTTCCAAAAGTCCCTGGAGTTCTCCTCTTCATGTTGTGCCCAAATCTGACTCTACAGTTAGACCTGTTGGGGATTACAGGCAGCTGAATTCTGTTACTGAGTTCGACAGCTACCCCATGCCTTATTTGAATGACTTTGCTCATGCACTACATGGCAAGAAGATATTTTCCAAAATAGACATTTTTAAGGCATTCCACCAAATCCCTATAGCTGAGTGTGATATTCCTAAGACAGCTGTAACAACTCCATGGGGTCTTTACGAATATACCCATTTGTGTTTTGGCCTTGTGAATGCACCACAAACCTTTATGCGATTCATGCATGAAGTACTAAGAGGACTTCCTTTTTGTTTTGTCTACTTGGATGATATTTTGTGTTACTCAGAAAATGCTGAGGAGCATCGTTCTCACTTAAGAACTATATTCCAAAGACTGAGCTCATATGGTTTAAAACTAAATATCTCTAAATGTGTATTTGGTGTGACTGAACTCATTTTCCTTGGCCACCTTATCACCCTGATGGCATTAAGCCATTGCCTGAAAAAGTTCAAGCAGTTCTTGATTACAAACAACCAGAGACTGTTGGCTCTCTGAGAAAATTTTTAGGACTGTTAAATTTTTATAGACGTTTCTTGCCCAAAGCAGCTGAACAACAGTATCTTTTAAGTGAATTTTTAAAAGGTTCTAAAGGTAAGAAGGACTCAAAGCCTTTAAACTGGTCTTCTGAGGCAATTACAGCATTTCAGAGGTGTAAACAAGCTCTTGCTGATGCTGCACTTCTTGCTCATCCTTCACCTTCTGCCCCGCTTGCTCTTCATGTGGACGCCTCTGATTATGCCATAGGAGGTGCACTTCACCAAGTTGTGGACTCTGAGCTACAGCCATTGGCTTTCTTTTCCAGAAAACTTACTTCATCTGAAAAGTCTTACAGTGCCTACGACCGTGAACTCCTTACTATCTACTCGGCTATCCGACACTTTCGGTATATGCTGGAAGCTACAAATTTCACAATGTTTACTGACCACAAGCCCCTCACTTATGCTGTTAGGCAAAAAAGTGACAAGTGTTCTCCACGGCAGATCCGTCAGCTGGATTTCATCTCTCAGTTCACCACAAATATTGTACACATTCCAGGATCTGACAATATTGCTGCTGATGTTCTCTCTCGTGTTTCTGCAATCACCTTCCCAAGTCAAATTGACTATGACTGTATTGCTGAGACTCAACAGACTGATCAGGAGCTTCACACCCTAATAGCATCTGGAACTTCCTTGGAACTCAAAAAGGTAACTTTTCCCAATTCGTCTATTGAAATTATGTGTGATCTATCAACGGGCACAGCCAGACCCTACATCCCAAAAACAGCATCGCCAAGATGTTTTCTCTGCTATGCATAATTTATCCCATCCTGGCATACGTCGATCAGTGCATTTGATGAAGCAGCGTTTTGTTTGGCCATCAATCTCATCAGATGTAGCTAAGTGGGCAAGACACTGCCTAGCTTGCCAAAAATCCAAAATTCATCGTCATACTAGATCACCTCTTTCATCATTTCAAGAACCTTCCCAACGTTTTGATCATGTTCATCTGGATCTCATTGGACCTCTACCTCCATCAAATGGCTACACCTATTGCCTGACAATGATTGACCGTTTTTCGAAATGGCCAGAGGCCCAACCTCTCAAAGACATAACTGCTGAGACTGTGGCTGAGGCCTTCTTTTCCTCTTGGGTGTCTCGCTTTGGAACTCCTGCAATTCTCACAACCGACAGGGGCAGGCAGTTTGAGTCCTCGCTCTTCAAAGCTCTTAGCAAACTACTTGGTGTTCAGAAGTGTCGTACAACTGGATACCACCCTCAAGCTAATGGGATGATCGAAGAATTGCACCGCCCATTGAAAAGTGCAATCAAATGCCATGCTACTGAGCGTTGGACAGAAGTACTCCCTATCATCTTACTAGGTCTACGAGCTTCTCTTAAAGAAGATATTCTGTGTACCCCAGCTGAATTAGTTTTTGGGACCACTATTCGACTGCCAGGGGAGATGTTTGACTCTTCCAAGCCAGACGATGATGTTGTGAATTTTGTTTCGAAACTTAAGTCTCACATGCAATCACTTCACCCTAAACCACCAAAACACCATGGCAAACGTCCAGTTTTTATCCATCCAGGACTGTTGGAAGCAACACATGTTTTTCTTCGCCGAGACATGTTACGTCGTCCACTTCAACAACCCTATGATGGCCCTTTCAAAGTCTTACAAAGGAAGGATAAAGTGTTTTTCCTTGACATCAATGGTAAACGGGTATCTGTATCTATTGATAGATGCAAACCTGCCTTCTTTCTTAGCGCTGAGGACTTGCAACTACCTCAAACCAAGAATGAAATACCTGCTACTGTGGAACCTAATGCAACAGCTTCAACACCTGCTACTGCGGAATCTGATCCAACAGCTTCAACGCCTACCCAGCCATCTACACGTTCTGGTCGCAAAGTTCATCTTCCAACTAGGTATCGTTGACACCGGAAGGGGAGTATGCAGCGACCTTACAGCTCAACATAACTACTCCAAAACTGAACTGAATTGATCTGTTATTCTTGTAGCGTGCCTGATTCCATGTGTTGTAGTTTTTAGAAGTTTACCTCTTAATTGCTCGTTTAATCTTTAAAGTTAATAAATGTTTATTGTTATTTAATTCAACCGTGTTGTAGTGAAGAATGCCTAACCACGCAACGCGGCAAAGTGATTGCATGGATACGGTGTTCAGTCTTTGTGTTTATGGCATCAATGTAAATAGTACCATCGATGGATAGCTATCACTGGAATGTAGATCATCTTTATGAAGGCGTTTGTCAGTAAACCATGACATCTGTTATCCAGTTACTGTACGTAGTTGCTGAGCTATGTTGCCTGGTTTCGGTCTCCTTTTGCCTGCACGATTATATATCGGTGCACATCACATGTCATTGTTTTCCTCAGCATATCACCACTATAACAGTACCTGTACTTTACATTTCTAAGCTTGTGATAAACACTTTTGTTGTTTCCGAACTTTTAGGTAACACTCATCAAACTTTATCCTTCCTCAAATTTGTTGATTCTACCACGTGTGAAGACGTTTCGAGGATTTCTTGTAGGTATACATGGGCCTAGGTAACAATGGGGGGGGCTCTTCTCGTTTTCAATTCAATCTTTACAAGATCATGATTTAAATAATTTTAATGGTCAGATGTTTTTTCTCTGAAAAACAGGGAATTTCGGACAGTATATCAACTGGCTACATGTTATGACCGTCGTCCATATATAGGTTTAGGCCTACCACCATAACCTTCATTACTCATTCAATCAAAAGGCAGCAGTCGGTCGAGCCGGTTTGTGCGATTATAAGTCATGCCCATTTATTTGTTTTGGGTTATTATTTGTACGAGTATTTGACAACGTATGCGATGTACTGTCTACATTTAAGAGCCATAGGTGGGGCTGATATTTGAGTAAGGGACCAAGGTATACTTTTGCATAGGGGCCAAAGTCCTTAAGACATCCCTGTAGGCATATAACATGTATGCTTTTTCATTTGCTATTTATTGTTTATTGGACAGGTAGTATTTCTTTAGTGGATTCCTGGAAAGATTTTAGAGCATTCACTTTTTTTACCTTGACACTTTCAGGGGTATGCTAGAAGTATACAGAAAAAGGTCAACTTTATTAAAATAAGGGCCATATTTGTTAAATTATTAGCGACATAAATAATAATTACAATTGCATATTTGTGTTCTAAAAGAAGATGAAAGGAGCAGTATCAAAAATGAGGAAAGATCGCAGAAGTATCCTGGATGACCATTACCCATGTTTACAAAAGACAATAAACCATTTGGGAATGGACTCGATTCACCTGACGTCATAGTCACATGTCATCGCCCAGCGCGGATTATCAACAAATAGCCATGTGCTTCCTTCGACTGAGTATTTAGCCGCCATTTTCGGAGAGATTTGCACCTCTTCTATCGAGCAGCAAAATGAGATACTGCAGCGCATTAAATTGTCGTAATGCAAAAGGAAAGTCTGACTTTGAAAACCTTTTTTTCGTTTCCGCTAAAGGATCCATGTTTATTAAAAAAGTGGTTGCAAAACTTGGGCAGAAAAAATTTCAAAACGACTAAGTATTCCTCAGTATGTCCCGAACATTTTGAAGAAGCATGCGTTTTGTACCAGACTTTCACTAACAGAAGGCAATTGAAACCGAATTCAGTGCCCACAAAATTCTGTTTTTTCGAGCCACCATCTAATCAAATTTTGCAGAGAAGGAATAAATCTTCGATGTCACAGAAATTAAAAGATGTTCCAAAAGACATTTCGACTGAAATGTGTGTGTGATTACTTTTTAATTATTTCATTTTCAATATTTTTTGTTTTTATCAAATACGCCGACTATATTTCAAGTTTCAAAAAGTGATATATTTTCTGAGCATTTCGAATTCGAAGAATTTTAATTTTGCAAACGTAAAGAAACACACAGATTAGTGTACCACTTCTGTTATCTATTCTGGATGCTCTGTAACTGGTGAGTAAGTATGCAGTTGATCACCATTGTTTTTTTTTGTCATTTTAAGATTACTTTCAATAATAACTATGGAGAAGTTCTACTTTGTAAACAACAACATTGACCTGGAGCCCAACAATACTTCCGGAGTAATGTTCAGTATCTTTGCAAAAATGCCTTGTAAACTTTTTTGTTTCATATTATTTAGAATATAATTAGATACACTGCATGTACTTATTTTTACATATAAAACTTCATTATAGATATAGTATTACATTTTTTCCCCTATTTAACTAAAGAAAAATAGCTATAAATATGTGAAAAGTACTTATTTTCATTTTGTTAATTTTTGGCTGGTTTAAAATTAATCAGTGTGTTTAATTTCCGAATTGCATGCACATATTTCACCTTAACTTTTTTATAGTGAAAAATATTGATAAATACATAGAAAATGCATTTAAGTACCTTCTTTATTCTTACTTTACTGTTGAATTAGTTAGTGTATTTAATTGCTGAGAGAGAGAGAGAGAGAGAACTGTCTCATCCACATCAAATCCAAATTCTTTCTTGTACTTAAAAAACTAATGTTTGAAAATTTTTCATTTCAATTTTGTTTAATTTTATGCAAATAAAGATTAATTATGCTAATTAAGATTAGCAATAATTTTTAATAGTTATTTAATCAGTATTCTAAATCTATAATATGTATTGTATTTTATAAATTATATCATGTTTAGAAAAATAACAATATGTGCATATTAATATCTTAATTTATATGATTTGTAGATAATGTCGAGTGATTATAAGGAATTGGAAACAATATCAAAGGCTAGATATGATGAAAAATCAACATGCAATGGGAACAAACTTTCCGATCCATTTGTTCAGAAAGACAACAAAACATGTATATAATAAAAAGCTATTGTTTCCAATCACTTTTGGAGACATTTATATGCACTTTGTGGAAAAAGAATGTACTTATACCGGGGGAATAGACTAAAAAATTAAATTCATTCCTGTATATTGTAATTTAAATATGTATATAATTTTGTACAGTCAAAATTCCCTCACGAGGGGCTGCTAAGAGAGGAAATCACTGCAAAGTAGCAAGTTTAGGTAGTGATTATGAGGAGAAGCACAGACTTAATAGTGTCAATGAACCTGCTCTCTTGTACTTTTAAAGAATATTACTTGCATGTAATTAAATTCATTAGTTTTGTAATGCTGGCCTTAGTCATGGAATTCTGTCAATGACAGATTTTTTTATAAAAGATTTTTACAAACTGCTTAGAAAGTTTATATGTACATATAAATAGATTTCTAGACATAAAATGAAATAAAAACATTTTTAAATTTTATTTGGTCATCTTCATAAATAAGACAAAGATAAATACACTGTTAATTGCAATAAATTAAGGTTATATAATATTAATTTACGACCATTTTGAACAATACAATGACATTATTTGCATAAATTGGAATAATATGTTTTTATTTGTAAGTATTTGAAGTATAAAGTGATTATTTGTCAAGTCTGAATATCCACTTAACAGTGGACCTTCCATTTTTGTGGTGAGTAGTCTTCTGCACTCTTGACCATTGGAAATTTAAAAATTGCTTACTTGCCATTGTTTTGAACTAATCAGTGTTTATTTACTATTTAAACTACATATTTTTCTATTTGTAATTGTTTGAATTACATACTGTTTACTTGTAATTATTTGAATTACACACTGCTTATTTTCAGTGGTAGGATTACACAAAGGTAGGATTTAGAAGCTCAAGTATCTTCCATAGAACCAAAAAATTTTAATTTTTAGCACAAATATCACACCTAGATGCTTTCCTCAACATTTTTTAGAAATATAACTTCTCCCATGAAAGTAGTGTGTGTACTCCACTGTTTATTTTCATTTATTTGAATTATACAATTCTTTGAATTGCTCAAAGTTAATATGTGGTTACTTCAAGCAGTGCTTATTGTAACAATTTAAATAGCTTAGTGTTGATCTGCATAAAGTTTTTATTTGCAATTATTTGAATAGCACATTAATTCTTACTTTGTAGCCAAGATGTAGTTTGCATTATGATATCACATTTCTATGTTGAAGTTCCTTTGTTTTGAAATATTCTAATTATATCAATGCTAATTATGTCAACCCATTGATATGTTTTTGGTAAAATTAAGGATTGGTATGTCTACACACATGTACACAATAGATTACTAGAAATTTTATTTGAAATTTTCATCGTAACAGTATTTCAAATTTTTAATTTGGTTACAATAGTTTTTCAAGAAACATTTAAATTATTAGACACTTTTCCTTACAAAGAAAACTGTTTTGGAAACAATGCCAAATTTTTTTTGTTTGAGAATAAAGGTTATAGAGTGATCATTGACTATACAGAATTTCCAATTAAAAAATCTAACCGTCCTTTACAGCAACAAAGAACATTTAGTCATTACAAAAATTGTAATACTTTAAATGGTATAATAGGTATTATGTCTTCAGGGGCTATCTGCTTTGTATCACATTTACATTGTGGCAGAAGTTCAGAGAAGGAACTTTTTCTTTAAAGTAAAAAAATGATGAACTAAATGATGTTTTTATGGCTGATAAAGGGTTCTTAATTGAAGAAGAGTTAGACAAAATTGGTTGTAAATTAAAAAGCCCCCTTTTTTTCAAAGATAAAATTCAATTTTATGATTCTGAAATTGTTAGTAACTGCAAATTGTCTGACAAGCGAGTTACTGTGGAAAGAGCTGTTTCAAGAATCAAACAATATAAATATTTTGATGGTGATCTTCTATATGAAAGTTTACACAATGTTGACAGTTTATTTATTATAACATGTTTGTTGTGTTATTTTCATGACACTAACAAATGTAACACAAGAAAGCTCTTAATATAATGTTTCACTTTAACTATATACTTATTTTATGTATATATACAAACATTGAAACTAATTAATTGATAATTGAATTCCAAATATGGTAATAAATTCAGGCATTAAAATTTTCAGATTAAAATGTGTGTGTATAGTAAAACATAAATTTGTGTCCATATATAAAGTATAGAAGTCCTGTACATCCTTACATGATCAAAATAAAAAAAAAAAAAAAAGCCATTTTTGAATCTAATTATCTTACAAAAAAATAAAAATTGCAACATATTTGTGTGGTATTTATGAACACAACATTTGTGTTTTTCAGAGTTTGAATGTGGTATAAACCTATCAAACAAATGTAGAAATTTTTTTACTATATATAACAAATATGCATTTATTGGTTTTTGCACAATTTGAAAATTTATCACTATAGATTAGATTTATTTTTGCATAAATATAAAAGTCTGAAAAAAAGACTCATGTATATTGATATTATCCTGCTTATAAGTCCTGAATGAATTTGTTGCATTGAGTTAGTTACAAGTATTGACTCAAGAAGAGAACTTGGAGCAATTGTATAGTTATCGAGAATTAGGATCATGAAACACAGTAATAATATAATTTTTTTAGGTTTACTTTTTAACTTTAAAGTACTAAAATATAGTACTGCAATATATCGTACAGTTTGGTACATTATGAAAATATTCAGTTTTATCAGCAATACTAGAATTCAAAAGTCTAATTGCATTATCAGCTGAGGGTGATTTTTAGATGCATCATTTTCAATAGTGTTCCATCTCTTTGAAATATTGTTTCTCAACAAGAAAATATTAATGATAAAGCTTCTAAGTTATATAAACAATCTTTAAAACAGAAATTGGCCTTGAAATCAATCTTGATTAAATAACTATGAGAATTTAAAACATAATCGAGCAGAAATGCTTTTAGTAATGTTAACCGAAATAATTAATCATTTCACACTGCAAGAGTCAATTGTGCTGAAAAATATTTTTCATTCAATTTAAGAGTGGAAAATTGATTTAAAATGAAACCAAAACCTAAGCTGTAGCCTTAAAATAGTATGATTTGTACCAATACAGTGTGAAGCCTTTAAAGATATGTTATAAAATAATATTTGGCGCTTTGATAGTGTTAGTAATTATCACCTATAAATGTTTGAAAATTATTTTTTATAAATCATTGTCTCCTTAGTTGGAAAAAAAGAAATAGAAATGAATCATACTAAGATATGGGATTATTTTTAGGAATTGTTTGAAACAAACTATTACACTATAGGGAAACATCCCAAGTTATTTTCGAGAAAATTTTTCCATACAGGAGCATACAAAATTTTTGTTAGATAGCTAGTTTAAATTAGTAATTAAAATTTATTTAATATGCATTATTTATCAACATTTAATTTTAATATTACATGATTATAATACAAGTAAAACATATGAAAATTTTATTTTTAACTAAGAAATTCATTGTAGTAATTTATAAAATGCTTTTATCATATTCTGTTGAAAGACTATCAGTGACATCCCTTCATTGTGTACTCATGAAGAGTATTTTTCTAAGATCTATGACAAAAGAGGGTTTTTTTTTTGTGTCAGTTTCAAACTTTATTTGATTTAATATGGATATATAAAGTTTAAACATTGTTATTGTATACTAATTTTTTTGAAACACAACTGTTCTATAAAAATTCCCAAGACATAGTAAGATGTTTTGAAATATACCATGACTCTGTAATGAAATAACATTTGCCAGCTTTAATTGTCTGACTTTAATTAATAATTATCATTTATGAAGGTTTGAAATTTCTTTTAGAAATGACTGTCTTCAAAGATCAAAAAAAAAAAAAAATACTCTTAGTTCAAGAAAGGAATCATGTTAATACATAATTTTTACAAATAATGACTAAATTTTATAGGATTATTCTTTATTACAAATTATTTCTTATGAGTTATTGAATTACATATAAATTGTCTAATAGATGTAAACCACACAAATATTTCCATACACTTTTAAAAAATAAATCAATGAACAATATTAAAAGTTTTGATATCCTAACAATACTGAAATGGATTTTCAAGAACAGCAAAAAGGAAACTTTATATGAATATTAAAAAATAACAAATCAGGCTATTTTTTTTCATAATTACAAGAAGTTTCTATATAATAAAATTTGCTAAGGAATAGGTTTGCTTACAAAGAACGAATGAATATATTTCAGCCGATCTGCTCTGAAACAAGACATTTTAGAATGTAAAAATATTGTTCGGAGTTCCAGGATTTAATGCTATCAATCCAAAAGAGCAAGGCAGTCTTCAGTAGCGATGAAAATTTATTGTTTAGAATCCTTAGAAGTGCCAGATACAACTCTAGAAATACAAATAACTAATGTATTCCATTAGCAGTCACTCGTTCTATTCAACAGCAGAAGTATTAAATAATCGTTGGCTGACTTTTCAGTAGTCAAAACAATACTTTGTTTTGGCGAGCACCACGCCTATTTAGTCTGCTGGAATTTTTCTCAAGAATTCGTTTACATCAGAGACTGTGTGATATTAGTAGATTTCTTTTTTAGAAGCATCAATATATGTTCGCCAGAAATGATGCCAACTTGGCTATGCTTCCATTGAATCGCCATTTTTATGTAACGAACGGAATTGCTTGCGATTTTAACATAAAATAAATACAACAGAAAGTAATATTAACGAATTACATTCAGAACTAATTATTTACACCATTTTTAGCGTTCAGTGCACAAAATTTGTAACAAGATATACATATTAAGTAACAGCAACAAATAACTTGCAAAAAGAATAATATAGCTATACGAAGTAACAAAACAAAGTACGAAAGTGTTTTGCGTTAGGCGGGAAACAATTGAAAACAAATATCATTAGATCATAATGTCATATGAATTTAGTCCATTATAATATTTTACATTTTCAAATAAGTAATGTAAAAAAAAATTAAGACTAACGTAAAGAGACTAAAAAGAATATAAAATAGCAAATTCGAAAGTTAGCGCACAACCAGAAGTGTAAAACGATCGGCTGTTATTGTTTACTTAAACGCACATGGAAAATCACGTGTCATCGGAATGATCGCAGCGCCCTCTAGTGATGAATCGAGTCCATTGATAGCTAATTAACAACATACACAAGCTATTCATCTCGAAGAAGTGATGAAGATGACATCTGAGGTAGCCCCCAACTCTTCAAGCTTCCACAGCAAGCAAATGAGAGAACTTAAAGCTTTGTCAGATTTAAATTGTATCAGTTCCTTTAAATAGCGGGTCTTTAGTGGCACCGACACTCAAACTTGTAAGGACCACTCGGCTATGGGAGAGAAAAGAGCCCTTCTAACTAATTTTCACAGTACAGAGAGTGAAATCCCAAAGGTAATAATGAATAGATCATCTGCAAATCCATTACTAATATGAAAAGAGTACATACAAAAGAAAAGCATTTGAAAATGCTTAAATAATTCCTCTCTTGTATGTGTGTGTAAATCAAAGAACAACAAACAAGTTCATGTATGTGAGAAAAAATTGATATCCAAATTAAAAATAAAATTTATTTACTTGTAAGGACCACTCGGCTATGGGAGAGAAAAGAACCCTTCTAACTAATCTTCACAGTACAGAGTAAAATCCCAAAGGTAATAATGAATATATTATCTGTGAAATTAAAATAATAACAGTAATATCTAAAAATTTTATTGCCACAATAACACTGTAAAGTTTTATTTCAGAAAAATATTTCTGAAATTTCAATAAGTACAAGAAATTTTTTAACATGCCAAAAAATAAACTAAAACACACAAAAGCATATTATTGAATAAATTCTTTTCTACATTCAAGGGTAAATTCATTTATTTATGGCTTTTCTCAACTTAAATCTACATATATCCTTCTTTTTAATCTTCCACACTAAATTTTATTAAAGTAGTAAAAGAATCTAATACATTTTTGAAAAAAATTGTTACAAATTTTGTGTAAATAATTTGTATTTGAGTGTTTAATGTTTACAAATTTTGTGTAAATAATTTGTATTTGAGTGTTTAATGTATTTATATTACTCTGTTATTTTTATTTCATGTTAAAATTGTACTATTCACAAGCAATGTCGCCCCTTACGTTATAATGACGCTTCAATGAGAACTTGGCGGTAGAGCCAAGTTGGCATCATTTTTGGTGTCATTGGCGACCATGTTGGTGAGTTCGGAACCCTCTGGAATCTTCTAGAAAATAGTAGATCTCTCCACTAGTGTCACGTTCAATGACACGAGAGGTTCTGGAAGTTTCTGTTGCGCTTATAAAAAGATGCTTGCCGGTACGGTGATGAGTCTTGATTAAGCCAGCGAGTAGTGAGGATTGTTTTGACTAGTGATTAGCTCGGCTGTGCTTGTAAATAATCTTTACTTACGTATATTTTTAAACACTGGTGATTGTGTTTGATTGCTGTTGAAGGTGTGAAGACCTTCGGATATCTACCCTGTGAATACTGCTGAATCCTGTATTTAAAGGATTAGATTTTCCATAATAAATTCACATCGCTCTTAAAGAACTGTTTATTTTGTTTATGATTGTTTTGCATAAAATCCACGAACCCGGATCTACATAACAATATGATAAAACAGTTATTTGAGTGAAGTAAATATGTTTATTTATTACCTTATATGTAGCTTAAGAAAAGAAGAAACTTCGATTATTCTATAAAAAGAGACATTTACAAGCAATCTTTCTGAAATTTTTTTTTTCCAATGGGCTGCATTTTGGCAGTTCAGCCTTTGCAGACACGACAAGTCTCCAAGTGTGAGAGCCATTACATTGGTGGCTCCCACTACCAAATTTTGAAGCTTGAATTTATTTAATTCAAGCTCTGGTCAGAAAAAAAACCCCTCAAGAATTTTGTATTTAAATTAAATTATACAATTATATTCATTTTTAACAGTTTAAAATGAATGATTAAAGTTCTTCCTGAAGAATGAAACTTACTACAATAATTAACAAAGATATTGGCTGAATATTATTTTTTAATGTGATTATAATAATTTTTCCCTCAATAAGAGAAAATTCAGCAGTAATTTTACAGCACACAATTTATTTTGATGCACTGTAAATGATCTATAAAATGTACATAAATAAGTCAAAGTACTTAAATGAACAGAACCCAGTTCTTTCAGAATCTTTCATCTGTATCTTCTTCAATATAATCTTCATCAACAACTTTAAGATCTGGAACGTCTTCATCTACAAATGATTCACAAGCATATGTTTCATTCACATTTTTCACATTCTTTTTATCATACATAAGTTTTTTCCTTTCAATCAGAAACTGTTTAAGAAGTGCTGCTCTATCCGATTCTGAATGAATGGATGTACCAGGTATTTTACTGAACAAATCACCTTTTTCATCCCATTCTGGTGAAATAATAACATGACTATCCTTCAGTCCAGTATTTTTGTTTCTTGATGCATTAACTTTATCCATTAACACATCATGCTTTAAACCAAACACATCAGTTTTCATATTGGCTGGTCTAGTAAGTTCAGTTTTGTTTTCAATGGAATCATCATGGGAAACTTTAACAGGTACTTCCCCCTTTATTTCATTCTGCACTTCCTACAATAAAATTTTTATATTGTCAAGAAATTTATAACCATTATATATTCAGATTTTAAATATACTTACAAATAACACTATTGTACACAATAAGTGAAGTAAAGATTATTTTTTTTAACTACATATAATCTAATAGCTCATAAATTTTACAGCAAAAATGAATCCCTTTAAAAGATTGTTGATATTTTAGATTGTTTTATTTTAATAACTTTATTTTAATTGTATTTAAACGTGCCCTTTAGAATAAAATATAGCTACATCAAAAATGAATATAACGTGATTTAACAAGGAATATAAAGTGATTTTCATAAAAAGTAGCCCAAACCCAAGAAAGATATGCCACAGTAAATAAAATGGAAATAATTTATTGTTTCTTGTGTGGACTAGTAGTATTTGATTCACGGACTGGGGGTTGGAGACCACTGAGTTAAAGTATATAAAAATATTGAATTCTACAATTTAACTAAGTATTCTATAGAATAACAATTACTTGATCATTAAAGTATGAAATATGGCATTCGAAAGTTCTTTGAAATGGTTCTAGCTTCTTTTAGTCAGTTCTGAGCCACCTACAGCTGGCTAGCAATGATGTGTGTGTGTATGCTTCATTCCACTGTTTTTAGACATAGAATTTAGAAAATGTATTTAAGTTAGAGTTTTACATTTTGGATTATTAACAAATACTTTTGCAACCTGTTTTTAAGCAATAGCTTCTGCAGGAATAGGAGACTGACCTGTAAATAAGAAAGATTTAATACAAGAGAGATACTGAATCTTGATTAAATAAACATGGGACAAAGGAAAACAGGGCTGTACTTACTCGTGAAAAATTATTCACTTTGACAGCAGAAGAAAAAAGTGCTAAAGAAGACATAGAAGATAGTACCACATGACTATTGGTAACTCCAGCATTATGATATCCTTGAAGTTTAAGGAGTAGAACAGTTAACTGTACCAGTAACAGTTGTAAAACCTGTTATGATATTTTATTGCTCAAATGACATTTTCTTTGATATTTTATATGAAACACATGTTTCATTTGGACATGGTAGTAAAGACTGCATGATAAAAAAACTGAAGCGTCTGAATAAAAACATTGCTCAGAATGACATAAAATCTGTTTTTGAGTATTTGAGAGTCTTGTGAGTAAAAACGAAATATGGGAAAGAAAGGCATTGTGGTAAGCTTATAGTGTTCCCACATCTGAGTTCAAGATTTCAAGTAGATCTCATAGATTTTCAGTCTCAACTTGATAGAAACTCTTAATTCATTTTAGTTTACTAGGATCATTTGACAAAGTTTTTGATTTTAAGACCTTTCCAAACAAAAAGAGGTTGTAATGCATTTGTTTGACATACTTTTATTAATTGGTCCCAGTGCAATCCGACAATGAAAGGGAGTTTTTTACAATAAACTTATAGATGATTTGGAAAAAAACCAGGCTGGAACTTAAGATTTTACATGAAAAAAAAAAACAGACATAGTCAGAATCAAGGTAGCACTGAGAAAAACCAATCAAGATGTTGAAAACATGTTAACAACTTGGAAGCAAGACATCCAATCTACTTCATAGAGTCATGGCCTTAAATTTATTCAAGTCATGAAAAACAGGGTTCTTCATTCTGGTATAAAAAGAACCCCTGATGGGCTTTGTTTTACTGTTCTCCTAGAGTTTGACTATCCACAACTCCTATTTCAAAAGAAGTATTTGATACAATAAAGCAGGGGTGTCCAACTCGGGGGCTGCATGCAGCCCACCATGAATAATTTTGCGACCTGCAAGATTCTTTACAAATTTACAAAATTCGACTTTTTTGTACAATAATTTTTGTTTGACGAGTTTTTTTTTTGTAAAAAATAAATCCCATAACTGCCATAACACTGTAACGTTGCTTCTGTTACAGTGAATTTTTTTTTTCTAAACTGAAATTTATCAAAAATAAATCGTGCTCAAACTTAACGCACGAAAATCTGCAACAACAATAGCGATACGCAAATACACATGCATTGAGATCGACTTGCAAAAACTCAATGAAAGAGTTGAGAAACAGATATCTCACTAATCAAATAAATTAAACATTATTTGATCATTTCATTATTATTATTATACTATCTATATTTGTATACATGAAAAACAATGAAAACAATAATAATATATCAGTCTGTTTTAAATTTTCACCAGAAATGCTTTTAATGGATCCAATTCTAATATAAAGATATATATTTTTATATGCAGCCCGCGAGGTCATTTGGGTTGACCACCCCTGCAATAGAGGATGAACAACAGTTTGAAATGCAGTTCTAACTGCAATTTCTGAATGTAAAGATGCTGCTGTTTTTTGCCAAAGAAGCACCTTTGAATGAAACTGCAGAAATGCCTTTCAAGCATTATGAAGATACACGCCTGAATAACACTGTAAAATTGTGAGTCGTGTGTTAAAAAAATTGCAAAGACAGTTTATTTTGCTGTAAATGCGAGTGGTTGATCCATGCTTCATGTTCAGAAATCTGTTACACGAAAGATAAAATTGTCCAGAAAGTCTGTAGCTTGTAGCTAACTAAAATAAATATTGAGAAAAAAAGACAACTAGCTAAAGAATGTTTGAGAAATCAAGCTGCGACAATGAATTTATTGTCTGGCAAATCTTATTCTGAGGCATCTGTACGCACTTTGTAATCTTAGTTCAGTAATTGTGAACAAGAATTAATTTCTTTTGAAGAAATTCCGAATATTGACATACTTCAAACTGTTACAACAGCTGAAAGTTGTGGCATTGAGCAAGGATTTAAAAAGTGATCATGTAAAAAAATGTGCTTGTTTCAAAAATAAGATGCAATGCGATTCAAAATGTCATCACAGCAATCCTTGCTCTAATAAATAATGAAAAGTAAAACAAATAATATTTGATAATATTTAAATGTAATCTATTTTTGTAACATATTCTCCCCCCCCCCTTCTGTTTAACTAATGTTAGCAATATGAGCATTGATAAATTATATCATCTGCTTTTCTTTATTATTTATTAATTAATCATCCACAATAGGGTCAAAATATATTTTTTGATCAATTAATTAAAAAAAAACTTTGAAATTGTTAATTTTTCACTTTAATGGTCTATCATTAGTTATTTTATAGAATAACTAGTTATTTCATAGAAAACTAGGTAAAGTATGAAACTTTTCATCTATTAGATACTGTAATTGACTAGTCTAGTTATTTCATGAAATACCTAGTTATTCTATGAAATAACTGAATTATACACTTTAATGGTAACATATACAAATGAAAGCATACTTAGACATATAATAGCCCACAATACCTTAGAGTCTTTAAATTTAAAAAAATTCTTCTTTTTAGATACAAATGAATCATCTGGCACTACAGATGCATCATTTTTTAGTTCTGATTCAACCTCCTCTATTGCTTTTTCAAAGGCTGCTAAATAGGCATTAGTAGTATCTCTGGTGAAAAAAATCTGAGGAACACGGCCCATAACATTACGGCTTATAAGCTCAGCCCTGGAAGTAGAGATAAGTTTTAGAATTTTTATTTTTATAATAAGCATTGCATGGTAAATCGTACAAAATTTTTCAACAGATAAGTAACTGAGATAGAAATGACTAACATCAGCAATATAAATTCTTTTTCACAAATACATATATACATGTAGCACATACACACCATCAACAAGTTAGTATTAATGTATCCATCCATGAGTGAGTTAAATATTAAAAATAATTACAGTACAATACAGCAAATATTTATTACATAAAATAATATACACACAATTAAAAATTATAAAATTTACAAAATTATACTTATTAAAATTCAATCCATAGTCTTAGTACATTATTAAAGTCTTTTAAAAGTTATTGCAGCCACCCATTTAGTATAGTGGGTGACGCTGACTGCAATGTCGTAGGTCCTGGATTTACATCCCATAGAAGGCATGGATATTTGTAAATGTATAGTGCCTTCGCAGCATGGGGGTACTCTCTAAATAGCCATTGAGTTGCAAGTCCTCTCATGTGGTTGGTGAAAGGGGAAGGGAGGTGAAAGGCTCCTGACCACCACCAAGTTGTTCTTCAAAACTGGGGCGGAACCACCTGCATGGTGTTCAAAGGTAAGGCTAATGACACGTGTAATAAATCTAGCACTTAGCCGTGATGAATTTAGAAGATTTTAATTTGATGTTACTGTCGATCAGGTGGCATAAGCAACAACAAAAATTATTGCAACAAAATATATCAAACACAACAGTAAATATTCATAATATGCAAATTATTTCACAAAACAAGTCTGCCATAATACCAATTTCTCAAATATACTAGCAAACTTTCCTATAAAATAATAAATAAAAACATTAAAATTATTCAAACCGTACTTAAACTCAAATTATCAATGTCCTTCGTTAAACTTATATATTTCAATTTCAAAACAAAATTATAAAAATATTTGAATAAATTAAGATCTTGAACATAATGTTAATAAATAAGGAAAATTCTTTAAAAATATTTAAGTTCTTCTCTTCCTTAATTGCAGTAAAAATTTAAAAATTAATATAACTTAATTTTAAAAATACTCAAAATTTATTGGATATTTTTAATTATTCCGGTGTATAATGTGCACTTTTAACATAAAAAATATGATTGAAAATTACAGATGCATATCATATATATACACCAGGTATAAAAATTATAGATCTACATATATTGAAATATTACTTATTTAAAAAAAATGACATACATTATGAACTTAATGAAATGTATTTCTAGAAATATACTATTTTTTCAAAAGCCTTGGATAATACCTTGAATAAATTACTTCAAAACATAAGAGCACTGCATACGTACGTTTCAGGTTTCTTCGTAAAAAAGGGGGAGTGTGTTATATGACGAATATACTTTACAACTAAAACATACAACTTGAAGTATAGATGCATGATAAACGCCGGATTTTACGATATATTAAATTCTTCATCGTCGGTTTTTCTTTCATATATCCAATAGAAAAATCAATCTCAAACTTGTGAACATACTCAATTTGGTAGCAAGAGCAGCCACTAGATGGTGCCACCATGAAATGGCTCGCACATTTGGGACTTGCCATGTCTGAAAAGGCTTAGTTGCTAATATGCAGCCCATTAAAAAACAACATAATCTATAAATTTCTAGTTTTATTTAATCTGAAACATTTACTTAGAATCTTATTTTTTCAGTTAGTAAATTTTCTACTAACAAAGACTTTTAGAATAAAAAGATGTTTTATGATCAACATAGGCGCAAGACCTTGCATCAAAGTGAAATGTCCGCAATACAATTATTACTAATACAAAAGCCTAAGCATGTTCATTCAGTGTTAATGCAAAAAAGAGTCATATTAAGTTGAACTCTCACATTTGGAGTTGTTCATATTATTAGCAAAATGTAGAACTTGTAATTTAGGATACAAAACATATTTTTGATTACCCCATTCAATTTTATGAAAGTGCATCTAAAAATTATAGTCCACATCACACAATCTGCAGAGGTAGCATTATTTTACAAGTCCAAAAATCTAATGTTAAATTTTAATTGCCTGAAAAATATGTAATATTCATTATCTTCTGTTTAAAAAAATTCTAAAGAGTTGTAAATTACCTCTTAAAACTAACTACCCATAACTTTCCATCAGTGACAGAAGAAAATTAATTAAAGAAGCAAAATGGCTCAATTTGTTTTGTTGTAAATAGTTTGGACTTTATTTTATAATTAACTTTGAAGAAAATATAAAAAATAACAATTTTTAATGTAAAATTTTATACTTGATGTGGTTAGTGCATCACGCTTCCCTACCACAGGTCCGAGGTTCAATCCCCGGGCTGGGCAAGGTTGACTCAGCCTTTCATCACTTCAGTGGATCGATAAAAGGAGTACCAACTTAACACTGGGGGTTTTGTGTCAGACTGACCACCTGACTGGAACATCTGCTCATGCATATCAGCTACTCTACATAGTGGATTTTACTCTTTCATGGATATATGTGATATAATGGTTAGAAGAGTATTTATCAGAAAAGTGTCATCACACAAAACTGCAAGTTATAAATGTTGGTTATGTATTTGAGATGGAACAAAAATATTTTATAAACGACCACTGAAAATCTATGTTTTTCATTAATGATTTGTATGTGATCTAATAATGAGTAGTATTTAAGGAAGACACATTCAGTGCTATATTGAGTAAATTTTTGTTGATCTACACAATTTGGATATTTTTATAATTTTTATCTTACATCAACCATATGAAAAGTTTGCCAATAAAAAAAGAAAGAACCTCATTTTTTTCCCTTTCTTGGTGATGCAACTTCTTTATATAAAAATTTATAACTGAGAAAGGGCATGACACAAAGAAGAGAGGAGGAAATCCATCACATTGAACACTTATTATTAGTTATATGAATGGCAATTACCGTATTTTGTAAGCATTGTTATTTAATAAGGCTGCTATGTCATCAGTAGCTGAAAAGTTACTTTTAGGAATCTGCCAATACACATGAAGAATTTTACAACATGGAGAGATTTTGACCTAAAAAGAGGGCATATTTTAAAATTATGCTTAAAATTCATTTGCAAATACATATTTATATACATAGAATTATTTACAACAAAAATAATTCAGTAAAAGTATAACATTTTTAGGCTTTCTCTCTCAAACTTTTTTTAAAAGTTTTAATTAATGTTAGCAATATATTACACAGGGAAAAAAAATGTCTAGGGCATATGTGACTTTATGCATCCTACATAAGGCATTCAATAGTTTAAACTTTTAATGCCAACTTTTTCTTCAAGTCAAATCTAAAGCAAAGACAATCAATTGATCTTGGAAAAATTTGTTTCAAAATTAAATAGACTAAAGTATATAAAATATAAAAATTAGTAAATCCTTAAATTATTCATAAAATATTAAATTTCAATAATATTGTTAAAGTTGTCAATGTGGAACAAATTTGAACTTGTGAATATCTGCACTCTAATGAACTAAGCTAAACTTAACCAGTCAGCAGGTGCTTTTTATTTCAACATTGATAGTTTAAATTGCTTTTTAACATTACTGATAGTTTATCTATCATTGTATTTGAGGAAATGTTTCCCACTTCATAGGAGAGAAAGGCTTATTATTCAGAAACTTTCCAGCCTTCAGAATTATAGAAAGTTATTTTTGAAGCCATTATTGTAAACAACATATGTATTTTATAGTGTTGAACACTGTTTTACAAAATATTTCCTCACAATATTTATAATAGTTATAATTTTTATAATAGTCTTAATTTTTATACAGCTTTATTACTTAAAAGATGATAAATACTTTAAATGTTAACTAGTCATAATTTTATAGATCAAATTCATATAAAAATGATTTTACATTTGTCATGATAATCCTACCATAAGTATTACAGTAAAAATCTAAAAATCTTTTTATTTTACAATAGAAGTAAGGTTTGATGAAATTATGATACTTAAAGTAAAGACAGCACATTTTATTATGAATTGTAACTCTATGATATCTGATATAATGTGAGAAATGTTTCACAAAGTGTTGATTAGAGGTGAGTTTCCTTTAAGTGAAGATGACATTGATTGCAATGAAACAGATACATGCAATACTGACAATAATGATAATTACTTTTAGAAAAGAAGTGACATGTCTAATCAATGATAATAACATATTAAACATTATTAGTAATGTTAATTTCATTAAAATTTATGTTGTAGCTTATACTGCACTTCCACTATTTTAAAAGAAAATTTGGTACTTATGTATTATTGTAGCCTATTGGCGACATTATACAAAACAAAGCATGGTTGCCAATTCAGCGTGTATGGCACATAGGAAACTACTGTTGCCAACTTGCCGAGCTATTAACACAGTTGGCAATTGTTGTGATAATACACAAGTACCAAAAATTCATATTTGTAACAGTTTTTTATTATATAATAGACAAATATAGCATTTTCATTACAGCTAAATGAATTAAAATGTTCTTCGATACACCAGGTAATTCAATACCAGTGTGATTAAATTGCAGAAGGGATAGAGGGCATAAAGATGATTTAGAATCTTATAGGATAGCAGGGTCTTAAATGCCTTCTTCTAGCAGTAGACTGAATTAAATGGTAGTTAGATAACATTACCACATGAAACCAGCATTTGAGAATTTGTCACTACTGGACAAACTCTGGCCATTGATGGAATATTGAATTGGTTGGCATGCACCTCACATATCTAACTGCAGACTGCAATGAGTGTGCAACTTTACACTTGTACTAAGAACATTTTCCAAGCAAGAGTGTTGTATACATATGACATGTTTTGAAGCCAGAATCAGACTGAATTTTTTTTAAAAAAAAGGATCTTTATTTGATGAAGACATATTCTGATGCTTAGAGCAGAGAGGAAAAAAGCATGCCACCGTGAAAATCTAAGTGGGTTACCACTTAAAATACAGATGAGGTAAGTATCGCAGATTTTATGAGTAAACTTGAAAGTTAATGCTGACATATAGGGCTATTAAATATAACGATCTGAAATTAGACATGTTTATTGGCTAGGCCATATGTTCGGAAAAAATAAGGGAGTCATAACCTGGTTTTTCTCTCTTTACAAACTTAATCAATTTTCAACAAAAACAAAACAATACATAACATCATTTGGAAACGCATCTTACACATAGTAGAAATATTTAAGTAATAGGAATACAAAAATCAAAATGCTCTAAAATAAACGAAACTATAACAACAAACACAGTAATGACACTTCCAAAATATTAATTGATAAAAATGAATTTCCGTACATATAACTAAAGATTAGATTGTTCAAATCTATTCAACATCCAGAATAAGAGCCAGCTTTTTTCTTCTATTCCTTCATAATAATAGATTCGTATTATAGCTAGCAGATAATGTATTAAAAAAAATTTTTATATTGGAAAATAATATATAAAACAATAAGATAGTAAATATAAAAATACATATCACATACAAATGTTAAAATAATATTTTTGTATAAAAATCTACTCTGGTGCCATCGTAGTAATACATTATTTTGTTACACAAAATTTTGCATATATGAAACACATTTTTAAAAAGATAAAAATATAGACACTAATAAAATGAAATTATTAATATGAAAATGGTGTACAACAACTTACATGCACTATTCAACACAATAAACAATATTTTATTTCATATGCATTATAAAATATAAGAATATAAAAATTATAAGAATATAGGAATAAAAGAATATAAGAGTTATAAGAATGAAAGAGCTCTTTAAATAATTGTGAGTCGGAAATGTGGACTTTCTTCTATCATCACCTTTAGTATTTATGTAAAATTTTCACAATATATATATATTCACTGTAACTTAACAATATCGCATACAATATTTTGAATCGCTCCATAATCTTCTAAGTATTTGTTTCATATACAAAAATTCTTGACTTTCTCTTACATCACACATCCACTAATATAAACTGTATCACACTAATTTATTTTGAACGCATCTCTCTGAGAAATCTGCATGATCAAGTCACAGATGTTAAGGGATGCTAATAAGAAAATGATAAGAAGCATACATACCAAACTAAACATGTTTGTTATCTTAATGTTTCAAGACCTTATACAAAATTATAATGATTGTATTCTCCCTTATGTACTGTATAATATCCAACAATAAGCTTCAAGTAATCAAATTAATTTTAAATTTAAATAAGGGAAATTTCGAGAAATAGTGAATCTTGATATATGGTCAATATATCAAAACACACAATTTCAAAATGAAAAAAATTAAATGACATGCAATAAGGTTACTGCTGAATAAATAATTAACAAGACACTAAAATCCAGTGGAGAAAAAAGAATGCAATGTGATTTTACTTTTGTTTCTTATAAAAATCAATATCACTAGTATTAGTACATTAGTCATTTTTCTAAAACTTAATTTATATCTTTCAACTTTAAAACACCAATTTCTATCATAAATGTTAACTCATTTGACATCTTAAGATAAAATCCTGAGAAACACATTAAAATTTCCTCAAAATTTTGTATAATAAAACACATACACTCTGCTTCTCAATTAAAGTATAAACAATATCTCCTTTAATACAAAATATACTATAACAGTTAAATATTATATTATATTACTCTTCTTCGAAAAGTTTTGTTAAGCAGAACTCAGTCACTTCAATGTTACTAAAATGAAAACTAATAATTTCACTGACTTTTATTTCTTAGTGGCAGAAATTTTTCCTTCTCGGTAACCCACATGTTGTTGTTCAATGATTTTATTTAGTAATTTTTTTCGAGGTTGGTCTTTCAATTTTGTATCTGATGTTTTTCCTTCACTATTGTAAATGTTGGTCAGTTCACTGTATTATTGGAATTAATTCACAATACCATTCAGAGAAGAATATATATATATATTTTGGCGGAAGGAAGCGATGTCTGTCTTCACGAGGTTAGGGGATTCATGCTTCCTTTTTTCTCCCTCTGCATTAGAATGTTTCTTCCACTCACGGTAAACTGGATGGCCTCTTCAGCAAAGACAGAAATATCGTTTGGTGGTAGACTTTGTTCTTCCCAAAGTTAAAAGTCGCGTTTCTTCTTTTTCCTTACCATAGAGATACCCATTACTTTCCTTTCAATTCCGGCACCCTGTTTTGTATTCAGCAAAGAGGTATGCGGCACAGTTGAAGTTCCATCAAATTCTCCATTGCATTTATTACGGTCATTGGTGTTCTTTTTAGTTTAAATTTATTTTACTATTAAGATCACTTTTATGTTAGGATTCGAAATTTATTCGCAGATAGAATCCTGCCGGCTTTAATTCTGACATGTTTTGAAGCCAGAATCAGACTGAATTTTTAAAAAGGATCTTTATTTGATGAAAGTTAGACATATTCTGACGCTAAGAGCAGAAAGGAAAAAAGCACGCCGCTGTGAAAATCTAATTGGGTTACCACTTAAAATACAGATGCTGTTAAGTATCACAGATTTTATGAGTGTACTTGAATGTTAATGCTAACATATAGGGCAATTAAATATAACAATCTGGAATTAGACATGTTTATTGGCTAGGCTATATGTTCAGAAGAAATAAATGGGTGATTAGTTTGATACTTGGAAGATCAAATGAAAAATATGAGTTAAGTGCCAGATAGGGAATTTAATTTTTAATCTAATTTAATTATCCTTACACACACACATATATATGATCTTAGCACATCTGCATAGATTATGTGTGAATGGTTGTTTTGAGGAGGATACCACAAAGTAAGGATGAATGATGAGGATGCCAGAAAGGGAGAATATCCTACAATTGCAGAAAAAAAATCCATGCATGTGAGCTGAAGTGATAAGTCAATGATTGAATTGATCTCAACCCACAGCATAAAGGATACTCTCAGAAAATGAGTCTATAACATCCTACAAAGTATCCAGACACTGATGGCTGAAGATAATCAATACTGCAGGGATTTTGCTGTTTAGTCATCAATAAAGTTAGGAAAATCCTGCATTTTCTGTGTCATTTTGTTCATGCATGAGGCAAGTTTTACAATAGGGAAACTTTCAATCAATCTAATACCTATTTGAGGTCTCAGGAAAGCTTCCATGGTACATGAATATGAACAGCTCATAGCTGTGTTTTCCTATAAATGTTTGAGTTGGTACTGGCAAATTTTAAAATTTATTTAAGAAAATTTAGGTGCTTTTTTTTAACCCCTTCAGGATCAGTAAAAGGAGAAAGAAGCGTTTCCCCAGGCCCACGCTTTCGAAGGGTATACACACGCACAGGTCAGGATGAATTTTTCTGCTAAGCTTAATTTAATCTAAAAATTTGTGTAAAATCTTTAATGCAATCAATTATGCTAAAATGTATTCTTTTATTATAATTGATAATATCTGAATATACAGCTCAAACTTTTTCGCTATACTTAAAAAAAAAATAGAATTGCGAATTTTAAAGAAAATATTTTCATTTTAATAAAAAAAGTACTCTTTCTGCCATGAGGGCTGGTAAAATAAACGCAAAACTTGCAAAATACAATCTGGGAAATATTAAATGATGTGGTTCTAACAGATACAAATCTTTTAAATAACAGCTAATGCATCCTTTTTTATTTTTAATTAATCCTTAAAATTCTTTTGCTTTCTTAGTATCACTTTAGTATTATGTTTTCTGTTCTTATGGTTTTGGCAACTCTAAATGCAACAGCAACAAAAGAGAATCCTTTGTTCTAACTGAATTAAAAATGAGTCACAGTAAGAGAACAAAGATTCTTTATCATTAAAAATGAGTCATCGCGTTTGTTCTAAGAAGATCTTCTTTTTAAATGTGTTTTCAGGATTAAAATTACTGATGAAAATATCAACCATAAATAAAATAAATACTGAAACTATTATTATGAATCCCTAATACCCAATAAACTAATAAGATTTCCTTCTTTTTCCAACTTAGTTAAAATATAAACATAAACCCAGAGCGAAATAAATCACAAACCCTTAAATGCCCGATTCTCCCAAAAAATCTAAACATGTGCAGTTGTTTGCATTCATAAATTTCCGGGATCTAATTAAAAAAACTCGGAGCCGGAACCACATACTGAAATTCAAAGTTTTGTTAAACATTATTCGAAAAAAAAAAAAACTTATGTTAACTGCCAATTAGTGCCTTGTAAAAATTAATATAAAAACGTTCCAAACTCTGATCATACCAGTGTGTGATCATGGGCCTCAGAGAAGGGAAAGCACAATCACATATATGATACCGTGGGCCCTGGAGGGAGAAACGCATGATCACATATATGTGATCATGGTCCTGAACGGGTTAAGAGCAAACTAGAAAGTCTTAAAACTACAACAAGAGTAAGGAATAATTTTTTTAAATATAATAAAAGCATTCTATTAATACTCAATTAATATGCATTTAAAGTAATGAATTAATAATAAAACCTCTCTGATTTAATGCTATGCTTTTTCTTATAATTTCAGTTTATAAATCATATATCTTTTAAAAAAATTATATTAATGAGATGATATAACAGGATATAGAATCTAACTCTTACAGAAAATTTCCTTTTATAAATTCATCATAATGATAAACTAGAATATTTGCATGATACTCATATTAAAAAACCTTTTAAGTATTGAATATCACTTAGCCTTAAAAGTAAATACCAGAAAGAAACTGAAATGACAAGTTTAAAGAAATAACCTGCTACATTAAAGAAAGAACATAACTTTGACCGAGCCTCAAAGAAAAAAAACAAGTCAATGCCTGAACTGGTACCACTAACTTTTTTTATTTCCACACCTCAAACATGAATATTTTTTGTCCTGACACATATTTAATGTGCATCAGTTCTACCAGATCATGATCTTTGAAAGGATGAGACCCAAATCTACAAGTATTTTACGCTATCAATTATGTTACAATGCCCCCAGTGTTGGTATTCAAACATCAATATGATTCAAGACATCATGGCTTTTTTGGTATACCTTGTTTCGGTTGAGTCCTAGGAGGACCCACTTTTGGTCGCCAAATTTTGAGCGATAAAGGTTACAATATGGTAACCCTTCCATTTCATCCAAAAGTTTGGATTTTCAAATCACCGAAAAAAATGGCAACCCTAAAAAAAGTGCAACGTTTTTTGACATTTGACTTCGCTTGAGAAGGTTCCACCGGTTTTTGTTAAGAATGGCTTGTGAAAGGAAATTACTTGAAAGTGAGGCTACAACAGGTTTCTTTGTGCTCCTGGGCACAAAGGAGAAGAAAGAGACATTAGAATGGTGTATGAAAGCTAATTTAATTGCTTCTCGTTATGAATGTCCGAGGTGTAAAAAAGAAATGCGTTTGCAAGAGTGAAGGGGAACGGTTGACGGCTACGAATGGCGTTGCCACAGCCAGTCGAAAGATAATCCCCACGACATCGTTTGGAGTGTGAGAAAGGGCACTTGGTTTAGCGAAAGTAAACTTGCTATAACTATTATCTTGCATTTGACAAGATATTGGTTCGGCAAGAGCATGAATGCATTCGTGGTGAATGACGATCTAACGGTCACAAGTTGGTGGATGACAATTTTCATGAATTCCTTGCATCCATCGCAAGGGTGTATCCACCAATGGAACATGACGAAATGCAAGCATAAGGTAAGTGCCTTTTAAAATTTTTTAAAATGATTGATTTCATGTATTTCTTCGATTTTATATTTGCGAAACGCCCCTTTCGTCCTTTTTTAAAAATGTAAATCATGTTCTACACACTGGTTTTAGAATGCTTTTTTAAAATGAATTTCATTGCTTTCTCCGTTTTTATCTTTTTATAATGATTAATTTAATGTATTTATTCGATTTCATCTTTGCGAAACGCCCATTTCATCCCCCTTCTCCCCCTGCTGACACATACGCTTCCCAAGAGTTTTTCGTCATTGACGCCTTTTTGAAAACCTTCAATTTGGCGCTTTTTGGCGCCAAAAACACCAGTGGGTCCTCCTAGGATTTTACCGCATTTACATGCACATATTCAACATAACTCAGTATTATTGTCACTAATGGAGGTACTTGCATATTATCACAACATATTGGCGGCATGAGATGAAACGAAGCATATGATTACCAATTCAGCGCATACAACACATGCAAAACCAAGGTTGCCAACTTGGTGAGTTATCTTGAACGTTGGCATTGTTGCGACAATACATAAAAACTCTAATGGAGAAAATCTTGTTGCAGCATGTCATGTGTTATATTATTGCTCCCACTGACATGTTTGTAAAACTATTTCTGTTTCAATGATATAACTAACATAACTATAAAAAAGAAAGATATACTTACACCAGTGATTTCTATACCATAACCAAGAATACCAGGAAGTACTTCTCCAGTGGACAAAACATCAGAAATATTTCTGATGAAAAGAGAATTCAAAACATTTTGCCTCTTACTAGGTTTACTGACTTTTTCAAAGACATTCTTGCTTTTAGAATTCTGAAAAAGTCCAATAAGTACATGAGATAATGTTCATAAATTGCAATATATAATTAGTTCAAAAGATCGAATTAAATACGTACATTAACCAAAATCTCAAAATGCCAATTTTTCCTGCAAAATAAAGTATGTTACTTAAAGGCATATCTCACAAGATATTATAAATTTATTTAAGTAATGTATACTTCTAGAACAGTTTTACAAAATAAGAAAAAAGATAAAACAATATCTTAAAAAAGAAAATTTAATGATTTATACAAAACCTTTTATCTGTGTTTTTTATCATTTGTGTTAACATTTCCCCTCGCTTGTGAACTGTATTAATTTTCGTACATACCGAATGAGAGCCTACATGGAAACTCTTAATTTTACACAGCAGAGATTCATTTAATAGATTCATTTTCATTACTGTAAGAAATTAGGCAATCGTAAAAAAAAACAATCCAAAAATTAATTTAATGCAATTTCAAACATAATAGTTAATACAAAAATTGGTATCTAAAAATTGATTACGGTTTTTATTTAGATACCGCTACAAAGGTCATAAAGCAACAAAGGTTTCTATCCTATTTCAAAGTATTACTTTAATTTAATAAACATCAAACAGAATTTTTTCGGAAATTTTTACCAGACTAATGTAAACAAAAATAAAAATTTACTTCAGATCAGTTCTATTTTATGTACAAGAAGAAAATTGTAATTTTTAAAAAATAGACGCGGTAGCAGCGTGGTCATGATCATGAGCTTATATTTTAGTTGAGCCTTACTTTCGGGTTCCATTTAAGTCCCGTCGATGCGCAATAAATATGCCGATTAAAATTTTTGTATAAGTATGGATGAGAAATGAACGTTAGCAGCTTAAATATCGACTCACTCGACTATGCTGCATATTGTTCAGAAGTAGGAATAGATGGAAATAAGAGACCGGAAGTGTCAAGTAAATAAACAAACGTGGTTCTTCAAAATCTGGTGAAAAGATATCCCGCGGACAGAATTATAAAGTTTAATCTAATTTTTTAAAAAAATAAGTTTGAGAAATTTATTCATTCATTTTGTTTCTCTGTCCCAGTTTGAAGATTGTGCAGTAATCGGTCTGATTATTTTAAACTAGACTATCTTATTACACACGTGAGTGCGAGTTAAAAATGTCACAAACAAAGTATTTGTAACACTTGTTGACTTCTGAACATGTATTAAGAGTGATGTATAATTATCAAAAAATGTTCAAAAATTTTAATGAATGAAATGGAAGTTAATGACGATTTTACAATAACAGAATAATAAACTCAATGAAATTTTCTTTTCTTTTTTTTTTAGATCTATATGTTATGGCATAAAATATTTGAACAATATTGCATTCGAATTTTCCAAGTCAGTGTTCTATTTTGACTGATAAATTCTTAAAAAGGTTTAATTTTTTTTTAATATCAGCTGTGAAAGCATTGAGCTTAAATTGAAACTGTCTTATTGGTTTAAAAGCATACACCATTACAGTTGTTTGTTAAAATAATTTTAAATAAGACAGTTTTATTTGCTTATTGTAAAAAACAGAACAATTTTATAAAACCACTTGAGGTCAATCCAAAAATCATAAAAACATGAGACATTAAAAATAAAACAATAAACGTTATAATAAATACCTTAAAGAAATAAATTACTAAATGCTCATTAAGGATTAAACTTATGAAATTTTTAGAGATTGATGTGTGTGTGTGGAAATATTAGTAAATTAAAATAATTTGCTCAGTATTCGTTTATAAATAAATTGCCATTTTGGATAGAATTCCTTATTTAGTCTAGGTGTGGACAATTTGGTGGCTGCTTTGAAAAGACTATAAACTATCATTATTTATTAAAAGTGTCATCAAATTTAGTACATATAAGGAAAGCCAATTTTAACCAGTATTTCTATAAGTTTCAAATTTTTTACAATTGTTTTAATCTTAATTAATGATCTATATTTTTTAGCAAAGCATAGTTTTTAGAAATTTTGTTGGTACTTTTTTCTACTAAAGCCGGACCATTTGAGCTTTTTTTTCCTGAATGCATTAAAATAAATGGGTTTTAATGGGATTGAGGATATTTTTTCTGTATTATAATATTTAGAATTTTTATTGTTACTTTACTACTAAAGCCTTACCATTTGAGTATTTTTTCCTTAATGCATAAAAATAAATGAATTCAACAAGATGGGGATATTGTTTCTGATTAATATATAGAATTGTTATTGGTACTTTTCTACCTAAGCCTTACCATTTGAGTTTTTTTTCTTAATATATTAAAATAAATGGATTTAACAGGATGAGGGATATTGTTTCTGTATATCATGTTTTTGTGTCTTATAAAGTGCATAATAAAATAAATATGCTACTTTGACATAAAATAATGTATGGTATGACTAATAAAATACTTTTACTATGTATTTTCATTATATATCAATAAGAACATTTAAAAATTTTCGTATAAATCATTTTTTACTTTCTAATCTTTATCTCACTTTCCATTATTTAAACAATTACTGTGAAATATTATAATTATAATTTTAGTAAATATACAGTGGGCCACAAAAGTGTTTGTACACGTGCAATTTTTTACAAAATTTAATGTTTTCGACTAATAAAAATTAATGTATTGTAATTGTAATTTTTTTTATGATATCTGCAACTTGTTCTTAACAGAATGACATAATTAATTTTTTTAAATATAGTATAACTATTTTTTAAAAAAATTAATAATCAAAAAGCTACTAAAAAATTACGCCACAAAAGTCTTTATACACTTAACAAAAATCTCAAATTAGCTTTAAATATTGTATTTCTTTCTTAATTTAGTACTTAGTAGGATATCTTTAAGTGTTCACAACAACTTTTAAGTGTCTTGGTATAGATTTAATCAGTTTTTTGTAATTACAGCATCGATTTTCCTCCATTCTTCTGTGATTATTGTTTTTACTTCACATTTTGTGTTTATTTTTAAGGTTTTCTTTTTTTACATCAAAAATCACACCAAATATGTTCTACTAGGCTAAATAAAGTGATTGAGGAGGTGTTTTTCATAATTTGGGGACAGTTATAGAGACACCAGTGGCGTACATTGAGAGCAGTGCACTTGGCATCATTACCCTGTTAAAAAATAAAGTCGTTTCCAATATCCAAATTTTGAGCGGATAGTTTAAAATTTCTCTTTAAAACATTTAAATAGAGCTCATGATTCACAATACCATAAAAAAATACCAAATTACCTAATTCTGAAGCCAATTTACACCCCCATCCCCGTATACCTTCACTTCGATGCTGAAAGATAGAGGTGGAGGACCTCTTGTTCCACATAAATTCATGGGATTAAACTCCTTTTTTTTTCATTTACAAGCTATTATAGGCCCATCGGAACCAAAAATGTTGAATTATCTGCCATCCCAATCAATTTGCTGACAATTTTGAATTTTCTGAAACTTAATCCCAAGAATCCATGGAGGTGGAAGTGTTCTTGCGTGGGGTTGTAAATCAGCCAAAGATTAGGTAATTTGGTATTTTTTGTTGATATTGTGAATCATGAGTCCTATTTAAATATTTTAAAGAGAAATTTTAAATTATCCGCCCAAAATTTGGATATTGGAAACGATTTCATTTTTTAACAGGATAATGACGCCAAGTGCACTGCTCTCAATGTACGTCATTGGTGTCTCTATAGCTGACCCCAAATTATGAAAACACCTCCTCGATCCCTTTATTTAGCCCATAAGAACATATTTGGAGAGATTTTGATGTGAGAAAAAGAAAACATATGAGAAATAAACACAACATATAAAGTAAAAACAATAATCACTGAAGAACGGTGGAAAATCGGTGCAGAAGTTACAAAAAACTGATTAAATCTATACCAAGACACTTAAAAGTTGTTGTGAACACTAAAAGATATTGTACTAAGTACTAAATTAAGAAAGAAATACAATAATTAAAGCTAAGTTGAGATTTTTTTTAAGTGTATGAAGACTTTTGTGGCGTAATTTTTTAGTAGCTTTTTGATTATTAATTTTTACAAAAAAGTAGTTATACTATTTTTAAAAAATTAATTATGTCATTCGGTTAAGAACAAGTTGTAGATATCATTAAAAAATTACAATTACAATATATTAATTTTATTAGTTGAAAACATTAAATTTTATAAGAAATCGCAAGTGTACGAACACTTTTGTGGCCCACTGTATATGTCTATTATTTCTTCAAATAAAAAAAGAGAAAGATCCCGTTGGATGTATTTAATCAACCTTATTGATTGTAAAGTTTGGTACCAGATGGCACTTTTTTATTTGGAATCAAAGTAATTCAGTTAATTAATAATTAAACATTTATATAAATATGTACGCCAATTTTTGACCTGAACTTTATTTTATTGTTATTATATATGTTTTTTATCACAATTTCCTGGGAATTTCCAAGTTTTTGAGTTCACCATACATATTTCTTATATATATATTTCTTTTTGCAAATATTATTATATTTTCTAATTTTTTAAGTAAATAACAATTCTATTTTGTTATATTTTTACTGCTATAATTTTCAATATTTGCTTCCTTAGGTTTTTCCCTTCTGTAAATTTGCATCTTTATCTGAATCTGCCCATAAATTGAATTCTGCTTCACTTCTGTTTCTTATTTGCCGTTTAAAATGAAGAAATGCAAGTAAATAAATTTTTGAATGTGTATTTTTGAGTTTTTAAATTGAAATATTAGTTTATTGCACTTGTATTCTTTATTGCTGGCTATTTTGTATTTTTTAAAAAATTTGATAATTGACTGCATTTTTCAGATTAAAAATAGTTAAAAAAAAGTTTTTTAAATATTTATTACAATTTCTCTTATAAAGTTTTAATGTTTTCTATCACTTGTAAGCAATACTAAAACATGAATAAAATATCAAATATTTGAAATTGTTAAATCACAGAAAAAAATTAAATCAGACTTTTCAGTACTTACGTATTAGCATCACTGCAGCAAAATTCGTGCCAAGTAAATTTTGCCATATTAAAACAACAAAAAGATTCTAATGTGTTTTACATGAAGTAGAAAAACCAATAAGAGTTAGATTATAGTGGAAAATGGCACGATTCACATGAGGCCAATTTGGCTGCAGTGACGTTAATACATAAGTACTAACTTTTCTTACAAAAAACAAAGTTGTACTATAAGATGAGAGAAATAATTTTATGTAGTAATTCATATGTCTAAAACTAAAATGGTCAAAGAAATATTAAGATATTTTTCTATGAGCAGGAAGATTTAAGTTCAAAGTAACCGGAGTGTAAATAGTAAAAAATAAATGGATCTATGTGAGACAGGGACAATTTAAAGAATTATACTCAAAACAATATTAATAATATATGAAAAAGTTTTTTGGAAATTATAACAGTAATCAATGTTTTAGATTAAATGTTTTGGTGTAGAACAACCGACTACATTAAAACTTCATGATATATTTAAAAATTGGTGAAACAATTAGTTCCTTATATTTATCTTAAATAAAATACTTTTAATAAATTTTCTTTTATGTATGAATTTAAATTTATATGCAATATTTCTTTGCCTTGTGATAGAGTTCTGTTTTAGCTAATAGGTTGTAAGTTGGATGGATTTATATTTTATAATTAATTTCATCCAAAGTGGTTATAAGAGTTGTACATAAAGCACAAAAATTAATTTCATGTATATATCCTATAATCCTCCCTAGCATTTAATTTATTCTTAATCATCTATTTATATCACTCTTTTAATTTATAATCATGTTTGTCTAGCATTATTTGTAAATCTCTTCATCTCCCCTCACGGCCGAGCACACTGAGCGCTCGCCGTACTTAAGTTAAAACTGCAGCAACACCGGGAGCGGTCCATGCGAGGGAAGGTGACCGCCTTGCAAACCACCCGGCTGTTTCCTTTTCTACCTCATAAATTTTTGCCCCTACTGGACATCAGTCACTACACCACTCACCCCCACATGGGCAGTCATTTTTCCTGAGCCATTATCCTCACTTTTCAACAGCCAATAGGAAGACTCGCTCTTCCACTCCTTCGAACCCAAGTGCCCAAATAAATTCATGCATATATCCTTATTGTTCATAATGTGAAAAATACATAATATGTATACTTCATGCAAACAAAAATGCATCGTGAAATCACATGTGAAAATAATATGTAACAAAGAAAAGTCCATATTTAAGAACTTTTTAACCGTACCAATATTTAGTGCCGATTTAAGCTCATTTCAGGCTGTGAGTGCAGAAGATCTACAGGCCTCCTTGGCACAGGCAGATCAAAATTTATTACCAGAAAACCTAGTTAAATCTAGCTTATCTGGGCGCCCGCCTAAAGTACCTAATGGATAAACCGGCACTGCCAATGTTAATATCTTTTTCTTTGTATAACTTATATATGCCACAGGGAAATGATTAAATTAGGGATTTCATCAAATCCCTATGGGAGATGATCAATTCATGCAAGATGTTAAAATAAGAACTCTGTATGGGGATTTCCCTAAAGAAAGTGTTTTGATCAAATCTCTAACCTGTTTCAGCGAAATGATGAAATAATATTGTTAAGAGTGTAAAAGTGTTCATTTAGTAAGTATGGTACATCATTAAAAGTAGAGTAATTAATACAACACAGTAATCATTACATTACAAATTATTTATTCAAAATTAATTAACAAAATAATTGGCTAGTAAAGCTGGTATTTTTTTTGTAAAAAAAAGGATATTTGTAGTAGAATTTCAAACATTTTAAAAAAATTGTACATTAATGTAATACTTCAGAAATATCCTGCTTTATTTGTAACACCTTTTTTTCTGTTATTATTCCCTTTTAAAATAGCTTTTTTTACTATCAAAAAGCTTTTTTTATCTTGAAAGAGGGCGTAGTCGAATTCCCTAATTTGTTTGTTTGCATTTTTCAATTTATGTTTTATCCAGTTTCTAATTTTCAGGCATACAAAAGTGATATATCAATCGAAAGATAATAATGCAAAGAATATAACTAAATAAAACTAAAAAATGATATTTAGGTCGTTTTGTTTTGATGCGTCATGTCGGAAGCCAGGCGCTGCCTGGCACGTACGAGGAGAGGGGGGAAGTAAAAGGGAATGGTAACAAGTGAAAACAGAGCTCTACAAATACTGAACTGTTAATCTCATCATTTCACTAAAACAGTTCGAGGATTTGATCAAATCGCTTACTTACATCAGGGAAATGACCTCAAACAAACATTATTATAACATCTTGCGTGAATTAATTATCTCCCTTAGGAATTTGAAGAAATCCCTAATGTCATCATTTTCCTGGGACATATATATATATATATATATATATATATATGTTTGGTAGTATTGTAAATGTAGTTAATTGTAAGTTGCAGTCTCATTATTCCTGTAAAAGTTAAATGCATTTAAAATATGGTTTGGGACCAGGGAAAAGAAATGTCACCAGTTGTGTCCTCTTTTATACAGTATAATTGTTACATCTAAGATAGCTTCAGAAGTGTGTTTCAATATATCAGGACCTTTAAATCTACCCAATTTCTTCTTTAATCCAGTGAATTACTCAAAGATAATAGAACCCAGTAGCAATACAGTCACTTGTATTTTAAAACGTTTATTTCAAGTTATTCAACATATTTTAAAATCAAATCACACTTATAAAAACACACAGCTATATTCACAATGCTCATATGATACAATCAGTTACAAACTTATTTTTAAATTGATGCAACAAGAGCTCGCAGGCTCGTGAACAGTCCATTCACTTCAATTCATTTTTAAACGTAGACGGCTTTCCTCACATCCTTCCCACTTTTTGAGTGATTACTGCAACTCAAAAACATACATAGTTTGGTTGAATAAATCAAGCTTATTGGGATCTTTGATACATCTACCAGCTCGTTTAAATTTACATTTGGTAGTTTCAGGGAAGGAGGAAGTGTGAGAAAAATCACCCTTACATATAGTTTCATTTTGAATACATTTATTCTCACACTTTAGACAGAATCTATTTCACTAATGTTTAATTCTAGTGGAAAAATTCACTGTACAGGTCTCAGAGAAACTCCAGACTGCATTTTTACTTTAACGGTATGAATTTTTCCTTCACTCCCTGGCAACACATCTATCACTGTCGCTAAAGGCCAATTCAATTGTTTTTTACCGTCCTCTCCTATTAATACAACTTCACCAATCTTGGGCTCATGAATGTGTCTTTTTTCCTACTTTGTTTTTGAATTAACGAACTCAAATATTCTTTTCAGAAATGAAGTCTTAAATCTTTCAGTAACTTAGTTCTATATCTTATCCTTTTTCTTAAATGTTGGGTCTCTATCATGTCTATGTCATTAGTACTAAAATTTCAATTCGCAATAAAAACATAGAAGGAGTTAAAGGAATAAGATCATCTGCATCTTCAGAGATATAAGTTATGAGACGTGAATTTATAACAGACTCGCAGTCACATAACACAGTCCCGAGTTCCTCAAAAGACAAGATCGATTTTCTGAGAAAGTGTGTTAACAGTTCTTTGAGGAACTCGAACCAACCATTCCCAAAAGCCTCCCCACCAGGAATCTGTGGGAGGATTAAATTTCCACAAAATTCTACGAAGGTTTGCCTCCCTAGTGATTTTTTCCCATTCATTGAATATTTTTTGATATTCGTAAAGATAAACATTATTTTGCGCACTTGTTATAGTTTTCTTATGTCGTTTCGAAGCTAATTCTATATGATCTGGCAAGTTTGAAGAATCTAATTTCCATGGTAATTTCACCTCGTACCTGCCATCGGGAAGAACAGTTAACTCTTCATGAAACTCTTTTAGCTGCTCGTCAAATAATTTCCTTTTTGAAACATTTTCAGTGGGATCACGAATACTTAAAGAATCAATTTCCCACAACTCTTTTAAGGAAATATCATTAACATACAAAGGCAGAACTGTTTGCACAGAAGAATCTACAACTATTTCATCATTACTGGAATCGATTCCAGTTTCTTTGCCAATAACAGTCCATCCTAATTTTGTATGAATTGCAGCTAAGCCAAAATTTAACTGAACACACTTTCCTGTTAATAATTTCCTAATTAGATCTGCTCCTAATAAAAGGTTAATTTCATCTTCGTTACAAAAAGCATCAGTTAATTCGATTTTATTTATTCTTAAATTCTCTAATATGTACTGGTTTTCTATTTTTGGAACAAAACCTCAAATCTTACGTTCAGAAAAAAACTTCACTGTATAATTTAAATGAGCCACTTAAATCATTAATCTCTTCTGCATATACACCATGCTCTAATGGACAGTTTCTTTCCCTCCGAATAGGCCACGAATTACCTTTTCCTGTCTGAGAGGTTTTAGATTCAGGTATTTAATAACTTTATCACTAATGTATGAACAGGAAGACACACACTGTCTAAGAGTCCCCAAACTCAAATTTTATTTCCCTGACCTACAATTTCTACACAGATAGTCTGCAAGTATACTTAATCATTATAATTATTATTCGACAGATTATTTGCAACTTCACTACTTTCATTAGCTTTAAATGAATAAGTCTTTTTTTTATCAGAACACATTAAAGTTACATGTTGCTTATTACGGTTTCTTTCTCAGGCACTTAGAACACTTTCAGGTAGACATGATTCAACAAAAGGCTCCAGAAAATCTGCAAATTTTTCTTTTGTGCATCCCAAGCTTTCCAAAGCTCTTTGTTTTGTTTCCAATGCGTCGTACAGGCTGGCTAAATCAGATTCCTTACAGCAGTAGCATTCTTCATAAGAGAAAGAAGATCTCGCACAAAGATCTCTACTAAAAGATCCTCCCTACCAAATCTTATTTTCAGCCATTGAACCGCTTTGGAATAATTTTCAGATGCTATTGGAAAACTGGAAATCAATCTTGTAGCTTTGGATTCAGGCACCATCGCTTGATATAAATACTAAAATTTATCGATTTCAGTTAATTCATCCGATTCGTGAAGTTTAGAAAAAATACTCCAAAATGTGAGGAATTCTTTCGGATCAGCAGCAAATTTCTTTAATTCAAATTTCAGTGGTTTCAGTTTCACAGCATTGTTTTTTAAAGAACATTCTGAAGCACATCTGGAATTTTTATTTAAGAATGTTGCCACTTTCGATTTTAGTTCCAGATATCTATCTCGGTACTTTTCAGCTGCTACAAAATCTGTTTGGTATTCGGCCATGTTCTCTTCTAAAAGTAAAAAGGATATTTCGTTTTGAATCTCATTCAAACGAGAAAACTTATCCTCTAGTTGTGAATCTAGAAAAGTATCAATATCCTTGGCATCAGTTTCAAGTATCGCCAAACTTTTCTCTGTATTGGTAAATGAAGCCTTTAATGCCTTTCACTTTACTTTAAGAGCGTCCATGATTTCAAATGCAAATAATAATATTCTATAAATCACTCACCAGATTAAAGTGTCCTGGAAAGGACGCCGCAATGTTACATCTAAGATCGCTTCAGAAGTGTTTCAATATATCAGGACCTTTAAATCTACCCGATTTCTTCTTTATTCCGGTGAATTACTCAAAAGATAATAGAATCCTGTAGCAATACAGTCACTTGTATTTTAAAGCGTTTATTTCAATTTATTCAACATATTTTTAAATTAATTCACACTCATAAAAACACAGCTACATTCACAATGCTCATATGATACAATCAGTTACAAACTTATTTTTTAAATTGATGGAACAAGAGCTCGCAAACTTGTGACAGTCCGTTCACTTCAATTCATTTTTAAATGTGGATGGCTTTCCTCACAAGCATCTTTTAAATTCTTTTGATTTGATTTGTAATTTTTTTTAAATAATTTTTTTGCAATACAATTTAATGAAAATCTACAAGAATTAATTTTTAACTGTCAGTTGATCAGTGAAACATCTTCACCCTGTTGTTAGGTAAATCTTTATTACTGAAAAAGATATGTAATATAAATGATATTAGGATTTCGAAAATTAATTTCTAATAAAAATTGGATATTTAATGATATATATATATATTTTACATTTTAAAATTTCAAAAATTTTTATTATCCAACATTTAATTCAACCTTACTAAATATGCACCTATAAATATGATAGTAGCTAAAAAAGAAATGAAAAATAATATATCTAAATGGATTTTTGGAAATTTCAAATTGGTAAATCTCTATTAACTGTCACCAACTGGTTTAAATCGTATTGCTAAGTGCTACAATTTAAGATGTCTTGCTGGTACTCATACAATGGCACCTTGAGGCAATTTTCCTTGATTTAAATGATTTGAAATAAAAATGAATTCATATATTGCTCCCCCCCCTGCGTAAAAAAACTTATCCAGTTTTTTAAAAATAGTTATATATTTTAAATAAATAAATGTTATATACCAAAAAAAAAACTTTTGCAGAATGTAATGAAATAGATACTGATAGAATTCCAAATAGTGTATGGAATAATTTTTTTTACTTCACTTTTGTGCAACTTCATTTTCTTCTTTGTTAGCTTTATTCTTTTTATGTTTAGCTTTCATCGATAGTGTTTAAATTTGTTTCATTTTTTATTTTCATGGATATCACTTCCTTTTTTCTCTGGATTATTTTTTTGCATCCTTTTAGTCATGTTTATATAAAAAACATGCAAAACCATAACTATCCATGTAAAAAAAAATATCGCAATAATTAAATAAAATAAAAAAATTCAGCAACATAGAAATACCTCTTCTTTGAAGCTGTCATGTAAGCAGAATGGTATGCAAGGTTAGGGAATCTGAGTGGAATTGTTGTTTTTGACATCATGAATGCAGATTGATATTTCAAATTCTTGCTGATAATTTAATACAAAAAAGTAGACCTTATGATGATTTCTTTCTTAAAACATTTGTGTGTTTAGGCACTTGTATTTTAAGATACCAACGTGTTTGCTAGAATCACCAACCAAAAATAGTCAGTTGCCGTACACAGTTGAAGTCTGAATAAAAAGCAATTGTTAGATGAAGAGTTGTGGTAAATAATTAAAAATAAAATGCTATAAGTGATTTACAAAACAGTTCAAGTTGAATATTAGGTATAATACTTAGAAAGAAAATTGATGAATTATGCCAACTTTATACAAATTTTATAGTATTTTTATTTTTTCAAAATTTTATTATATGATTGAGTTAATTTTTTTCATTAAACTACATTTATTTGCCAATCTAATTTAGGAAGTTAAAATACTATTAAATGATTGGTACTTAGATGTTTGTATGCTTTAAAGTTCAGGGTCAATTTGAAAAATTAGGGATGCTACGTTAGATATGTTATAGTGAAATAGTAGCACAGAAAATTATAATTAAGTGTTAATGAAGCCATAAGTTGCATTTTAAATGTGAGTTCATTACAAAATTTTAAAATCTCAGAAAGCTAAAAAATTTTTGCATTAATTTTAAATTTAGTTTCCTTGCAAAATCTATAAATCGTTTGCTTATTCTGATTATATTTTATCTTATAAATTCATATAATTTCTAAAAAAACTGGATGGATGGGTTGTAAAACCACTTATTTTGATGATTAATAAAAAAGTTTGGTAGAATTTCTAGGCATGTTGTAGTGAATTTAATTTCTGAAATTTCAAAACTTCAAGAGGCACTTTATTTGGGAAATATTTTAAAATATTTTGATTTTGTGAACTCTTTGACAGGTACTATAGAATCCTGCATATAACGTGTACTTTTAACTCAAAAAATAAGATAGAATTTTATGGCTGTGCATTATACAATGGATATAAAAATGATAGCTTCATCAGAATACTGTGTATTTAAGAAGAGATGTACATAATGAACTTAAAGGGTTGTAATTCTAGAATTTACTATTTTTTCAAAAGTCTGGGATAATACTTCAAATAAATGACTTCAAAATATAAGAGCATTGCACTTGTACACAATTCAGGTTCCTTCCTGAAAAAGGAGGTGCACATTACACGTCAAATATACCTAAAAACTAAAAATTGTAGCTTGAAAGTGTAGGTGTGTGTTATACACCAATGTGTATTATAAGCCATATTTTACGGTAAATAATTTGTGTGTTCAGAAATATAATTTCTTTTCTATATAATTTTTTAAAAATGTAACATTTCCTTTTTTTTCCTTTTAATTCCATATAAAAATACACTGATTTTGAACTGGATATATATATACTTAGTATTCTTAATTCATATTGTTTTATATAATTCTTACAATTCTTTTATTTATGCATACAATTAAATAGCATCAACATAATAACTCAAAAATTAATATAAAAATGAGATGTCTCATAGAAGGAATGATATGTTAATGATAGTACAGTTCACCTAAAAATAGGTTAAACAAATTGAGTTTTATTTTTGATAAAAATTATTGCAGCAGTTTAAAAACAGAATGAAATGATATCATTCAGCAATGTGTATGATTAAAAATCCCATTGTCTAATTTAATATGAGAATTGTAAATTAAAATGATGAGAGTCACAAGTCTTCTCAACAATTAAGTTGTTTTATAGAAAACCGGATTGAAAAAGAATGATAATTAGTAAGGGTTTTTTAGAATAGAAAATCAGATAAATTTCTAATTCAAGGTAGTGACATGTGTGGAAAGTTCTATGATTAAAAAGAGGAGCATGTGTAAAAAATTTAATTTAATAATCAAAAGTAGCAGTGTTATAAAACGTAAAAATGAATAAATATTTTTGTCACACAAATATAAGTCAGCATAGTTAAAGATAGTGATTCGAATGGTCTTTCAACTACAGGAAAATCGCTTAAGGGGATTCACCCATCTGACGGCCTGTTTTTTAAGCATTTGTAGGGAATTTTTTTTGACCACCAGTAAGATGATAGAACTTAAAGTTTATTTTATCAATTATTTAAATGTATTTTAAGAGTATGTGTATATGAATGTTTAGCCAAAAATATCCAATAGAACGAGAGTTATAGTGCTCAGAACACACCAGCCTAAAAAAAAGTGGACGCTCACTTCCTTTGATTCCAGCTGATTGGCTTATCTGAAATAAAAATAATTAACAGCATTTTAATCTATAAACTTAAATGCACAGAATGCATTATACTCAATTGAAAATATCAAAAACTGGATTTTTGGTGGACCTCTGAAGAAAAAGTTTCAAATTTCATGGGTTTTTTTTGTTTTTGTTATAAAAAATAGAAATATTTTGAATTTTGGAATGATCGTAGTCCATTAGGTGCATATATATGTATAATGAGTCTATCCTATTAATTTGAAGTCATTTGGTGAAACCGTTCTTGAGATATGATGGAGGAAAGATTGAAAAACTCAGTTTTGAGAAAAACGTGTTTAAAGTTTCAAGTTCGATTAAAACAATGAAAATCTTAACTTAGGGCTACGAACAGCTACTCTTCTAACGCCTGTTTCTTTATAAGGACTTTGAATTTGAAAAAATCACTTCACCACCGTATTCTAGGCATGTTAAGGAAACAATTAACAAAAAGAAAAGAAAAAAAAAATTCTGAGATTTTTTTAACCTATTACTTGGGTGAACCCCCTTAACATGAAACTGAGGGGAGGGGGGGCTGAAATATTTTTTCGTGTTAAAGGAACAAAAAAGAAAAAAAACATGTATCAACAAAATTAAGTTTATGAGAGTTTATTTTATTTACATAAATATGTAAAAATGTGTACATTTAATAAAAATTAATGGAACAAAAGCATCACACAAGAACTTAAAGAAATTTAATACAAAATCTTCAATATTTTTTTTTGAAAAACAAACCATTTAGAGTGTTTAGAATATAATCATATTTTCTTTTCATTGTGTTTTTCAGCATCAAGTTGTCCTGTTTGTTATTCATTTCACCATAAAATAACTTTGCATAGTTTTCTTGATGTTCTTTATTTCGTGATGTGGGTACAGGACCTGCATTATACATTTCCTTTTCGTTATTGAAATCTGCTTCAATTATATTTTTTGAGCTTTGAACAAACTCCAAAATGTCTTTGTGTGCCATAATTGGGGCTATACACATATCATCATCTACTGCAACGAATTCTGCTCATGATACAGTAGGGCAGTCTAATATGGCTGTATTTTATTCATTGCCAGAATGGAAATTTTTTATGTTAAGAGAGGGAAAAAAATGCATGAAAGTGCATAGTAATTTGTCGGGACTGTTGTATTATTTCATGTTAACCGATATTTCATTTTTAGTGTTTTCACATTAAATGTATTTCACTGCAATTGCTTTTATTTACTAAAAATGAATTAATAAATGCAAGATTAAATAACATTTTGACTGAACCTTTGATTTTTTTTGTTATATTACTCATATTTTTAATACATTATTTATCTCTTTTAGGTTGGTTTTGGAAGCTTTGCTAAATTTGTAAAAGGGAAATTCAGATTTTTTGCTCATCAAGGCTTCACAGTGAAACATTCTTTGTGTAAATTTTACAATAATTCAGTGCAAAATATGAGCGTTGAAAATCAGACTAGTGCTCAACAAGTACCAATTGTAATTCCACCTCTTGAAGTGCGTGGAATGAAAGTATTGGACCGTAATGCTTTTACTAAAGAAATCAATGTTCCTTATCTTCTTGTTTCTGTTGAAAAAGTAAAAGATGTTGTTAAGGTTCTAAAACCATGTTTCTTAAAAATGCCAAATCTTCAACCAGTGCAAGATGAGGGCAAAGAAAAGAAAATTTTACTGCATCCTGACTTATTTGATGAAAAACTTTTGTATTTACAAAAGTTTTTCAACAAATTTGATATAAATAATGTTCTTTGGAACAAAATAACTGTAACATATGAAAACTGGACTTCAGATAATATTTTCAAAGCAGTTTTGCCTCCAGATTCTACTGGAAATGTTTCCAGTTTTAGTATAATAGGTCATATTATACATCTAAATTTAAAACCTGATTTAATGGATTTTAAGCATGTTATTGGTGAAGTGTTACTTGACAAACACTCGAACATCAGAACAGTTGTTAATAAAGCCCAAATCATTGAGAATGAATTCCGTAATTTGAGCATAGAATTGCTAGCTGGAGTTCCTGAATATGAAGTGCTTGTAAAAGAAAATAATTGCCAGTATGCATTTGATTTCTCCAAAGTATTTTGGAATCCTCGATTAGTAAATGAACATTCTGAAATTGTAAAAAGAGCAGAATCTGGAGATGTTGTATATGATATTTTTGCTGGTGTCGGTCCGTTTGCAGTTCCTTTAGCAAAGAAAAAATGTCATGTATATGCAAATGATTTAAATCCTGATTCCTATAAATGGCTGAGCCATAATGCAAATTTGAATAAAGTTACACAATATCTTCATCCCTATAACTTAGATGGAAAAGAATTTATTCAAACTGTAGTAAAAAAGGGGCTTATTGATTTCTGGAACAGGGATGACGAGGACAGTCGTGTTCATATTTTAATGAATTTGCCTGCTAATGCATTAGATTTTCTAGAGACTTTTAGAAGTTTATTTTTTGAAGAAAACCCACAAGAAGTTGGTGATATGCCGATGATTTATTGTTATTTTTTCAAAAGAAAAGATGAAGATATTAATGATATTATCAGCAAATACTTTGATGATGAAACACAGAAAACTCTTGAAATTACTTCAGTTCGACTAGTTGCTCCTAATAAAATGATGATGCGAGTAACCTACAAATTACCAAGAAAAATTTTGTTTTTTGATTTCTGTGAACCTCCTGCTAAGAAACTTAAGTGTGAACCTGAAGCTGAAAAAGCAAATTTCAAATCATAGAGAAATTGCTCTGAACATTTTACCTAATTTTATTCTTGTGCTAGCATATACATTCACGTCATCAGTGATTTAATTATTTTCAATTTGAAAATCAATGTCCTTGCAAATAATCTATTTTATTCTAAAAACATACATTTTATCATGTATTTATTATCTATTGCATATCATTTTTCATGTATTTATAATCAATTATTTTTTAAATAATAAAATACTAAAACTTGTAGAAATAGACGTACATTTCTCATTTTCTTCATGTTACAGAACCTTTGTTGTGGGAAATTAAAGGGCAACTTGTTTTGCATGATCTGCACTGTGAAGTATGATATGAGAGATGAACTGTATATTTAGGATTAAAAGCAAAATTCTGTTTTTTTTTTTTTTAAAGAAACATGAACAGATTATTTTTCCTTATTAGTTAAAATTAATTCTAAAATATAATTTCTCTGAGAAAAATCTTTGCAGAGATCTAAATAGATGATTGTTTCTGATATTTCAATATCTGATTAATAAAAAAAAATCAAAAATATAGAAAATACCTAGTATGGCAAAAATTTTAAATTTATCTGTGTTGATTTTTAAATATGCTTTTTGTCAGTGGTTTAGCATTGTCATTATAAAAGATGAAATTTTTTCTGTTTGCCAAAGATAAGACATTTATCTTGAGTTGATTTAAGTTATTCTTCTGTTTAAAAATAACATTCAGTGTTAGCACTTTCCTCTTTCAGTAACTCATAATAGAGTACTTAAACATAATTTTCTTTTTATGAACTTCCATTTTGATGTCGATGGAAGCATTTCCCCAAAGAACACACATGCCCTTTTTTTTTTAATTCTGCATACTATCCACTTTTTATGTACTGTAACTAGGTGTCTAAAACTGTTCCCCTTATTTTGGCAGGTAAAAATGATTTGTTCAAATACTTTTTTAATTTCTAGTACGGCTGGCAATATACAGAGTAAAGTACCCATATGCCACACAGAGATCCAAAATTAAAGTACGATAAAAATGCAATAAAACACAGCGTACAGTAATTTACACTGAAAAATCTGTACAAAGAAGAATTATGCAAAAGAAAAAAAGTAATGAATAAATAGATATAATAAAACAGGACAAACGTTATATAAAAAGATGTTATATCAAGGTAGTCTGCAATCTGTTTAAAAGATTTCTAACATCCTAGTATCTTAGAAAACACTGTTCTGAGAGAGCGCTGAACAAACAAGGAGATGCCTAGCGTTTTTCACTGCACCATCACAACAAAAGGGATGTGATTATATCAACCCCTTTTGGAATCAACCCCTATCCAAATAGTGATTATATCAACTATTTGGAATCTGTTTAAATCATACATGCCAACCCTTCATTGTTGACTTCTGATAATTTCCCCAATCTTGGCTAATCTTTCAAAAAAGATTTTATCTGTGTGGAATTCACCAAACCGTCTTCAGTATACCTGAAATACTACAACAGCCTCTCCAAAACCCTGTTATTGCCTTTTTAGAATTTGAAGGGAATACAATGTTGCAAATGTATTTTATATTAATGTATTAAACGTATTTTTTTTATGGTACGAAAGGTCGAGAAAAATTAAATGGTGCACAAAATGTTCCTTAAATACTCTGAAAAACTTCTGCCCTCATTTCATATTTTTTCTTGTTAAGATCAAACTAGCTACCTACACAACCCAGAGTGTAAATTAAAATAGGTCTAAAAAATAAGAAAGTTTTCCCTTAAACTTATTAATATGATGTGGATTAAAGATTAAAGAGATATAAAGCAAAACAGTTTTTTAAAATTTATATTTCATGAAGTTACAGTTACAATTACAGGTTTTGTGGGATATGGAGCAACAATATTTTGTGAGGTTTTTGTGAATTTTTTTATAAGAAAATCATCCATATTAGTTCTGTAATTTATTTATCATAATTCAAAATGGATTAAATTTTATTGTTCAATTTGATAACTTGTTTCAGAATTTGCTTAAAATCTTCTGAAGTATGTTTAAATTTAATTTTCAAGATGACTGCTTGAAACAATTCTCTCTCTCTTTTTTTTTGGTTTACTCATAACTCTTGTAATTTTTTTATTACAGATTATTATATTCATTAATTGTATCACTGGATGTGTTGTGATATTAATAAACAAAATTATTTTATGTGCATGAATCATCTATGTTTTTTTATTATTTGAAATATTTCTTTTTGCATTTTTGAATTTCCAGTGGATTATAATGCTACATTCATAAATTTGATGTTTAATTCAGTGTAATGTGTTTTTTGTCATTAAAGAATGTAAAAAAAAATCAAAAGTTTAAAAAATTGTTTTAATTTTGTTTGTTTCTTTTTCTTTTGTTGTTGTTAAATGTAAGGAGGATGTTTAAAAAATTATTTGGGAAGTCTCCTGTTTTATTTTTTGAATTAACAATTATATCTGTGCATTTCATAATATTATAATTGCCTTAAATTAAGAATTTTATTATTAATCATTCTTAATTTTAAAAATGTAGAAAATTACCTATTCATTGGCAGTGAGGTATAAAAAATGATGTAGATCAGCAGTTCTTAAACTTTCGATAGCCTCTCCCCCCTTTAGGTATCAGCCTGATATCGTGGACCCCCAAGATATTGAACATCCTTCTTTGGATGTAATCGTTATCGTATTGGCGTGCTACATTTAAATTGAGTTCTTAATCTTTATACACTATTCTGTTATTATTTGAAAATATTACATTGTAGTAATGGCTATGTAGTTGCAAACAATAAAAAAAATGAATATTCTTGACTGATATACATATTCTAGTTGAGGTTTCTGACTGGGGGCAAATTAGTGATCTAGTTTAGGAGGGCAAATATTTCAATTTTTCCATGAGGCCTTTCAAAATCTGCAAAAAAGGGAAAACTCTCTTATTTATAAATGAAAAACCTTTGTGGACCCCCTAGAAAGGTTCTGAGAACCCCTTGAAATCTACGGACCACAGTTTAAAGGCCGTATCACACGTACACGTTTCAAGCAATTTTTCGTACAATTTTTGCTCAGTTACTATAGCAACGGCTTTCGAACAACTTTTTGCTAGTGAGCTCAAAACATTGTTCCAAATAAAAGTTGCTTGAAATTCTAGCCAATGGGGTTCTTCGGCGCCCCACATCATAAACAAGATGGCGGCTTCGGTTTTATCTAACATAGAGGTTCCCAAACTTTTTTGTCTCATAGACCCCTTGACAGGTTTTTCGGTTTTGGGTAGACCCCCGCTTACCTAACTTTGAATTTTTGCAAATTTATCAATTTAAATGTCTTTTTGACAGCTGATACAGAGCTGCTTACTTTAAAAGATTTAAATTTCTAACTGTAGTGTTTAAAACTTTAAAAGCACATGTTAATTAATTATTAAAATTAAATTAATGCATAAAATAACTGAGCAACAAGCAAATGTTTTTAGTGGGAGAGATAAATCTGTGGATTCAATAAAATTTTTTCAACATTTGATATCAATCTTGTTGATTTTAACACACCCTTCGTATCCCCTCTCTTAACAATGTCTAGACTTTTCTTTTTTGTTTTGGAGATTGGAAAATGCACTGAAACTCCTCAATCCAGAAAAGCAATTAAAAAATTTCTATAATTTGGGATAAATAACAGGTATATCTTTTTACAACCAAAATTGCTTACATCAGTTTCTAAACTTTACTGTAAGATCTTCCTTAGTGCCTAATTCTTGTAATTTGACATTTTTTTTCAATATAACCATATGAATTCATTGCATGCTGTGGTATTACCATAGTCAAAACATTCTCAAACCTAAATTCAAATAAAAAAAAAAGGGCATTTAAATGTTGAATGTAGTTTAAACGTTTTTTTCCCCTGGCAGATTGTATGGGCAGGAAAATTTGCGACGGCTTAGCTTAATTCAGGTAAGAAACTCTGAAATGATGGTCCCTGTTTTAATAAAATTTATATGCTGTCACTTTAACTACAAATTAACCTCATTAAATTTAGTAAATAAATAGGTAAAATCGGTTTTCCATTTGATTAAATTCTCTTTTAAAAATAAAGTCACGATTTGTTTTAATCAAAGCCACTATCGTAGACCCCCATTTACATCTCGTGGACCTCCCAATTTTTTTTTTTGACGTGGACCCCTTGCAGCTCGTCATAGACCCCTGGGGGTCTATATAGACCACTTTGCAAATCACTGGTCTAACACATCAGATATGCCGTATAATATTTTAACAGGATAGTGCTCAATTTCTGTTTACGTCCATCAACAAAGGAGCAAGCGAAACAAAAGAAATAATTTTGGATATTCGTTTTCCGAAGCAGAAAAATCGGCGAGTAATTTTTCAATGTGGAGAAAGAGCGCGGCTGACGTCAGAGCATGTCATTTTTGTTTACGGCAACCCTTCCCCTTCAGATTAGGCCAAAAATTGGACGAAAAAGTTGCATGGAAAATTAACGTGTGATACGGCCTTAAGAACCTCTGACGTAGGTAATTCTTGAATAAGTTTCAGCTTTATTTGCAAGTCGGTATTTTATTTCTAGAATGATTTATATAGTATCAACTATCTTTATATACCAATCATATCTTTTAAAAATCAGTTACATGATTCATTTCAGTGGTAGAGAAGGGCAGGATGTAAAAGTTATAAGAAAGAGCACGTCTTATATAACTTCCTGTCTAGATTAGCAGGACATATTTCATGAAAAAAAAAAGCTAACAGAAATTTATTGGCATATGAATTGTTAAAAATACATCGAAATCATTCTGTATGAAACTAACAGAAAGAGGTATAGGGGGTTATTTTTAGATCAGAAGGGGAGATAGTTCACAAAACTAACTTCAAATGAGCTCTGCTATTAGAGCATAGTGCAAGAACATCATGATTGATGAAAAATTGTGATTACTATGTTTATTGAGGAAAAATTGAACTAAAATTCTATATATTTTGAATTTTGTACACCACACTACCCTACAGCAAAAAGTTGTATAATATGAGAAAATAAATATAACTGGTTTTTCTGGACTATTTTAAGCAGTTCTGTATATTGCATTGGAAACATTTACAAATATTTTATTTAGAATAGTTGTTGTTGTGTCCTTCCCGAAGGGAAAGGAAGGAAAGTTACCAGAGTCAGACCGGTTGGACTTCTACACGATAGATGGCGACATCACCTATCTCCACCTCCACACTATAGGCATTGATTAGAGGGGAGGGAAATATTCTCCAGCACCTGGCACCCGTGGTTTCTGCTGCGACCGCCCACATGACTTTCAGACCCACTGATTTAACGAGCACTTGATTTAGAAATGCAGAATGCTTATGGATTACGATGTATTTTTTTACTTTCAAAACTTAAGAACTTTTTTAATTGCAAAAAAAGGAAACTCTTATTTTAACTCGGATTACTTAAGTTCTCTTTCTCAATTATATTTAGTTCGATGCATGTGTATGGAATTTATTCATTTACCACACAAGTTGCTGTATCAACGATGAGTTTAGGGTTGATATTGTGTATTTCCATAGTTTCATTTCTCTCTAGTCTATCGAGTCGTGGCGTAAGTTCTGATGCAATGGGCTCAATTCATGACGGTCACATGATAAAGACAAACACGTGTTCTCCATTGAATTCAAAACAGACATCAAACTAACTGTACTTGTTCTATTTATAAAACTTGCGTAAAATTTCAAATTTTGTGATTGGATAAAGATGTTCAAATGTTATAAAAAACAAATTTCTTCAAAAGATTTTAAAATAAAAAAAATCTTATTTTATTCATGTATTTGAAAAAAAAATGCATTTTGTCTGCCTGTGTGCATTATTGTTGTTGACAAATTTGTATTTTTTAAGAGAAAGTTTCTGAAAAGATAAAAAAAAGTTGGTAACAACGAAGCGCATGAGCTGATCAGTTGGAAACACGTGATTGCTTTTATCGTATGACTTTGACGTCACATGAGTTTTTGAGCTGATTGGTTAAAAACACGTGGTTATCATTATCATGAGACTATGAAGTCATATGAATTAAGTCCAAAATACAGGAGTTAAAATAAAAAACTTAGCATGAAACTTAAATCTAAATCTATTTACTTGATTTTAATTTTAACCTTATGCACCTTTTATTCAAACTGATTACTTTTTGACTTTACATGGGCTTTAAGTCTCTTTGGCCACTCATCTATCGACGCACGCACTACCATCATGGAAATTTCCATTTCTGCTTTCCTTAAAGAATTTTAAAGGCTGTTGTGTGACGTTTGGGAAAATTGATGTTAGCGTGATATGATCGTTAAGAGATTAAATAATTAAATTATTTACGTCTACTGCTATTAAATGCAATATTTACATTTAAATAAAAGCTATTTATACTATTGATTATTTCAAAACTACAGAATATGATACTAGTAAGGTGACCAAACGTCCTCCTTTAGGGAGGACAGTCCTCCTTTTATAGGTTTTGTCCTTCCTTGAAATATGTCTTCCTACTTGTCCTCCTTCTCAATATTTTAAAACTAATCTGTTAATCTCTGTATTCAGAGATGCCAGGTCAAACTGTTACATGTTATGTGCCGGTACAGTATGAACTATAAAAGAAATGAATGTATTTTGTACATGATCAGGTATCTATTTTCCACAAAACGATTCAAAAGATTGATCGCAAAGGAGGCAACACAACCATTCTTCCCAGTGTTTCAAAGCAGATTCCTTCTTCACTGTCTTGGGGGTGGGAGCAGTAGCTTCTGGCTCGCAGGTGTTGAACCCAGCCGTTGGTTTCTCACGGCCATCGGTTGTCGGCGTGATGTCAGATAAAAAGACCCCGATATATTTAGGGGTGGATGTGAACTGTGCAAAGCTATCAGTATAGGAAAGCAGATTTTACAGCTGTTAGACGGAAAACGTTACACTTTTCTAATTGGGATGTCCTTTTTGGCATCTCAATTTGGGCTATATATACCTTTGACTCCACTACTGACCACACGAGTGGATGTAAATCTGGACTGCAGGAAGGCCAAGTTTTCTATTAAATCCGATACATTCAACCACCCTGAGTCGTCTTCGCCATATGTGCGGTGCAGTGGCGTAACGTACACCCCCACAACACAGGGAGGCCCAAAGTCTGACTAATGCCAAGTATGTATTAACAAATTTATAAAATGTCAAAGACAAAACATGACTTTGCAGGGGGGCTCCTAACATTATTCGTTACGCCGCTCGTGCGGCGGCAGAGTCTTGTTGAAAAGTCCCGTCGTTTCCATTGATCAGATTTACTGTCAGAGACTTCTTTCTTGGTTCTTTGATAGCTTCTCTATAAATTTTTGATTTGGTTTCCACCATTGGCAGACACAGATTGCTTTTGTAGCAAGGGCTTACACTTAAAAAACACCTAGATGAATGCGCCAAAGAGTAATTTTTCTGCTAAAAATTTAAAATCTCTTGGTGTATGGTAAGGGTTTGAACCACCAAACCCCATTTGTGGCGTACACACAAACTGGTGTACGCCACTGGTTGTCACACCCTTCTAGCAAAAAGGAATCTGAAACGCTTTCACGCTTTCAAACCATTACGGAAGCTGGATGATTAGCTCTCTGCGTGCATTTCTTCCTCTATTTAGCTTTTTGGACCTTCCTTTTGTATGCACCAGACATCTGCAATCTTTTAGCTGTAGCGTGCCAAACCAATCTACCCATATGATTCAGCGTGTCGCACAGTAGGACGTACCAGGTGTATGCATATCAAATGAGACGATTGCTAACAGACGTCGTCACACATATATGCAAACAATACGAAACCGTGACACGGGATTTTTTTTATAGTTTGATCTTTGATACTCATGTTTAGTTTACATTTGGACGAGTTTCAGCGTGCATTGTATTTTTTTTACTGTGTTGAAAATGACGAATTTTATGCCTTCCGACCACGATTTGCGGACAGCATTAATTTTTTGTTACCATCTGAAGAAAAATGCTGCCGAATCACATCAAATGCTTGTAGAAGCATACGGTGGCAATACTCTGAACCGTGCGCAGTGCTACAGGTGGTTTGAAAAGTTTCAAAATGGTGATTTCGATGTGAGAAACGAGGAGCGTGGCAGACCAGCAAAAAAATTTGAAGATGATGAATTGCAAACATTACTCGATGAAGATGATGGCCAAACGCAAGAACATCTTGCATAACAATTGAATGTTGACCAGAGCACTGTTTCCCGTCGTCTCAAAGCAAAAAGGTCGGTAGATCGGCACCACACGAGCTAACGGATCGTCAACAGGAAAACCGAAAACTCGTGTGCGAAATGTTGCTTGCCCGCCACAAACGCAAGTCATATCTCCATCGTATTGGGACTGGCGATGAAAAATGGATTTATTTTGAGAATCCCAAGCGTAATCGATCATATGTTGACCCCGGAAAGCCGCCCAAATCGACCGTAAGGCCGAATCGCTTCGGCCGCAAGACAATGCTGTGTATTTTCTGGGATCAGGAGGGACCAATCTATTATGAGCTTCTCAAACCCGGTGAAACCGTTAATACTGATCCCTACAAGCAAGAATTACTTAATTTAAATGATGCTATACTCGAAATACGCGAGCAATACAAGAAACAGCAGCACAAAGTGATTTTCCTTGATGACAACGCACCTAACCACCGTGCTAAACCGACCAAGGACATCGTTAAGGCTCTCGACTGGGAACCTTTAGCGCATGCGGCTTATTCGCCAGACTTGGCTCCTTACGATTACCACCTATTTGCATCATTGGGTCACGCATTGGCTGACCAGCGCTTCACTTCTTACGAAAACGTCAAATCTTGGCTTGGCAACTGGCTGGCCTCAAAAGACCGATCATTTTTTTGGCGTGGTATTCACAAATTGCCCAAAAGATGGGGGAAATGTGTAGCTAGCGATGGATGTTATTTCAAATAAAAAAATATTAACAGTTTCCCCAAATTTATTGTGTTTCTTTAAAACAATCGTCTCATTTCATATGCATACACCTGGTATTTGATACCATTCGATTCCCTCAATAATGAACGTAGAGTTAGAAAACAGAGGTCAATAAAATAGATATTTACAGTTTTATTATACATTAATTTTGCATCATTTAAAGATATTTCTTAACATAAAAATAAACAGCAGAAAACATATTTGAAGCCAAGTGGCTGAATAGTAGTGCATCGCGCTTCCTCACCACAGGTTCGATTTTCAAACCCCGGGCTGGGCAAGGTCGACTCAGTCTTTCATCCCTTCAGTGGGTCGATAAGTGAGTATCAAGCTTGCTTGGGAACTTAATTCTGGGGGTTACGCGTCAGACTGACCACCTGAACGGAACATTTGCTCATGCACCTGACGGCCCAAGGTCACAGTAGGCCTTGGCCCTCATGGGCCTGTTGCACCACTGAGTTTAGGTATAAAGCGGATAACTCGGCCACACCCTTGATGGTAGAAAAAACTCTCGACCTTTTGAAAAGAGTTCCTGGATTTGCAGAGCCGAAGAAAATGACGTAGTAGTTCTCCAGAACGATATCAAACAGGAGATTATGTCCGATGCAGTAATTATTGCTGCTATGTGTCACAGTTGATGAAGAAATGCCAAAAAATGTTGAAGACGTTAACACATAAACTCCTAAAATATCACATAGTGATGAATGTAAGGCTATCGAAATCGCTCTTCAAGCTTTTAAACTACAAGGTGCGTCGGTAATGGGCGTACTATTCCTTTGTCGTCTTCGTGATGAAGCAGCAAAACGCAGAGTGTAGTACGGAAGATAACAGGACATGACGCACTTCTTTTTTAAAAAAAGAAGGCATTTTTTGCAAAGTCGGATTTTTAATTTTCATTATAGCCTACGCTTTATGCCTTCATAAAGCACTTTTATGAGGTATATCTGATGAGGTTAAGTTTGGCGAGGTGTATCTGACAGGTTAATAACTGTATACTATGTTTTCATGAATTTTAATTTTTATGTAGTAAATGCTGTAAGCTTTCATAAAATACATAATTTTCCTTTGTTTAAGGGTACTTGGGCAGTTTATTTTCTGTTGTATTCACAAGCAAACAACACATACAAGTCCAATACAATATTTTCTGAGGAAACACTCGTACCTATTCTTTGACCACTCTTAACTTTATTCTTAACCACCTATAACTTGACCACCCATCGGTTCACATTAGTCCGAGTTTTCTTGACTCTACTGCATTACCTTGTAGTTTTAAGAATTTATCTTATCAATAGCCCTTTCAATGGATGTCAGAAACCAACTCTTTTGGAACATTCATTCGAATTCAAAAGTCCAAGATGACGAAATATGCATGTTGCTCCAACTAGTATACAGCCAACTGTTCAATCAAGACTACTGTTCTCTGAAAAGGATTAAGTAAATCAAAAATGTACAGACTGAAAAATTTCATTAGGAAATTAAAGAAAATCACATTATAACTCCAGAATAATTACTCCTTATAAGCTAATTACATTGAAATGTCATATGTTTTATCTGTAACCTAACGATTTATAAGTAAAAGAAAAAGGACGAAAGTCATTGCTCTACAACTTGACAGCATTTTGTAGCATTCTCAAAGTAAAAGTAAAAGTAAAAATATATCGAGCAAAATAAAAAATGAAGTGAAATGATTGATTGACACGAAGAGGAAATGACCTTGTATAGTGAATGAGTAGTTGACAACTTAAGATTCCCAAATTGCTGTTGCTTTAACGTGTAATTTCGACCCCGAAGTTGCTGTCTTTTTATACACGCTTAAAAGGTTGGATTAAATATGTTTCGTAGTATTAAAACTGGAAATATTTATTACGAAACAAGTCAAATTTTGAATGCATTGAAAAAAAATTACGCAATAAACTCTCAAGAAAATTTAGGAGTAATTATCGCTCTTTCAGTTTAACCCTTTTGCATTTGAATGTCACGCTTGAGATGACAGTACAAATTTATTATATAACTCATAATTTAGGCTAGAGATGGCAGCAGTAATTTATTCAGAAACACGTTGTAGATGGCAATACACTGGACTCTCGATAATTCGAAGTTGGAAGGACCAATGAAAAACTTCGAGTTATCATGAGTTCGAATTATCAAGAAGATAGGAAAAAAACTCGCAAATTACTCGAAGAGAAATTTTTAAAAATAATACGTTATTAAAAGAATTTTATTTACACAAGGAATATTAATTACATTTTTCAAAAGAATATATTATGTATTAATAACAATTACTAAAGGAATACATAGTATACATAATTAATCTTTTTTGACGAAAAAGTCTGTTTAATCTGTTATCGGTTCCCTCAGACACTGTCCACAACACCATTGGTTCTTCAAGGCAGAGACCAGTCCGGCCATGCCGTATTTGGTGCCACATGCCATAAGGCTCATAGATGAGTCATAAATCGTCATGTCACTACGAGGCAAAATACACAATCCTGTGCATCTCTTCTTCACAATATCGGACCATCCTTTCTGAGCACATGTGTAGCACGGTCGCGTGTTATTCGAAAGATATGAATGGCTGACAACAAGTTCGACCGGTCTATTGTCCACTTGAAGAAGGAAAGCAATAATAGGATCTTTTTGCTTGATGAACCGGGAAATTCAAAGAAGGGATGGCAGATAGATTGTCATAAAAGGAGCTACATTACAGGGGAGACACACAGAGACAATACAACACAAAACATGTTAGCTCCAACCTGTTTACTACAAGACTCTACATGATAATGAGTGTTTGAATATAATCGAAAGCTATATAAGATAACTTTGAATTATTGCGTGTTGTAGTTTGGTCAGCCGCAGACTTTACTTCGAAATATTGAATGTACCAATACGTATTGTTTTAGTTCGTAATATCAAGAATTTTTCTAGGGTCTGAGCATATACTTCGAATTATCGAAAGGTTCGTATTATCGAAGGTTTGAATTAACAAGAGTCGACTGTATTAAATAACTGTAAAACCGTGGCATTAAGATCTCCTTCAGCAATAGTTCGCCGAGTTTTCTTCATTTATCAGAACAACTTGTGGTTACAAGCCATGAATGGAATCCCCCCCCTTTGTCTAATTCCGTATACACATACACTAATTTTCCAATTCAAAATGAATTATTAAACATGTGGAATTATGACAATGAATTAAAATTTACTAAAAGAGGAGTGCGCGATGTAATGAGGGTGTGGTGCCACTAAAAACAGACAAATTTACACCTTAAATAGAAGGAAATAAATCAAAGTTAATCTAATTTAATGAGGGATATTAAGTATTTCGATCCATAAAATATCTGTATTCGTGAATTTGATGTGTAACTAATTTGATTTGAAGCAAGCGCAACGAAATATATTGACATCAAAAGAAACCATGTTATAGAATTATGACTGGTTAGATGCAATTTTTAGCATTGAGGTCGTCTAGGGCAACGATTCTTAAACAGTGGTTCACGCACCCCAGGGGTTGCCCAGCGTTCTTCTTGGGGATCCGCGAAGGGGTCATTTAACGGTTAGATGTCCCTCTTTTTCCAAATTTGAAAGGTCTAGTGGAAAAATTGATAGATGTGCTACCCTAGACAGGATCACTAAATCGCTCCCAATGAAAAACTCTACTAGAGCACGTATTTCGATTAAGAATAGTAATTTAGTTTTTTTTGTTTATAATTACATAGCCATAACTGCAACGTGATATTTTTAAATAGATGTTAACTTAAAGGGGGGAAAAGCAGTGTTAAAAAATCTGCTTAAGTAGCTAAGGTATTCTAAGGATTATTGAATCTGCAAGTCATTCAGCCATGTGTTGGTAGTCAGGGATGGTTGTTCACAAATAGAGGCCGCGGCGTCAAAAAGCTTAAGACCCGCTGGTTTAGGGACCTAATACAGCAATGCTTCTCAAACTTTCAATATTTGTGACCCAATATTCAATCAAAATTTTCATCGCCCCCTCCATGAAAATAACAATGCATTGAATTCAATAATACTATACTTTGACGCTAAAGCTACAATACGATTTTAGACTCTTAAGTTCCACCCCGGCATATATGTAAGTCTCATTCAACCAGTGCATTCAATGCCCCGGACGTATTTATACGTCTTTCCGAAGTACGATCTTTTCTGCGCACTGCTACCCATAAAATTATTGCGAAGGCTTTGGAATGCAATAAAAGGACCTTAACAGTGTTTGCGAAGGATTTACTTATATCAGAGGATTTCCTTATTTATTCCTTTTCTCCTCCCCCCTCCAATACATCCCACAAGCGTGCTTATGTGGAAAACGCAGTCATTGAGGAACGAGTTGCGTAAATTTTAATTCGGCAGTTAAGGGATTATTTATAAACCGTACAAATAATCAAAATGAGTGTTAATTTTGTATATGACAAGCCCATAGGGTGACTGGTTATTATTAAAATATTATTAAATCCTTATACCAATATTATAAACGCGAAGGTTTGTATGGAGAGATGTTTGTTGTTCTTTCACGGAAAAACAACTGAATGGATTTTAATGAAACTTTAGAATAATATAGCTTATACATCAGAATAACACATAGGCTATAATTTAAAAAGATATTGAGTGAAGTGTCCAAAATATAACGATAATTGCCAAGAAAGTAGGGAAAAAATCTGCCATCTGCAAAAAAGCCAGTGACAGCTTATATCTATCTTTTTTGTGTAAAGCAAAACTTTTCCTGTTTGTTTTGTCTATGCCATGCCTCAATGCGCGCTCGCTTTTAATTTATTCCTTTGATCAGTGTAATCACTATATTTTTTATTTCATAATAAAACTATATTTCGAAGGGAAAGGTGGTCGCAAGATTTAACATAAAATAAATACAACAGAAAGTAATATTAGCGTATTACATTTCCAGATATAAATTATTTACACTATTTTAAACGTTAATTACACAAAATTTGTAACAATGTGTTACTTTTGCTGAGCAGGAAGGTGTTTTCAAAAATTGACTGACAAGAGAGTTACGGGGAGTTATAAATAATTAAAAATCCCTTTTGTCAGCTATTAGATCTACGGACTTAAAATTTAACGAATATGTTTTTTTTATGTTCAACTGAGATATGCAAAAGCCTTTTTGTTTAATTTGCAATACACGTAAAATTAACTCATTAAAAACTTCTTTATCCTTCAATCTGTATTGTTTAATTTTTCAATTTACCCGTGCGAAGAACGGGTATACCAGCTAGTTAATTATAAAATACATATTAAAGTACTGATACATTTATAAATGCATTATATTAACGTAAATGTTAATTTTATTTTTTATTATGTCAGAATGTATTTTGTTTGTTTACTTTCAGTAAAATAATAATTTTTTTTAATTTTTTTTTTTTGTTTTCGACTTTTTAGTATGCTTGCGGCCCCTAGGGGGCGCACCCCACAGTTTTAGAAACGCTGCAGTACAGGGTATACACAAGATGGAAAGTTATAACACACACGCACCACACACGCACACGAGGAAGGAACCAAATTCATATCTAAAATTTGTTGTCTGAAGCAAAATTCAAAATAAATGTTGCAACGATTGTTATCGCAAATTGCGTTAAATAAAGTTAACATTAGGAAATTTTTAGATGAAGCAAGTCATCCTGACGGGATGTATCATAATCAACGCTGTTGAAGAATATCTCTTGTTTATAAACAGACATCACTTTGAAGTAACCTTCGCAATGTTTGACAAAGACAGAGTTTCGAAAACATAAGATATAATAAATGGCTTTTATTTTATGTTGACACATAAAGAAGTTAACTCTTGCTTACATCATTATTTACCCTAATTGGACACCTCAACCTGACACACAGGTTGCATTTCTCAAGGGTTAGAAAACTGTCTCATTACAAACATCTAGGACAATGTCCATCGTGCTCAAATAAAAAAAAATTCTGCTTTTCTTCACGACCTACTAGTTATGGTTATTCTAAAGGAACATTTTAAAAAAAACTGAGAGAAAAGGAAAAGTCTGGAGAAAATCTTGGACAATCTCATAAATATTTCCAAATTTCTTTCAATTTTAACTGTGCATGTGCCAAAATCTGCATATCTACACCCTTTTACTACATTAAAATGTATAGAAGTAGCACATTAAGTTAAACAAAATATAAATAAGTCAATTTATGAGCATTTGATTTAGTTTATAATGTAATAAACACTGGTTAAATATCTGTATAATTGATTTCAGAGTTAAAGTTAAGTATAACTTTTTTCTGTGACTTAAATTGTATTATTGTCTCCCCCCTCCAATTAATTGATAAATATGGTTTAATGTTAAATAAATCTCTCTGAAATCTATGCTAAAAGCAATAAAAGTTTAATTCTTGAAAAAGATAAAATTATTTTATATAAGTGAATATTCTCTCTCTTCAGTACATAAAATAAACCCAATACTGAGCTCCAAGCTCTACAGAAGCAATTGCTATCAAGAACAACACCTTTTAAAATTCTTTATATATATTAATAGATGTAGCTAGCAGCACAAATCTTTTACGGCATTACGAACATTCATATAAAAATATTATTCAATTTGCAAAAACTGTTGCAACTTACAAGAAGAAATGAAATAGTTTTAATTGTTTGCATCTTCGAATATTTGTAGTGGAAGTTTATGCCTACTGTTTTTAAAATGTTAGTTTTTTAAATAGATTATGCACATTTTTGTTTTAGTTTGAAAATTTGAAATGTAGCATTTTATAGGTAGACAGCCATGCTTTCATTAACGTTCTTGTATCAATTACAAAAAGAAAGAATAAGAATAATAAGATTTTATCAAATAAGAATAATTGCGGAAATGTGTGAATTTTGTGATAATTTTTGTTTTTAAGTGTCAAATTTTTACTAGTTTTCAATAGATGCATTTCATTATGTAAAACACATTTAGCTCCATTTAAATTTCTATTTTTAAACTAATTCTTATTTGATTATTTCAATTATGCTATAGTTATATACTATATATATATATATTGATTAAATTGAAAATTCTCTTCCATATTATCGTCTGCTTTAATTCAGTAATTCATAGAACTCTCCAATTTATCTGATTACTTAGTTTATTTGCTGATATATAATCGTCTGTTGTTAAGTTATGCTGCTTAAATTGGCATCTTTTGTAATTATTCGAAATTTATGTTGGTTTAGCCTGAAAAAAAAAGAATTGTAATGCGTAATTGCGCGACGCTGGTTGAAAATATGCAATTAATTTTTTTTTGTATTTTTCCATATATTATCATACATCGGGAGATTTTTTTGATAATTTAAGTAATTATAAGAACAAAAAGCGTCTGTGGAATATAAACTTAGGCTGCTATTATTCTCAAGATAAAAAAAAATTATTGCAAAGATAAAACTCATTCAAATTATTCAATTGATTTTTTATCTTTGCAAATATTTTAACAAGATTCGTGAACTGACCCAATATAGAATTAAATCAAATAAATTTTTACTTTAGTTGTGATCTTCTATTTTTGTCACGTGGTCCTCTGAACGTTTGAAGTACACGCACGCATTCTAGTATCAATTTGAGTGGACAAAAGACACATTTTGTACATGCATTTGATCCAACTAAGTTCATAACTATAATATATGATTTAATTTCACTTCCTCGTCTTCGCATGCATAGATTGTTAGACAGATAGTTAAGACAACCGAAAAAATGGACGAAAATAATCTCTTAGGTTATCCGCAATATAACGCCACAACTTCAAAAATGTAAAACATACTTTTTTTCAAAATTATGTTTATTCAATTGACTAAATTCACATGATAAATACAATCTCCTGATCTCTATTGAATTTAAAACTGTCATTAGACTTCTTTTTGTAAATATTAGATAAAATTTCAAATTTGATAACTGGATTCAATTTTTCTCAATTTCTGTTCAATTTTTTCATAACATTTTTCAAAATTAAAAAAAATACTACAAGCATATTTTTAAATCAAGGGTATTTTGTTTACTTATGTGATTTATTATTGTTGGCAAATATAAACTTTTAAAAGAAAATTTCTGCAAATAGCAAAAATTGGCAACAGCGAAGCTCATGAATTGATTTGATGGAAACACGTGATTGTATTTATTATGTAACTATGACGTCACATTAACTTATGAATTAATTGGTTGGAAACACGTAATTATAATTATCACGTGACTATGACGTCACATGAATTTAACTCTTTAAGAAACCTTATCATATTATTCAGTTTATGGGAAGGTTGCTTACGTTCCATATTTTAGGTCATTGTATCCCAGTCAAAAAATGTTTTTTTTCCATTCGATATCTCAAGAATCCGTAACTTTTCCAATGAGATCAAAACGATGAATCAGTTTTCAGTATAATATGTATTCTAATGTTGTTGTCGTAATCTACACTATTAAAATTCGTAGGTAAACAAACGTATCTATCTATCTGACTACGTGTATCTATCTTATCACGCACCGCACGACGCAGAAACTCGCCGAAGGTACCAGAAGATTGGGAATGTATCAAGGAATCCGTTTCGACCATTGGGTGGAAGTCATTTTGAAAAGAATATTAGAAGTGCTGATTTTGTGAAGGAAAAGGAAAATTTATAAAAGTAGAGAAAGCCCGTGCAACGCTGGGCCATGCAACTAGTATTTTTATATCCTTTAACCTTAAAACAAAATTTTATTTCTAAGAAATTTAAGAGTTAAATTTAAGTATATAGAAAATTTATTTGGATTTTTCTTTATTCCTAACTATAACCTATTTTTAACTTTTGAACGTAAAATTTAGTAGTTTGAAAAAGTGTAAGTTAAACTACTCTCTCTTTTTAAATTTAGCTAGTATTTCATTTTTAAAATTGTACCTTTTAAATAGTTATAAGTTTAAGAAGATGATTCATTTTACAGTAAAACAAAGAAAATTAGAAAATAGATTTCTGCTCTGAATCAGCTTGTTAAAAAAATCGATAGTTTTATAATTTGCAGAAAGTTGTTCGGTTAAAATCTGATATTAGAAAAAATGGATACATTTACCAAAAAAGGAATATAATAGTAACAAGTAATTTAGGTTGATTCCTACTTTGGTCAAGAAAGAAAAATTTTATTTTAGTAACTTTTTTATTAAATAGTTATATATATATATATATATATATATATATATATATATATATATATATATATATGTGTGTGTGTGTGTGTATATGCATATGACAGAATCACAATATTCAGTAACAAAATAGAAAACGATTTTCCTTACAATTTTCCATTTTCATTTCTGTATATGGTGTTGAACTATTTTGTTTGTTTGTTACTATTTATTCATTAATTAAATTTAATTATTCTCATAAAATAGTACAGTAAAAAAGAAATCACATTCTCCGAAATTAGGCCTTCCCAGGTGGGATTCCAACCCACGGCCTTTGGATTAGAAGTCCAACGCGCGCGCGCGCGCTATCGATTGCGATATAGTGACACAACGAACAATTTTCCTTTCTATTTATGCTGTTGGACTGTTATTTTTGTGACTATTTATTAATTTTTTAATTTAATTAATGAATTAATATTTGAAAAAATGTATTAACATTGTCATCCACTACAAGTTTAAAAAAATGTATTTGAACTTGAATGCATGAATAGAAAGTATTTTATTAACGAATGAAAATTTGAACAAGATGTGTGTGTGTATATATATATATGGAAAGAGGGAACTATATAATAGTAGATGTTACGACCCGCATGTGCAGAGGGCGCTAGTAGTCCTCCTTGTTTACATTTCGTCAGTATGCTTGTAATGCATCCTCGGAGCGGACGTACCTACCGTCCTCAATAAGCAAACATTTTTAAAGTATACAGTCCACGCCTTTTGCTTGAGCAGTCAAGTTATACATAACTCAAAGTCTGCTCATAATCCGTTATAGACATTTCTAGAATAACCACACCATTTGTGGTTAAAATCAGAGCTATCGACCTCACCCAGTTTTGTGGTCGGTGTCGAGCCCGAGCCAAAATTCAAAATGGCTCCAAAGGAACTATCAGAACTCACCGTGTTTAACAGAAGGAAAGCACATCTGCTCGGTCAGATCACACGCATTAGAAACTCCTTGGAAAATGTGGATTCACCATTGAATCAAGTTGAAATAAGAACTAAACTCGCATCGCTTTCTGAAGTGAAAGCAAAAATAGACAAACTTCGGACCGAAAGCTACAGGATTCTTTCGGATGAAGAGCTCATGGATTTCGAGACCAGTTTGGACACGATGGAAGTGGACGCAGATAATTTAGAGGTGAGTATCAATACCTTACTTGAATCTTCTAATGTGGATACCTCTGAATTATCTGTGAAAAATGATTTTGCTAATTACAATGTGAAACTGCCATCCATTAATTTACCGGAATTTTCGGGACAATATATTGATTGGTTGCAATTTAAATCCCAATTTGTATCATTAATTCATGATAACGCTTGCTTATCAGACTCGCAAAAACTATATTATTTGCAATCTGCCCTGAAAGGCCATGCAAAACAATTGCAAACAGTAAACGATTCTTACTCATCTTTATTTGAAGCTTTAGAAGGTAGATACGAAAATAAAAGATTAATTGTAAATAGTCATATTGCTGAACTTTTAAATCCTAACAAAATAAAATTTGAATCTGCTTTTCATCTCAGAAGTTTAATAGATTCAATTCAGAGTAATCTTAGAGCCTTAAAACAACTAGAATTAGAACCTAACGCTTTGTGTGAATCAATGTTAATTTTTGTTATAACTCAACGTCTAGATGATGAATCGCGTAAACAATATGAAATGGAATTACATTCTAATGATTTGCCTAAGTGGAATAATTTTTTAGACTTTTTAATAAAAAGGAGCCAAGCCTTAGAAAACGTACAAAGAAATTCTTCGTTGAAAAACAAGAACGAATATTCTCCAAAATTCAGATCATTTGTCATGAAAAGCAATGAAAAACCTGTCCGTTATGTCCTTCAGAGACACACCCAATTTTTAAGTGTAAAATGTTTCACGAGATGTCTGTTCAAGAAAGAAGCAACAAAGTGAGATCCTTAAACCTATGCTTTAATTGTCTAGGCCATCACCTTATTAAGAACTGTTTAAAACTGAACAGGAAATGTAGGGTTTGTAATGCGAACCACAATTCTCTTCTTTGCAAAACAAGTGTTCCCCGACAGATAAACAGAAACCTCCTCTCTCCACAGAGTTCATCAGGTGTCATTTATGACCCGAGTCCAGCCAATGTAATAAATCCTCAAACCGCGACGTGTCTTTACAATGAGAGTGGGGAGAAATCCATTTTGCTTTCGACCGCGAAGGTCAAAGTTCAGAGTGCGACAGGGGCTTGGCTTGTAATGAACGCGATCCTCGATTCAGGGAGCCAGAAATGCCTTTGTAGCTTGGAAGCGTCAAATTTCCTCGGGTTGGAAAAATACTCTATGAATTCAACTATTGTAGGCTTGAATGGAGCTTGCATTTCAGTGAGGAAAAGAATTTCCGCTGAAATTTCGAACGGAAGTTCATTTAAAAGAAAACTTAACTTTCTCATAGTCCCTAAAATTACTGGTTGCGTTCCTACACGATTAGGCTCAAATGCCTATTACAAGAACTTTGGCTACGGAAGTTATCCTGGGATGACGAGCTACCGCCAGATATTCATGCAGTATGGTCACAATGGTGGTTAGAACTTCCATTTTTATCAGAGTTAAAGATTCCGCGAAAGATCCTCGATTCCAGTGGAGATTCAAGTGAAGTCCAAATCCATACCTTTTCTGATGCCAGTCAAAAAGCATATGGAGCAGCCGCCTTCTTGAGAGTCAAGCACAAGGACAGAGTCAGCGTTGATCTTGTAACATCCAAGAGCCGTGTTGCACCTCTGAAAAGGTTATCCCTCCCTAGATTGGAACTGATGGGCGCTCTGCTTGCTGCACGCTTAGCAAAGGAAGTCAAGAAAATCCTAGATCAGAAGTGTTCAACCAGAGCCTTTTTCTGGACGGACTCTCAGGTCACCTTACATTGGATCAAAGGTCCAAGCCATAGATGGAAACCCTTTGTTGCGAACAGGGTTCGCGAAATCCAATCCCTCACCGATCCTAACTCGTGGTTCCACTGTTCCGGCAAGGACAACCCAGCAGATCTACTTACGAGAGGAATCAGCGTAGACGCTCTTACAACCAACTCAAGTGGTGGAATGGATCCTCGTTTCTACGTCAAATTGACTTCCAGACCAAAGGACTAGATGAAGCGATCCCAGAAAGAGTGTATTTAACGGAAATGAGAAAGAACTCAAATCCAAAAGAGGACATTTCCTTGACATTGACAGTGACTAAAAACAATTTCCTTGAAAACATTATTGATATTTCAAACAACTATGTAAAATTAATTCGTGTTGTAAGTTTTCTTTACAGATTCATACACAACTGCAGAACCAGAATTACAAAGATAAAGGGACCCCTTACTTCACAGGAGGTAAGTCATGCTGAGAACTGGCTGATCCACTCATTGCATGAAAGGGAGTTCTATGAAGAAATGCGCAAATTGTTGGCAGGTGAGCCTATTCCTATGAAAAGCAAATTAACTCCACTTAATGTTTTTCTTGATGAGAGCAACATCATTAGAGTAGGAGGCAGACTTGCCAATTCAAATTTAAATGAGAAGGCTAAATTTCCCATAATATTACCTAGTAGAAACGTTTTAACTGATATTATATTGAGCCATTATCATAAAAAATATTTGCATGCAGGACCCCACTCACTTTTATATCTTGTTCGTCAAAAATTCTGTGGCCACTCAATGGCAGAAATAACTGTCGTAGAATTATTCATGAATGTGTGAATTGCTTTAAGAACAAGCCCATCACTATGAATCAAATCATGGCTAACCTACCGAGAGATCGTGTAACACCGAATTATCCCTTTAATGTCACGGGCGTTGATTTTGCAGGCCCATTCTTCATTAAGTTTAAAAATCAAAGAAAAGGGGCATTAAATAAAATTTATGTAGTAGTCTATGTATGTTTATGTACAAAAGCAATTCATTTAGATTTTGTGACAGATCTCACATCCCAAGCATTCATTGCAAGTTTAAAACGTTTTTTTTTTAGGAGAGGAAAGTGTGCAAAAATCACCACCGACAACGCTAAAACATTTGTTGGCGCAAATGCCGAAATTAAAAAATTGTTCAAAATGATTAAATTACCTGATCACACATTAGCAGAATTTTTGACAAATGAATCGATAGAGTGGAATTTTATCCCACCCAGGTCCCCAAACCATGGAGGGCTATGGGAAGCAGGAGTAAAGGCATTTAAATTCCACTTAAAAAGAGTCGTGGGGAACGCACATTTAACTCTCGAAGAGTTCATCACAATACTTTGTGAAATTGAGGCTGTGCTAAATTCCCGACCACTCACTCCTTTGACGTCAAATTTCGATGATTTCGAAACACTGACCCCTGGACACTTCTTAGTAGGTAGACCCCTAACATCCATAGTTGAACCGCAAATAACTAATATAAACGAGAATCAGTTGTCGAGATGGGAAAGAGTAAAGAAAATTACCCAACATATATATAAGCTTTGGAAACGCGATTATTTGAATAATTTACAAGAACGTCACAAGTGGAAATTTAACAAAAATAATGTTTCTGTAGGAACCTTAGTTTTAATCAAAGATGAAAATCTTCCTAGTACGAAATGGAGTACCGGAAGAATAACTGAAATTTTTCCTGGCACCGATGGTAAAGTGCGAGTTGTGAACCTGCGTATGCCAAACGGAAATATATTAAAAAAGGACAATCAGAAATCTTTGTATATTACCTGTATGAATTTTGTTATTAGTAATTATTGTATGTGTGTATAAATTAACTTCAATCGTATTTAAGTATCATAAAATGTATTGTGTATTTTTCATTTAAGTACTGTAAATATTGTGTATTTTTCATTTAAGTACTGTAAATATTGTGCATGCCTTTTTGCTTTGCAAATATTGTGTATTTTGTATGTAAGTATCGTCAATTGCATTATGTATTTGTATTGAAATTTCATTTCAATGGCGGGGACTCTGTTACGACCCGCATGTGCAGAGGGCGCTAGTAGTCCTCCTTGTTTACATTTCGTCAGTATGCTTGTAATGCATCCTCGGAGCGGACGTACCTACCGTCCTCAATAAACAAACATTTTTAAAGTATACAGTCCACGCCTTTTGCTTGAGCAGTCAAGTTATACATAACTCAAAGTCTGCTCATAATCCGTTATAGACATTTCTAGAATAACCACACCATTTGTGGTTAAAATCAGAGCTATCGACCTCACCCAGTAGGAATTTGAGAAAATTCATAATACGTAATTAAATAAAAAATAAATAATGAAAACAAACTGGATATTTCCTTAATTTTTTAAAACAATTATTTTAATTCATCTCTTCCTGTATTGAGTCGTATTGACGAGAATCGTTGAATCATTAATTGTGATATTCAAGTGATGAACAATTCAACACGAGAGGAAACACAAGTAAGCTTAAAAAAGTAATGACTGAAAGAGGAAAAGATACAAAACTTATAATAATAAATGTGATTTCTTTCTTCACTGTAATCCGACAACTCATTTTTAACCTTGAAAAATTGAAACCACAAAGACCATTTCATAGTTGTGTTTAGAAGGATAAGGAATTATACAAATAAAAATATTTGTTTAACTTATTGAATCGCAAAATACAATGCACAACATAAATTTCCTTGTTTTTAAAAATGTTTCATTTTCCTATTTAAGTGAGATGTCAGATTTTAAAATGATATTTTAATTTATTATTATTTAATTCTATTATTTCGTTTCTGTACTTAAGTTTTGCAATAGTTTTTATTTATAACAATAAATCTTTCTGACTCCAAAGAATTAGGGAAAACATTTCTTCCATAGATAAAAAAAAATCCCACATTGTTCGAATTAGGCTTAAGAAAGCATACAGAATAAAAAGAATAATCTCGAACCAATATACGAATAAACATTTTATTACATCCGATCACGTGGTAATATTTTTATGAGTTGCGGTTGTTGTCATAGGTTACAAAATCGATTAAAAAGTACTACGCAAAGAGAGAGAGAGAATAGAGATTTAAACGGTCATTAAACACGCAGAAAAATTCCACTGTGTTTGTCCGAATGGTAACAACAAGTGCTTAAGTAATAGGCATTTTGTATTTGCTAATATCATTCATAGACCGTAACGTGTATGGACACAATAGCTATGTATCCTGTAATTTGTTTGCGAAATGAAGATATATTTAATGAAAATGTCAGGAATTCAGTTTTCACGAACATGACAATGAATTTCATGATCCTGTGCAATTATTATGAGATCACGCAATGCAATACCTTTCTTTAGGACAATGATAGTGTATTTAATCAAAATACTTAATTCTCAATTTTCAAGAATAATTACAATGACTAAATCATGGCAGAGATTTTGGAAAGTTTTCAAAACATAAAAAGTTTATCTATCGTTAGTATTTATTTATACAGGCATCCCTCATATAACATGGTACTTGTAAAAGACAGTTTCGATATTACAGGGTACAAGATTTGAGATTATAATAACAAGGATTCGATATATTACACAGCACAAAACTTGAATTTGTGACGGGTCATTACGCGTCCCTCACTAACTAATCCTCTTGGGGAATCTTCGGGCTAGCATTCGCATTTAATTCACAGCCATCCCTCTCAAGAAGAAATCCTGTTATGCAGAGTAGTTAGAGCATATAAAAGAGTTTGGTAATTGTAAGGCAGAAGGAGTGGAGCATCTCTGTTACAGCGTTACTAAGAGGTGAGATTTAGGTGATTTACGCAAACTTGAGTTAAGGACGGAGTTGATAGAATTGATAGGTTAGGACTGATTAAGGTTAAATTGATCTGTTTGCTTGCTCTTATTCACTTAGGGTTGTTGCTTTCTTTATGTCCCTCCTAGGGCTTCTTTCTGTGGTTTACTTTGTGGTTGATTAGTGTGACTGAATATTAACAAATTAGAATTATCATGGAAGTTTCTAGTTCTGCTTTGTTCCCTCCAACATTTTTAGGTAGGCAAGACGCTGAGGGAGCGACTTCAGGGGAAAGTCGCTTACAAATTTAATATTGCATAGTTCTGATATAACACGATCTTAAGAAATTGAAAATATCTTTTTCGTTCCATGAAGGTAATTCCCAACTTTTTATTGCTACAGAAAATCTCTGATTTTCCTTTAGTCAGTATGTGTTGAAAATATATTATTATTTATTTATTTATATATCTTTCAGTTGCAACACGTTTAAAATTTTTAACTTACTTAAAGCTCTTACTTTTAGGTTAAAAGTTAACTTACTTTTTCCATCTGTATGTTTTATTGAGGGGGGGGGGATCTCAGTTAAACAAATTTACACCTTAAGATTTGATTTCGATGTACCACGGTACACACATTGCCTTGATTTATATTATTTAAAAGTTTCATACAACACGATTTCGATACAAGACCATTCGATACACCCAACACAGTACATATTACCCTGATTTATATTATGTACATACATAATTAATTTAAATAAATAACAAATAAATAAAATAATAATTTAAATAAATAAATAATTAAGACTCGTATAATTCGTATTATATTTTTAAAAGATTGTTTCAAAGAAATGTAATAAAAAGTACACACGAACAATTTAATTTATTTCGCGACATGGCATTGATTTTTTAATATTTGTATTGGTTTTTAAATGCAATGTTCATTTTTCGCAAAACAAAAGATTTTAGCTTCTGCGTAGGATTTCTTAGAGGCTATTTTAATGATATCAATTTGAAATTTTATACACGTGTTCAAAATACGGCTTTTCATAACTTATACATCAATTTTTTTTTAAAAAAAAGAATTAGTATAATTTTTTTAATTTGAATTTGAATTTTTTTTCTTATAATTTTAATATTTTCGTTATAATTGTATTAAAAAATATTTTTTTTCCTCTGAATTTCTTAAAAGTTAGTATAACTTCAAAAGTGAACATTTTTATACCAAGTAAAATTAATTTTGTAAATTTTGATCTATTTTTGTACTTCAGAATCCTGCACGGTGTAAAATACTAATTTTAATTTTTTTGAAAAATTGTCCAATTTTTATTTCTTTATAACTTTTTAAATTTTTTCTCAAATTCACTGAACATCTGAAAAATATTGTAAATATATATGATTATCATGTGGTAAAAATTTTCAAATTATTGTTTTGTTTTATTGCTAAGTTACATTGGTTAGAAGATGCTTTTTTCGAGTGCACGGATATCTGTTAAGAGTCCTTAATATCTAAGTAATATTTCTTAATATTTCAAAGCTGTAAAGGAAATAATAACACAAACTACAGAGAGATGATTCGTAAATCTTCAACAGTTCCTTGAAAAGCACAATATTAAAAAAGAATATGCTATTCAGTGAACTATAAAAGAAAACTAATCAGAGCAATTGAATAAAAATTCAAAACTTCCAAATTATAGATTTGATCTTTGATATTTATTATTATTATTCAAAAACTATAAAAAATTGAAAATTGCTGAAGAAATTCTGGGAAGAACATAAGATTTATATGAATATATTGAACACATTTTCCGAAATTAAATTTAAAAGCAATACAACTCAAAAATTGTTATATTGGTTACGTGTAATCAATAACTTTCTGATAAAATTTTGACTACAATATAACATTAAAAGATAGGGGTTGAGAGGAAAGAGTCTCATGCCTCGATATTTTTACTAATACGAGTATAAGATTCATTTCTATAAAGGAAATTGATTCAATAAAGAACAAGATATATACTTTCCCTTTTAAATCACGTTTATTACTGAATAAAATTCTACCCTCTCGTGTATTCAAAGCATGATCCTAACTTTCGATTAACGAAATGGAAAGTAGTCCTTCCCGATTGATTTCTATCATTCACAAGCACGCATGACCTTCAGACACGGATAAACAGGAAGTAGAACGTAAAATCAAGCTAACGACTGATTCTATTTATTTATTTACTTTTAATATCGCATTTTGAGGCTGTACGAGGGCTAATGGCAATAGATCTCGTAATTCTGAATCTCTGTTAAGTATGAGGATGAGATGGTACATCGCTCTCTAAGCTGCCATGCCACGCCATAAAAAGTTCTTTGTTGTAAGCAATTTTTATTATTCTCGGAAATAACTAAAATTTAATTAACTTCTCAGAATTATTCTTTGAATAGGTAATATGTTATTTAAGGTATCCGACTACGTTCTGAACTGTGATTTTAAAAAAGCGCACGAATGGATAATTTTCATGATATTTAGTGCAACTTAGATTAGAATACATGTATAAAATTGTTTTATCGACATTTTGACAAGAAAAATTATTTAAATACAATATTTCGGCAAAAAATTAACTTGGAATAACCTTTTTTCAAAATGTTCTCCTTTTGTGAAAAATGCTTCTATTATAATAATATTTTTCCTGTATATAGCTCAGACCTCTGGACAGAGACTCAACTATGATTTTTGAAAAATTCACATTATTTTCAGAGTTACCACAAATTAAAATAATTATCGGCGTTTTTTTTCTTAAAATTTATCCCCTCTGTTGTCGCAAAACATGGACAAACCCACTTCTAAGTTACATATTTCCAAAATTCCAGTTGAACCTCTGTAGAGAAATCTGAGCTATATACAGGCAAAATATTATTATAATAGAAGCATTTTTCACAAAAGGAGAACGTTTTGAAAATGGGTCATTCTATGTTTATTTTTTGTCAAAATATTGTACTTAAATAATTTTTTTATTGTTATACTATTCTTAAAACAATTTTATATACATTTTCTAATTTAAGAGACACTAAATGTCATACATACTATCCATTTATACACTTTTGCAAAATCACTGCTCCGTACGTAGTCGGATACCTTAAGTTAGTTTTTGTTTCCGGAAGCACGCTAATTCTTACAATATTGTTGTCTTACATACAGTCGGACCCCGATTAAACGGATTCTTTGGGACCGAACATTTTATTCGTTATTTCGGGGTTATTCGTAATATAGGGGTCCAAAAAATACATTTTTGCACATACCTTTTACAAATTCTATAAGCAAATACACAAAAATACGAGGATCATTCTGAAAATTTTGAGATACACCTAGGTTTTTAAAGTTACAAAATTTTAGGAGTTTTAAAAGTTGCCTTCTCCAGCATCAATGCACTTTTGTAGATGAATTTTCCACAGATTAAATGCCTCAAACCATTAATTTCTTGGAATTGATGTAAAACATGCATTTAGAGCCACATCAATATCTTTTCTGAATGAAAACGACGGCCACGTAAGTAATTTTTCAGATTAAAAAATAACAAAAGTCACTCATAGCTAGATCCGGAGAATAAAGTGGATGTTCTATTACTTTAATTTGTTTTTGTTTAAGAAACTCAACAGTTAATCCGGCTGTATGGGAAGATGCATTACCATAGTGAAGAATTAGTCCCCTAACATCCGTTTCTTGACGAATTTCTGGAAGACATTTAGTGGTATTCCACTTAGCGGTTACTACCTTCTGTTCTTCCAACTTGATGGCTTTGACCAATCCCGTACTTCTGAAAAAAAAAACGGCATATAGTACTTCTTTTTCATTGCTCCTTGTATTTCACCATTGCCAGAGTGGGATCATCTTCAAAGACTCACACTTCGTTTTCTTGACGTGTTGGAACATCGAAAACTCCTTTCAAAACGTAATTTTGTCGAAAAACGCAATTTAGACTCTTTAAATATGCAGCTCTTTCAAAGGTGTGATTTACATTTATACCCTCACTAGCCGTTACCCACCCGCTTCATTGGGTATTTCACGATGTTGTATAAATGTATACTGTTTACATATATATGAATCAATGATATCTAGCATTAAGAATTTGATTGCATTAAAAAATATATTTATAGCTGTAACTCTCGCCTCTTGATATAAAAAGGACATAAATTATAATATCTAATTTCTATTTATATCTAAAATAGAAGTAGAAAGATTTTTTGCGCTCACTCAACCTAATAATCAAGTGGATTTTCACCAAAGCAACTTTTAGTGGATCTCTACTCCATAAAATAAATATGCGTGCTAAATTTCAAGTCTAAATCTAACAGAGCAAAAACGGAATTTTTATCATCAATACCTCGTTGAGAGCATTCTTAGCGGATTCCGATTCAACAAAAGAAGCATGCAAACCAAATTTTATTATTATAGTCTTAGCAGTTTGAAAACGGGAATTTTGTCTATCAATATGCCCCAATGACTCTCCCCGCTTCCCCCTGGAGTTGATTTTCGTAAAATCCATTCTTAGTGGAACTCTTTTCAACTAAAGAAACGTGCTCAACAAATTTAAGGTAAATGGGTTGAATTCAAAAACAGGAATTTTTCTATAACACGCCATAATCCCTCTCAACCCCACTCCTTTGGGGGTCCGTTTTCGCAGAACTCTTTGGTATAAGGACTCTATTCCATGAACGGAACATACTTTCTAATTTTCAAGCAGGTGGGTCTATTAGTTGAAAAGCGGAAATATTTATCTATTACACCCCTTAATCCCCTCAGTGACCCTTGGGGATTAATTTTCCCTAAAACTATTTTATAGCGGATCTCTACACCATGAAAGGAATCCGCTTACCATATTTTAAGACTGTACGTCTAATAGTTTAAAATTGGAAATATTAATCAATAACTCCCCTTAAGCCCCCGCAACGCCCCTTAGGAAGTGATTTTCACAAAACCCATCTTATAGCAGATCTCTACTTAATGAATGGAATCTGCGTACTCAATTTCAAGATTTTACGTCTAATAGTTTAAAAAAGGAGTTAATTGCCTATAACGCCGCTTAATTCTCCGCAACGCCACTTGGGGTCGATTCTCCCAAAACCCATTTTGTAGCGGATCTGTACTCTATGAAAGGAATCCCGCAAACCAAACTTCAAAACTGTTCTTCTAATAGTTTAAAAATGGAAATAATTATGCATAACGTCCCTTAATCACACCCAACGCCCCTTGGAGGTCGATTTTCGTAAAAATCATTATGTAAAGAGTCTACTTTATGAAAGAAATCTGTGTACCAAGTTTCAAAACTGTATATCTAATAGTTTAATAATGGAAATAATTATCTATAACGCCCCTTAATCCCCTGCAACACCACTTAGGAAGCGATTTTCACAAAACCCGTCTTATAGCGGAACTCTACTTAATGGAATCAGCTTACTCAATTTCAAGATTTTACGTCTAATAGTTTAAAAAAGGAGTTAATTGCCTATAACGCCCCTTAATTGTCTACAACACCACTTGGGAGTCGATTTTGACAAAACCCATTTTAAAGCAGATCTCTACTCTATGAAAGGAATCCGCTTACCAAATTTCAAGACTGTACCTCTAATAGTTTAAAAATGGAAATACTTATTCATAACGCCCCTTGGAGGTCAATTTTTGTAAAAATTATTATGTAAGAAATTTCTACTTTATGAAAGAAATCTGTATACCAAGTTTCAAGACTATACATCTAATAGTTTAATAATGGAAATAATTATCTATAACGCCCCTTAAACCCCCGTAACTCCCCTTGGGGTTCGAATTTTGCAAAATCCGTTCTTAGCTGACGTCTACTCCATGAAGGGAACCTACCTACCCAATTTCAAGTCTGTAAGTTTAATAGTTCTGGAGACATCGTGATTAGTCAGTGAGTGAGTCGCTTTTCTCCTTTATATATATAATTACTACTTAAATTTAAGAGAATATAAATATTTTCCATAATATATATAAACATTTGTATTATCTCAGTGGCGTAATGAAGAATACTAGGCTCCCTCCTCCCTGCAAAATCAGATTTTGGACTCCAAATTCAAATACGTACTTGTCCTGTCAGGCTTTGAGCCCTCTAGACACCTGCTCCCCCGCATTGTGGGTTAGCGGGGGTGTACGTTACTCCACTGTATTATCTCCATCTTTTGGCTGTTATACGAACTCAAGCAACGTCATCAAATATAAAATCAGACAATTACCATTCAATAAGCAAATAAATAAATCGGAACACACAAGAATATTATTCTTGCCACTCCTCCCAACGAAATAATTCATTACTTAGTCTTTAACCATCTGAATTTTCTCTTTGGATAGTGATGGTGTGCTTAAAATTCCCTTTCGAAGGGATTACCACAGCGTTTCTCAAACTGTGGGGCGCCCCCCTTTGGGGGGTGATAACTGTACAAGGGGGGGGCGCGAGCATATTCAAAAGTCGAAAACAAAAGATTGTTCAAAAATTATTAATTTATTGAAAGTAAACAAACAAGATGCTTTCTGGTATAAAAAAATAAAGGGAGTTTTTTTTAGAGGTATAGAACTTTAAATTGCAATAAAACAACGATGTATTATTCGATTGACATGAATTTTTTTTATTCGAAAGATAATTTTGTGGCATTACATTTTAAATATGATTTCTGGCATAGGACTGCCACGGCTGGCTCGGATGTAATGCAATCTGGACGTCCAATTTTCGATGACTTTTTTTTCAACATTTGTGGCCGTATATCGGCAATAACACGGCGAATGTTGTCTTCCAAATGGTCAAGCGTTTGTGGCTTATCCGCATAGACCAATGACATTACATAGCTCCACAGAAAATAGTCTAGCGGTGTTAAATCACAAGATCTTGGAGGCCAATTCACGGGTCCAAAACGTGAAATTAGGCGGTCACCAAACGTGTCTTTCAATAAATCGATCGTGGCACGAGCTGTGTGACATGTTGCGCCGTCTTGTTGGAACCACAGCTCCTGGGCATCATGATTGTTCAATTCAGAAATGAAAAAGTTAGTAATCATGGCTCTATACCGATCACCATTGACTGTAACGTTGTGGCCTTCATCGTTTTTGAAGAAGGATTCCACCAGCCCATAAAGCGCACCAAACAGTCAGTTTTTCTGGATGTAACGGTGTTTTGGCATACACTTGTGGATTAGCTTCACTCCAAATACGGCAGTTTGGTTTGTCGACGTAGCCATTCAACCAGAAGTGCGCTTCATCGCTAAACAAAATTCGCTTATGAAAATCGACCATTATTTTCGAAATAAAATTGCACAATTTGAAAGCGTTGTTGAGGCGTGAGTCTATTGATGATGAATTGCCAAACCAAACTGAGAATAAATCACTTGACAGCTGTTAAATCGGTCGCCATCTTGGAAAGTAATGCCAACTTAAACTTTTATACCTGGAAAAAAACACTCTGTATAAAATACACATTTACACTGTTGTAATACACTTATAAATGTATCAGTACTGTACAATGTATATTTTATTATTAACTTAACAATATTAAGTTAAGAACAAGTGGATAATTACCAGTGACCCCATGAGCTTGAATTTATACTTATCCTGATAATTTGTATGGATTATAATTAATTCCTTTACTGCCGATTAAAAGTTACGCGATTCGCTCCCCAATACCACCGTTTACCACGTAGTTGCGCGTAATTTGACGTTTTTTTTGGGGGGGCGGGAGGATAGAAGAGGAATAAATAAGCAAATCCCCTGAAATAAGTAAATCCTTCGCAAAGACTGTCAAGGTCCTTTTATTGTATTCCAAAGCCTTTGGAATAATTGTATGGATAGCAGTGCACAGAAAAGATCGCACTTCGGAAAGACGTATATATACGTCCAGAAAATTAATGCTTTGGCTGAGCGAGACGTTTACATACGTCGGTGGCACATAAGAGATTAAATTCGTATTGTATATTTAGTGTCAAAGTATAGTATTATTGAATTCAATACATTGTTATTGTATGGAGGGGGGGCGATGAAAAAGATGATTGAATATTGGGTCGCGAATATTGAAAGTTTGAGAAGCACTGGATTACCAGGAATCTGTGACACCAATTGTTACACCAGACTTTATTAAGAACCCACAGCTATTGCATTTCTGATTGCACCTTTTACGTTGTCAATATCGGAAATATACAGGGGCGTCCGGGCTTAAGGTATTCAAAAGTAATGGCTTATTTTTCGTAAATACCCGTTAGAATGTAACAAACTGTTCATTCATGGATTGGAAAAATCTCCGAGATTTTTTGGGTCTAGTCCGATCGGCCGCACGTGAGCGCATTATTCGGCAACTTCAAACGATAAACTTTTTACACTGACTTCAAAAGCAAAGATGTGGACGCCACAGAGTAAAAGATGAAGTGCGTACTTTGGCTAACAGAATTTAAATCAGCCACGCGTGTACAGCGACGTGTTCGAACAGAATGGAATGTCGTTACTGGCTTGCCTAATAGACTTATCAGGTCTCCTACAAAATGAATCACGCACACGGAAACTTAAAGATACTTGCCAGTTTCAGATACCAAAGTTCCTGTCTCTTTTAAAGATCTTTCCCAATGATGGATAGATTTTGATGCTCGAGGATCGACATTCCGAGCACGTCGTTGTTCACGCGTGACTGATTTAAATTCCGTTAACCAAAGTACGCGCTGCACCTTTTGCTATGGCGTCCACATCTTTACTAATGAAGTCAGTGTAACCAGTTTATCGTCTGCGAATACCGAATAATGCGCGCACGTGCGGCCGATCGGACTAGACCCAAAAAATCTCGGAGGGGTTTCCAATCGACGGATGAACAGTTTATTACATTCTGATGGGTAGTTTCGTAATAATCGATAATTTTTGGATACTTTAAGCCCGAACATCCTGTATATTGTATCATTATCATTTACATTAGCATGAGGGTGCGTTTTATCAATGAGATATTTCACCTTTTTTATAACATCTTAGCAACTCTTACACATGTTCTAATTGAAAGTTACAGTTTAGTCGAATTAAAGCTTCAATTCCTGTCTTTCCAAGCTTCGTAGTGAGAACCAGTTGTTACTATTAAGAACATGGAATTATGGGTACATACTTAGCATTTTAAATAGTAATTATGTGTCAAAATAGTTTCCTGTTATTTAAGGTAAAATACACAATGGATCTTTTGTTTTTCATCGGATTCTGGAGGTTTGCCACATTTTATCAAGAGGTCTACATTACAAGGTTGCTATATATATATATATGAGAAGATTTCCTCTATGACAATGTAACCTTCTTGATGTGAAAGCTCTTCAGAATACTAAAACTTGAAAGCTTAAGATTCTCTTTCTTTTAATTCCTTAAAGAGTTAAAAGTCTGAGATTTTTGTTCTTTTGTTTGAAAAAGTGGAGCTAATAAAATAATTTTATAGATGAAATACACTATAAAAAAAGAACGAAGCATAGAGAAGAGGTTGTTGTCCGATTATGATAAAAGTGGTGGACGTAAGAAACATACATAGAAAAACAAAAGCTTAAAATTTCTGAACAATTGAATGATTATTTCAGAATTTAATAAGTGGACATGTGTTTGCATTTTTTCCCGTAAACTATCGAAGTTTAGGTCTATTGAAACTACTTGTAGACGTATTTTATATATACTGTGTTAATTTGCTTACCTATTTTGTTTTTGTTGCTGCATACCTTGAGAAATATTTTTAACTTAAATAAATCGTTCAAAATGGTATTAAAATGTTTGTAACTGTATCTGCAACTTTTCAACCAAAATGTTAGAAGCTGTTCCTCCTTAAATTTAGACTTTTACATTGAATCTGTTGATATGTCGGTAAGTTATTCCTTCTATTTCTTTGGCAAGCCTTCTGATTTATTTATTCATGTTTGAATCACTTGACTTTTACGAAAAGTTTAAGATTTTATTTCAATCATAAAATATTTATTTCTACAAGCAAGCTGTTTTTTTATAATCTGGTTTTTTATAAACTGCTGTGCTAAACTTTCAGCGCTTTGATTAAGCAAATAATGATCCCTTACGGCAGTGATGGGCAGGCTTTACCAGGACACGGGCTACTTCTGAAGTTTTTGTGGCTATTCTGTATTAAAACTTTATGTTTGCTTTTCTTAACACTCGTTTTTGACATTGTATTCCTCTTTTCAAATATGACAGATTATTACTAGACCGTGCAGCGGAGACGTATTCAATACAGCGAACACAGAACATACGTGAATCGATGAATGTATTTCATTTGTTTACTGCCGAATTCTACATTATCGCGGGACATGGCATCAACACGAGAACCCAATCCCGTGGAAGTGCGGGGTGTGGATGATGTCTCAATAGCCAATTCTGTGCTATAAGCGGGAAGGGCTGACCATCAACATTTGTTTTCCCCTTCAGTCGGCATGGGGGGGGAATTCATTTATACGGTTGGCATAGCAGTTATTGTTTTTTCCCCTACAATGAAAGTGAACGTGTCAAGCTAAATCGTTTGTTTCTAATGAAGATACATGTGTCGTCTACACATTTATCGAATCATTTGCTTATGGTATCGGACTACGTTCGGAACCGTGATTTTCAAAAGCGCATAAATGGATAATTTTCATGATATTTCGTGTCACTTAGATTGGAATATATGCATAAAATTGTTTTAAGGACATTTTTACAAAAAAAATTGATTTAAATACAATATTTTGGCAAAAAATTAACTTAGAATAATCTTTTTTCCAAATGTTCTCCTTTTGTGAAAAATGCTTCTATTAGAATAATATTTTGCCTATATATAGCTCAGCCTCTGTTCAAAGGCTCAACTAGAACTTTTGAAATATATAACTTAGAAGTGGGTTTATTCATATTTTACGACAACAGAGGGGAGCAATTTTAAAAAAAAAACGCCAATAATTATTTCAATTGGAGGTAACTCTGAAAATAATGTGAATTTTTCAAAAATTCTAGTTGAACCTCTGTAGAGAGGTCTGAGCTATATACAGGCAAAATATTATTATAATAGAACCATTTTTCACAAAAGGAGAACATTTAGAAAAAAGATTATTCTAAGTTAATTTTTTGCCAAAATGTTTTATTTAAATAAATTTGTTTTGTCAAAATGTCATTAAAATAATTTTATGCGTGTATTCTAATCTGAGTGACACTAAATATCATGAAAATTATCCATTTATGCGCTTTTTTAAAATCACGGTTCCGAATTAAGCAAACACAGTCGCATCGATTGTGAAAAGCCGATTCTCCAGTCTAGCTGGCTTTGGTGTTCCATAAATATGTTTCTTTTAGTATGCACGTCTTAGGTCTTAGTAAAGGCGGTCTCTTCAAAATGTCTTGGAAGTCCACCGGTTGATCGCGATCGACTTAATGCCCATCCCTGACTTAAGGAGTCAGAGTTTCAGGAAACCCTAGAATTCAACTAAGCCTAAGTTGAAGACTTCTGGCTTGCAACATATTTATATTGCAGCATTGTTCTTACGTATAGTTATATTGTTTCTAAATTGTATTTACATGAACATACATTTTTTTCGCACAGGTCTCTGAAAATTGTTGTATAGTTACAGATTTTTTTTATATGTATATATACGAATAGTTATTATGTTATAACTTTTATATGCATCGTTTCTATCATTATATCGTCGATACGCGTTATTTGTATCGTTTCTATGCAATCATTTATATCAGGGGTTGGCTACCTTTTAGCTGTGGTGTGCCAAACCAATCTACCAGTATGATTCAGGGTGCCGCTTAGTAGGAAATATTTGAAACAATTTGATTCCTGAAACAATGCATGCAAAGTTAGGGAACAGGATTCAAGAGCATAGATTTAAAGTTTTATTATGTATTAATTTTACATCGCTAAAAGTATTTGCTAGCATAAAAATGAAATAATACAAAATATAACTATTCCTTCAACATAATGAAAAAATTAAAACTGTAAATATATTATGTATCTTTCAACTATATTTATTAAGTAAGAAATAAACTACATAAAATATAAGTATTCTTACAATATAGCTAAATAAAAAATATTTTAATGCGAATCTTTTTCCTGCTCCGTTTTACTTCATGTCGCAATATCATGGGTAAAATTCGTGACTTTAAATTTAAACCATTCTGAATCTTCAGTTATTAAGCAACTTCTTTGCGGATTCAATAATTTTTTTAAATGAGAAAAGATTTCTTCATGTAGATATGTAAAATCTAAAACGGAAACAGGAATGGAGAGATTCAACTTTCTTCAAACAATTAAATCTCTCCTGCCATGACATCCAACAATTTAAAATAGCTACAAATTTGTCGTTATTGTTATCTTCCAGATTCTTTCGTAATTCCGTATATTCCGTTTAACGTAAATTCTATAGTAGTTAGTTGAATATAAGCTCAATTTCAAAGTTATCAAGTTCTGTCTACTTAAAAATTAATAAATTTGAAGAGTGTTAGCGAGTGCCACTGAAAATTGTACTACGTGCCATAAGTTGCCGACCCCTGATTTACATCGGATCATATTTTTTTGATAGGTCTCTCCTAAAGTATGTTTAGCTTAAAAATAATCGAAAAGGAAAACGTATTTTCTTTTCTTTGTATAAATATTTAGTTCTGAGAATGGAAGATAAATCTAAGATAATAAGAGAAAAAAATGCACTATAAATAATTCAAAAATATTTCACAATATGAAATACATAAAACATAACTTTAAAAAAACTAAAACATACTGTAAATAACTTTAAAAATACAATAGAGTATAAAATATGAAATAAGTTATGAATTCTGACCCTATTTTGAATGAGATACAGGAACATCAGAGTTTGTAAAAAATCTAATACACTTAATCTGTTTAAACAGTTCTTTTACTGTCCGGTGAAATAATCCTTCCTGACCCTTCCAAAGGTAAAACAAAAGCAAACATGTGCTTGAGGTAAATAGAATAATGAAAAATGAAAGCAGAAAATATTCAGCAGAGTCCCGAAAACACGGTCTGATTTGGACCAAAATGTGGTCGAGATTGTAAAAATGCCGGGTTATCTAGAATGGGATTAAAAAAAGAATAAACACAAATGTTTCCTCAGAAAATACTGTACTGCACTTGTATGTATTGCTTGCTTGAGAATACAACAGAAAATAAACTGCCCAAATACCCTTAAACAAAGTACGTACTTTGTGAATGCGTAGAGCATTTATACTACATGAAAAGAAAAAATAATGAATACATCTTCTTCAATGACTCGACAGCCCTAGTTGGGCCTTGGCCTTCTCCAGAAGTTTTCTGCAGGCATCTCTACTTTTGGCAACTGTTTTCCAGTGTTTTTTTTATAGTTGAAAACAATTATAAAATCCTCGTGCACCACAAAGCATCCCACTGGGCTCACAGAAGTAAGGGTTAATCACACATTACAAATGAAAGAAAGAAAAAAATTGAAGTTATGAAGGATTATAAATATTCACAACAAATTCATAGAACTTTTTAAAAGCTCTTCTGGTGAAAAGAAGTTGGTGAAAACTTGGAGGTCAATTAATATTAAGTCCCTTGAAAGCCAGTCTTAGGATTTTTTGCTTTGTAACATGCTTGGAACACAGAAGGAGCACATGTGTTCTACATTTCCCTCGTTACCAATATTACAGTCATAGGAAGATGACGGAACTAAATTAAATTTGTTCAAGTAGCTTTTAAAGTTACCATGCCCAGTGAGAAATTGGGTTATTTTGTAATTAGTATAAAAACATGATGGCATGATAGTTTCTTATTGATGGTTAGAATTTTTTTTTTTTTAAGTTATACTTCTTATTTTCACATTTGGGAAAAAGAATGAGGGTAAGTTTTTACGATGCGTGCGCACACCGTCACGGATATGCCTCAAAACCACCGTCACGGATGCGCACGCACACCATTGTCTAATATTTTAACATGCCACTTTTTTAGTGTTAGGGGACTGATGTTTGGGGGATTGTTATAAATCATATCTGTTGGGACGCATCCCCCGGTGCATCCCCCCCTCTACAGCTTTTTGGCCAATATCTCGGCACTCGAGCCTGACAGTCCATTCGGACCTGGCTCATTCGATCCCACTCTATCTTCTCTTCCAGTTATCATAATTTCATGCCCATTGGGCTATTTCTTCTATAGTTTTTAATTGTTTTAAACTTCTTAAAACTTTTTTAAATTTATCTAAATTCACAATATCTTGGCTGCTGTTCGAGTCTCGGACATGAGGTTTGAACCAACAGTTCCACTCGTCGAGACCCATCCAGTCATCTACTTTATTCCCATTGTGTAGGCATGGGGAGGGCTTAAGCACTAAAATATCATGCCCCCATGTTAATCCTATGGGGACTGGAAAAATTTCATCCCCCTAAGGAACTGAGCTTGCAACTTGATTTTTGGTGGTCCGCCATATTTTCGTATTAGCGTGGGCTTTTCGTGGAATTGGTCCCCTCCCCCCTTATAGGGTTTCCCCAGAAATAACTCGAATTTTATGCCACCTTGGTCGACCGCACCGGCTGGATTCGATTGTTCTTCCTATTAGCATCCTAGATATATTTTTTCAGGACCATAGCCCCATTTCTTCACACATATTTAACATTTTAAAATTATTTTAAAGTTTTAAGTTTTTTAAAATCCCGCATAGCTCCAAGGATTTTTGAGCTTCGTTAATGAAACTCGAACCATAGGTTCCTCTCGTTGAGCTCTTTCATCTGTTATAATTCGTGTGTAGATAGTGGGCCTAGAGGAGCGGTATCACTAAAATTAGAATACCCATGTTATTCCTATGGGGTTCGATCTTTTGATGACGTCATGATATTACAGAGATAGAAGGATGAAATTTTGGGATCACCTACCACTCTGTGTATTGTTGGGATGAACGTGACCATTTGCGTCACAGTTGTTCACCCCCTCCAGAGAGTTTGTTTCGTTTTCTTTTCCCGAGCTAGCGCCGCCCCATTTGCAACTACAGACTCCGGACCGGTTCAAATGGATTCCTCACAACCAGGCGGAGTTTCGAGTCACTGAGTTCCCTGCTTCTATTTTATTTAATTGTTTTAAATGTTTTAATTATTTTAAAATGACCATAACTCAGGGGCTCTTCAGGCGGATGTCTTAATTTTCTCCGGAAAGATTCTTCTCCCCCCCCGAGACATTCAATATAAGGTCTCATGTGTTTCATTCGGTTAACTTCATCTCCAGATACAATCTGCCAGAAACTCCCATGTTATTGGTCCTTTTTTCCCTGAGCGGGGGTCTTTAAATTTATTTAAATCGTTTAATGGTTTGCTCCGAGGTCTATAATGAATCCATAGTACAAATTAACCTGATCACACGCACCTTAGAAAAATAGTTTATGAAGGCTGTGTATAATGAAAATTAAGTCGGTGGCTTTGCAAAAAACGGGCTACTTTTTTTTTAAGAAATGCATAAAGTCTTGTTGTCTTCCATAATGCACTTTGCGTTTTTCTGCTTCATCACAAAGCCGACGAAGGAACAGGAAGTCCATAATCGACTGATTTACCTTGTTGTTCAAAATACTGAAGTGTGGTTTCGTTAGCCTTTTGTCCATCACTAAATACATTTTAGGCATTTGTAAGGCACCCCAAAGTTAACATCATCATCTTCCGGCATTTTTTCATTAGCTGTAACAGCATCAATAATTTTTGCATTGTATACAACATCTTGCTCGGCATCGTTCTGAAATCGCTAATCGGGTGTGACCCTGTTATCCGGACTGCCAGAATATCGAGTGCAGAGTTTTCGAGACTTTGTTGTATTAAGATTACGTAAGTTGAAATTAAATACTCCGTAATGCTATAGAATAACCTAAATCTAGTGTCGTCGTATTTCAGATCAATTTTGCATGATACCCACAATGGTAGTTCGGTTGATATTGTTACAAATTTTGTGTGAACTAGAGTAAATAATTTATATTTGGATGTGTAGTACGTTTATATTACTCTATGTTACATTTATTTTATTTTAAAATTGTAATATTCGCAAGCAACGCCGTGTTCCTTATGTTATAATGGCGATTCAATGGGATCTTGGCGAAATCTTGAAGATAGAGCCAAGTTGGCGACCATTGTTGGCGAGTAAGGGACAATCTGGATTCTTTTGGAAATTAGTGGAGAAATAACATTAATTTCCCCATCTATGACGCTAGCGGATCTTTCTCGAAAGATCCAAGAGGTATATAAATAGGGAGACGCTCGCTGAGCTGAGTCAATCTTGTTTTGACCAGCGATTAGTTAGTATTCCTATGATTAGTGATTAGTAGTCTTACCTTGACTGATGAAGCGATTAGTGATTACTTCAGCTGTTGAAAGAGAATTTGCTTGTGAATAACCTTTTACATGCGTGTATTTTAGACACCGATAATTGTGTTGAGCGGTGTTGAAGGTATGAAGACCTTCAGAGACTTTTTCTGCGAATATTGCTGCTGAATCCTGTATTTCAAGGATTGTTTTCGCGACAATAAATTTCCATCACTCGTAAAAAATGTCTTGTTCTTTACGACAGAATTGCATAAAATCCTCGAAACTCGACCAACGTGTAACAATATTCTTCATTTGGAAGTATAGAAATTCAAAACATCAATTATTTTTCTCGAATGTACAGAGTGTTTTTTTTTCAGGTATAGAAGTTTAAGTTGGCATTACTTTCCAAGATGGCGACCGATTTAACAGCTGTCAAGTGATTTATTCTCAGTTTGGTTTGGCAATTCATCTTGAATAGACTCATGCCTGAACAACGCTTTCAAATTATGCAATTTTATTTCGAAAATAATGGTCGATTTTCATAAGCGAATTTTGTTTAGCGATGAAGAGCGCACTTCTGGTTGAGTGGCTACGTCAACAAACAAAACTGCCGCATTTGGAGTGAAACTAATCCACAAGTGTATGTCGAAACACCGTTACATCCATAAAAACTGACTGTTTGGTGCGCTTTATGGGCTGGTGGAATCCTTCTTCAAAAACGATGAAGGCCACAACGTTACAATCAATGGTGATCGGTATAGAGCCATGATTACTAACTTTTTCATTCCTGAATTGAACAATCATGATGTCCAGGAGCTGTGGTTCCAACAAGACGGCGCAATATGTCACACAGCTCGTGCCCCAATTGATTTATTGAAAGACACGTTTGGTGACCGCCTAATTTCACGTTTTGGACCTGTGAATTGGCCTCCAAGATCTTGTGATTTAACACCGCTAGACTATTTTCTGTGGGGCTATGTAAAGTCATTGGTCTATGCGGATAAGCCACAAACGCTTGACCATTTGGAAGACAACATTCGCCGTGTTATTGTCGATATACGGCCACAAATGTTGGAAAAAGTCATCGAAAATTGGACGTCCAGATTGGACTACATCCGAGCCAGCCATGGCAGTCCTATGCCAGAAGTCATATTCAAAATGTAATGCCACAAGATTATCTTTCGAATAAAAAGAAAAACTTCATGTCAATCGAATAATACATCGTTGTTTTATTGCAATTTAAAGTTCTATACCTCTAAAAAAACACCCTTTATCTTAGATCACAGTCTGTATTTACTAAGAAAATGCAGTTCACTTCAACACTTTTGCAACTTTGTAAAATGAAAGTGAATCTGGATTGATCAAATAGAATAAAAACATGTTTACAAAATGTATAACGCGTACTCACAAACTCCATTGATAATTTCTTTGTAAGATGATAAAATATTTTCTGCGTTAATTAAAAAATCACCTAAAATTAATAATAAAACTTGGAAACACAGTAAAATATTAAATTTTCCTTAAAAAGTTTAGAAATTTCAGAAAGTAGAACGCAGTCAGAAATTTAAAGTAAATTTTCTTTAAAGTGCTATGGAGTCGGTTATAAGTTACAGAAATGTTATTAATTTTACAAAGGAAGAAACTTCTTCTATTTATTATTATACAGTCGAACGTCGTTTATCCGAATCAATTGGGACCGAGCACCGTTCGGATAACCGAAAACCGAATGCGATCCATGTAGTAAAGGAAACCGGACACTATATGAATATTGAAAATCATCACATGCGGGAAACGTACGTAAAGAAAAGCAAAATGTCGCAATTTTACTTTTATTGTGGAAAATAATCACTTATTTTTCGCTGTACCATTGTATACCTTCGTTTTTTCGCTGCATGGTCTCTGGCTCTCTTGAGCAGCAATAGTTGAGTAGGACAGCACTCTGATTGTTGTGCGTACCACTCCATAGCTGTCTCTAAATCAGAAAACGCGTCAGTATTTGACGGACTCTAGCTAATTTTGTTGTTGATGTTGTCCTTGTCTTCATCCGTTTCATTGTCGACAGGGTCGAATTCTTCTTGCACGGAAGTCAGAATCTCATCATCATTTAGCATTTGAAATCCACAGTCTTTTGTATCGCATGTCATCCAGGTTTCTACATCTTCTTCATCGCATTCTTGGAATCCAGGGATTGATTGAACAAAGTCGGTAATCTCCTGCCTGTGGTCGTCATTGAAGTCTTTTTCGCCTTCTAAATCTGACCACAGCTTATTCCATGTATTTTTCAGGCTCTGTCTTTCGAGCGAGTCCCCGCACCGTTCGAAAACGTATTCATATACAGTACATGTAGTTGACAAAAAAAATGGCCCGGATATTTGACGCTCCGGATAATAAACATTCGGATAAATGACGTTTTACTGTATAGAAAACAAATTATTACAGATATTACTATATAGGAACAGATATTGTTATATAGAAACAGATACAGTCGACTGTCGATAATTCGAACTTTCGATAATACGAACCTCTCGCTAATTCGAAGTATATGCTCAGCCCCTAGAAAAACTCTTGATATTTCGAACTAAAACCATACGTTTCGGTACTCTCAATATTTCGTAGTAAAATTTGTGGTTGGCCAGACTACAACACGCGATAATTCGAAGTTATCCTATAAAACTCTCGATAATTCGAACCTTCAATATTATGAAGTTAGATTCACTTCCTGTACCTAACTATCCCACGAGCGGTTTTTTTACTGAACTTATTTTCAGTCCATGTTGATAGAATAACTACTTTGTTTATTATATTTCCGGTATTTGCTAAGCAGAATTTTGATTTATTCCTAAGCCATCTGTTTTTTTCTTTTTCCGTTGATACCCAAGCTTTAGATGGATAAAGGAAAAACTGCTTTCTTTTTTATTCACTGTGCAGTAATAAGTGATGCTTCCTTTTACAAGTATTGCACAATAATTTTGATTTGCGTTGAGTATTTATTACTAATAATGAGTCACATTTAAATATATGTTTTTTTTTTAAATAAAGCACTCAAACTACATCCAAAATAATTCAGCAGAATCATTTTATAGCACAGAATTGAAAGCGAGAAATAAAACCTTTATATAAAAATGTACGAGGCAAAGACAGGAGAGACAGGGATTTAACTTTATTCTATTATTTTTTAAAAAAGTGGTAATGTGACACTAAGAATTGCTCCACGTGCCATTGTTGTCGACCCCTGCTATTAAGTATACCCCGTAGCTGAGTGTGAACTGTGAATACGCCTTGTGTCCACTTTAGATTCCAAATTTTAAATTAAAAATATTATTTTACTAAAGTTGTGGTGATTTACGTTTCCTACCTGTTAATTTCGATAAACCTTGGGCCACTACTTTACACCTCACCTCAGTGTCAACATTTCATGCGAAAGGAACGACATGTCTTCTTTTAAAAAGTACAAGTTCTTAACAATTTCTGAAAAGCAAAAGGTGATAGAATCAGTTGAAGAAGGTGAGAGTAAGGTCGATGTAGCCAAAGCATTTGAAATCCCACTCAGCTCGCTCTCCACTATTCTGAAGAATAAAGAGAAAATCTTTAGTGCATCTTGGAATAGAGTGAGAAAACGCGTTAGTAAAGGTAATTTTCCACGTCTTGAACAGTGTTTAGTTTCATGGATGAGACAGTGTCGAGGACAGAATATTCCGATGGGTGGTTCTTTATTGAAGGAAATTCCTAAAGCATTCGCCAAAGAATTAGGAATCGAGTTTTCGGCTAGCGAGGGAGGGCTTACAAATTTTAAGAAAAGGAATGAGATAGTCTTCAAAAAAATGTGCGGAGAAAGCTCAAGTGTCGACATTAACGTTTGTTCTAAGCGGCAGAACTCGCTTTCCGATCTAATAAAGGAGCACGAACCACGTAATATTTTCAACACGGATGAAACCGGACTCTTTTTCAAGTGTTTGCCAGAAAAAACATTTACATTCAAAAAAGAAAAATGCCATGTAGGAAAACATAGAAAGGAGAGGTTAACTATTTTACTGGCTGTAAACATGGATGGCTCAGAAAAGATTACTCCTCTCGTCATAGGAAAATCTGGAAAACATCGGTGTTTCAAGGGCATAAACTCGTTACCTACCAAATACCGCTCAAAGAAAAAGGCATGAATGACCACCGAACTCTTTAATAAATGGTTGGTCTCACTGAACTCGGATATGAACTCAGAGAAACGACATATTCTCTTATTTTTAGATAACTGTACTGTGCACAATAACGCACCACCTTTATCAAATGTGAAACTTCAATTTTCCCCTTAAAACTCAACCTCAAAACTTCAGCCACTCGACCAGGGCATCATACATAATTTTAAGACTTTTTATCGGCCTGAAGTCGTTAAAAGCGTTTTGGATAACCTCGAATATCAGCAGAATGTAACTACTATTTCTATTTTAACAGCTTTGATCATGATTGACAAGGCTTGGAGAGCTGTTACTCCTTTGACAATTCACAGCTTTTTTAAAAAGTCAGGCTTCCCCTCACCGAATCTGGTTGATGTGGACGATACACTCACTGAATTTAATGCTGAACCAAGCTCTTCCAGAACAAGATTTGACGTTTGACGACTACGTGTTGGTTGACACGGACATTGCTGTATGGGGAGCTCTATCTGACGCTGAAATTGTGGCTTTGGACCACAATAATACAGAAAGTGATGAAGACTAATCGGAGGAGTTGACTCCGGTAACTCTGTCAGAAGCTAAAGTGTCACTAAACAAACTACGCAATCCTTCAAAACCATGTTGATGCAGACATTTTGCAGGCTTCATTTGTTCTAGAAAAATCTATTGACAAAGTTAGATTGAATGCCTTAAAGCAAAAAAAGATAAGCTTTTTTCGACAAAAAGGGATTAATTATAAATAGTATGTATATTCTTTTAATAGTTGTTTTCAAGACATAAGTGTATTGTTTTAATATAGGACTTTTAACTTCTGTTTTATTTTTATACTGTATAAAATGTACTTTAAAAATTCTGTATAAATGTTGCTTTATTACATAATTTTAAATTTAAATGTGTGTTAGAAAAAAACTTCTCTTCGTGCATTTTGAGAGTTTTTTCCTACCCTCTTGATAATTCGAACTCTTGAAATTCCAAGCTTTTCATTGGTCCCTCCAACTTCGAATTATCGAGAGTCGACTGTATTTGAATTGCAATTATTTTTTTTAACATTACATAAAAAGAAACATTTATATATTTTTCTCGAAAAGTTAATTTAGTTCGTCAATTAGGTACCTTAACCTAATACAAAAATCATTAATAGAAAAACTACTTAATTTTTTAATCGGAACTTTTTTTAAATCCAGTGAACGCTGTTAGAAAAATTTAATTTTAAAAGCAATTTTAATGGGTGTTTTCTTCTCACATTTTAACTATGCCTGTGTCAAAATTTTAACAGCTCTTTTCTTACATTTTAAAGCGTTCTATTGAGTTGAAATTTTCTATACACGATTATTTGGAATGACAATACCATAATTTAATTATAATTAATAAAAATAAATTGATTAAATTTAATTATTTAAGGATTTACAGATACAGCCCCGTTGGCATCATTTTTGGTGGCCAAATTTTTGACTTGGGTCAACATTTTAAAAGCTTTTTTCTTACATTTTAAAGCGCTCATTTGAGCTGAAATTTTCAGTACACAATTGTGTGAGTGTGTTTGGGATGATAATACGATAATTTAATTATAATTAGTAAAAATTAATTAACTAAAACTAGTTATTTAAAGTATTAAATTTTACTCACAATTCCAAATTGTTTACAACGTGAGACAGTTGAATATTGAAACAAGCAAATCAAACTATCCCCTCGTAAAATTAAATTAATAAAACTAATTACATTGAATAAATTTAATTTGACGCAACATTCCCTTTCATTCTTAAAATTTAAGGTATAAAAATTATGTTACGCAAAGTGTGAAGTTTGGAAGAAAACCTAAGTTTAAAAAATTGTTTTTTTTTTATTGTTTTTATTTAAGTGCTAATATAATGTCACAAAAAAAGCATTAGAACAGTTTTCGTGGTTGATCTACGTAGAAACATTTTTCATGTTAAAAAAATTTATGTACTGAATACACACACACATCATCAGTTTATTGTTAAAATATGTAAAAAATCAATGAGAGTGACGATTTGGTCAATTAGCTGTTTAAATTGGATTAGTGTCAGCTTGAATTAAATTACATTAGAACGTATCTTTAAATATTTAGAAGGTGTATTGCCAGGATGTTCTAAGAGTAAATGATCCGATTTATAATTAAAACTTCAACTATCTCGTCTACTTCGCTATTGCTCCATACTTATCTATTGGGGAATTTCTTAACTTGGGTTGTTGAAATTTGTTACGCCAGTGCTTCTCAAACTTTCGATTCTTGCGACCCAATTTTCAGTCATAATTTCCATCGCGCCCCCCTTCTCCATACAATAACACTGCATTGAATTCAGTAATACTATGCTTTGATGCTAAAGCTACAATACGACTTAAAACTCTCAAGTCCCATCGACGTATATAAACGCCTTGGTCAGCCTATGTATTAATTGGTCCAGACGTATATATACGTCTTTCCGAAGTACGATCGTTTCTGTGAACTTCTATCCATAGAGTTATTCTGAAAGCTTTGTAATGCAATAAAATTAAATTGACAGTATTTGCGAAGGATTTACGTATTCCTCTAGGAAGGATTTTATTCCACTTTTATCCCCCCCTCCTCCAATACATCTCATACGCGCGCCTATGTGAAAAAACAGTGGCATCGGGAAGCGAACCGTATAACTTTTAATCTCGGCAGTTAAGGGATTCATTATAAACCGTACAAATTATCAAGATAAGTGTTAATTTTTGTATATAATTGTATATCTGACCAGCCCATGGAGTCACTGATAATTATTAAACATGCTCTTAACTTAATATTGTTCAATTACTTATAAAATACATTGTGAAGTACTGATACATTTATAAGTGTATTATATTAGTATAAATGTGTTTTTTATTTTTTACTATGCCGAAATGTATTTCGTTTGTTTACGTTCAGCAAATTAATAATTTTTAAAATAATCTTTTGTTTTCGACTTTTTAATATTCTGCTCCCCCTTGTAGAGTTTTCACGCCCCACAGTTTGAGAAACGCTGTACGCTGTTGAGAATTGTTAATAAATTAAGTTTGTTTTTTGAGTGTGGCTAATCTTCCTTCTGGCCCTCGTACACTAAAATGGGACTGGCCATCCATTACAGATAGAATTAATTAATTATTTAAACTAGCCCTCGGCACTAAACCGAGATTCAGAATTACGAGGTCTGTCGTCAATGGTTGCTTGAGAGTCAAATCAGAAAATGCGTTTTTGCACAATTTTGTCCATTTAATTCGTTGCTAAAGGTACGATTTGAATCAGGATTCAAATATTCCAATGTTATTTACTCTGTAGAGAATTTTTGACTATTTACATCAGCAGTACTCAACCTTTTATCAGCCGGGCCGTATACACATGACAACTATTTCACGCGGGCTGCATATATATGACAACTATTTATATGAGGATTAACGGGAGGGGGCAGACGCTATAAGATCAAAGACATTTAAAATGCATAAAATGATCAAAATATTAATAGTTTTTGATTTCATTTCAAAACTATATTAAACTCCATCAAACTCAACTCACAGAAAAAAGAGGGTTTAATGCATTTTTTTACCCTGTTATGGGATAATTTCGATTTCCTTTCATCAATGATTGCAAGTCACCCACCCCCAAAATATTTTATAGGTGAAAAAAAAAGGAGGCATTGAAAGATCTGTACTAAGTGATATAGTGAAGAGCAAAATTATATTTTTTAAATGTAGCATTTTCATGACAAATTAAAAAAGTTGTTGATCTCCATGTTTGATTTTTCTACGAAAGAGTCAAGATCCCAATTGTCTTGAGATAACAAATATTCTTATATATTTTTCGTTTGGAAAGCCTGAGGGTTTAATTAAAAATTAGTTTCACGCATAAAATAGTCGCTATTCTAATGTTATTTGCCAACGCTAACCGTTACAATTACAAAAGAAAAAGATTTATTCCGTAATTCCTACCATCACCACATCAATAGCAAAATCGATATATGTGATTGCTTGATTGATAGAATTTCTTGCTAATTTTTGATACATTCTTCTTAAATAATTGAATTTTTTAGTGAAACGGGACATGAGCGGGCCACATGCGGCCCGCGGGCTACAGGTTGAGTATCGCTGATTTACATATTCAGTAAAATGATATATTTAAGTGAGTCTTATTCTATTTTTTTATTATGTAAAAACTCAATAAACGGATATTATTTTAGAGATAGCGTGTCCGCTCCGTAAGCCTTAAGGCCTTATCACACGTACACGTTTCGAGCAATTTTTCCCCAATTCGTGCAATTTTTACTCATTTGCAATAGCAAAGGCTTTCGAACAACTTTATGCTAGTGAGCTCAAAAAGTTGTTCCAAATAAAAGTTGCTTGAAATTCCAGCCACTGAGGTTCTTCGGCGCCATACGTCATAAATAAGATGGCGGCTTCGATTTCATCAAACGTATCAGATATGGCGTATAATATTTTGATAGTGTATAATATTAGGCTGGGGAAAAAGAAATCCATTATTTTTTCGGCAGATGGCTGTAGTGTCGATATCTCGTGATGTATCGATCAAACAATTTCAAATTTATGCTCGTTGTCAAGGTCACATTTTGCACTAAAAAAACTATTTTGCTGTTTTTGTTAGGTCCATTTAGTTGTGAGTTACAGGGTGTTAAAAATGGAAGTCAACAAAGAAAAAATTCGGTATATTCTATAGTTTTTCTTTGATAAAAGTGAAAATGCAAGACAACAGCTGAATATGTGAATAGTCTTTATGGTACCGATACTGTAACTGCTTATTACGCACAATTTTGGTTTCGTTGATTCCGTTCTGGCATTTTTGATGTTAAAGATGCACCTCGCACAGACAGGCCCGTCGTCGAAAATGTCGATAAAATCACAGAAATAATCGAAGTTGACTGACATGTTAGCAGTCATAGCATCATCCAGGAGCTAAAGGTAAACTTTAAAACAGTTTAAGCCATTTACGCAAAGTTTTATACAAAAGGAAGCTCGATGTTTGGGTGCCACACCAACTAACACTAAAAAACATGATGTATCGAATTTCCATCTGCTAAGCCTTGGCCAAACAGAATGAAATCGACCCATTTCTTAAGCGGATGGCAACTGGGGATGAGAAATGGGTCACATGCGACAATATTGTCCGAAAACGATCGTGGTCAAAGCGTGGTGAAGCAGCTCAAATGGTGGTCAAACTAGGACTAACGGCCAGGAAGGATCTACTGTGCATTTGATGGGACTGAAAAGGAATGATTTAGTATGAATTGCTTCCGTATGGCCAAGCACTAAAATTTTAGTTCGTAAAACTCGTATGGCCAAACACTAAACTTAGAAAATTTTTTTTAGCATCATATAAAAAAAAATATCACACAGATGATGTTTAGAGGATATGGAACGATTTATAAGATAATCTTTATTTTGAATTTTTTTGCATGTAAGCAATGTATATGGATTAAGAAAAACAGTAGCTGAAATCAAAAAATATTATAAAAGACTAACCCTTTAATTTTTTAAAGACCTTCTACAATAATAGACGAACACCCATGAAATTTGATTTACAAATACATTGTGCCATGCATAACAAAAGTTTGTATGAGTTTTCTTCCAGTTTGATTGATATTCTTAAGATATTACTTTTTTTATGAATGCCTATGTATTGAAAATTCCTTAAACTTGTACAATTTCTAAATTCAGCTATTTTTTTTAACAAAAATTACTGCTTTGATTCAAAAATGCATAACAACTTTTGTTTCATGTACTTATAGCAATAGGTAAAAATAAATATCAAAATATTTGGAACAATAGAAAGAAAAAAAATCTTAGCATTTTAAATGAAGATAAACGAATTATTTTTACTTCCCGAGATAAATCCTCTTAACGTTTTTATTTGCCATTGAGATGTGAATAAAAACGAACATAAAGGTAAGCAAAACTCAATTTTTTTTAAATTTAGAGCTTTCAAATTTTCTGAGATCAGACAAAATTACATGAAGAATTATTTGGGTTAAAAATATTTTATTTGAGTTTTTACTTGATTTTTTTTGTCAATTGAATCGTATTGTGTACCCTTGACTGCCGATTAAAAGTTACGCGATTCGATCCCCAGTGCGTGTGTATGCGGTGTGTTAGGAAAAAAAAAGAAAAGGTGTAATTAAGCAAATTTTTCTTTGAAATAAGTAAATCTTTTTAATCAAATCTGTCAATGTAATTTTGAGACATTCTAAAGTCTTCAGAATAGTTTTACTGATAGCAGCGCAAAGAAAAGGACCGTATTTCGGAAAGACGCATATATACGTTCGGGGTATTTAATACACCGGTTGAGTGAGACGTATATATATGTCGGAAGTACTTAAGGGTTAAAACAAAAAAAATGCAACAGAACGAAGATAATTTATTCATTCAAGCAGTTTTTTTACCCATTTATCTTAAATACGTCTACAGAGAGGATACACTTGATTACATGCGTTCTACTATTTGGCCATGTTATAAAAAATGTCATAATTTCTACGCATTATTAACAGCTGATTTTTTTCCCTAGCAATTTCAGATACACTTGTTAATTTAAAGAAACGAATATAATCATCACGAAATAATATCCCATCCTTCCCAACGAAAACTTATCATTAACATTTTTCTACTTGAGGACCTAATTAAAAAATTACATTTCCATATAAATCAGCTGTTTGGGAAGAGTATTGGGTGATTTAATGATCAAACTTTACATATTATGACCTTCTTGTGAGTTTACTTATTCGTTTATTTATTTTTCTCGTAAACATTAAGCGGTTCCCTGAAGGTCAATTATTATACTTCGTAGATAACTATGTTACATGCAGAGAACACATGAAAGTGTGTTAACTGTTATTTTCAGGGGATTCGAAAATATCGAAGACTTTATGGGAATTAAGTGTACTTTTTGATGCATTGCTTGAATTTATATGTTATCCAATGAATAGCTGAAAAAAGGGTGAAATAATTTAGAATTTCGAGACAAAAAAAAATTGTGAAATTGCCATATTTGTCTTTCGTCCTTCAAGCCATTCTTCTTAAGGATGCTTCTTTCTAAGGATGTTTCGACGGCAAGCTATTTTAGTGGTGGTGGGATTAATCCCCATCTGGTCTAGTGAAACTAGACCGGATCTATGAGTCCATAAATCTGTACAAAGTCTAAGAACAGCAGGGGGAGCAACAGCCTCCTCACAGGAAAACCCCAGACATTGCAGAATGTACTGAGGAGAAAAAGGACTGATGTCACATTTGGTGCAAACGGGGAAGCTTCTTTTACCACCCTCAAAATTCATGCACCTCAGGTGACCAGTCGAAAATCGCGAGAATGCCGTTTGATATGATCTGGAACCCTTGAATGATATGGCGAATCCAGGGTGTCTTTGAAGGTACCAAGGGTGTACAGGAGGGATTACTCAGGTTCTACATATTAATTCCTTAGCCCTGTAGTAGATCTCAGTCGACGTAAGGACCATGTGGTCTTCCGGATCCACAGATCGCTGGTTGCCGCCTTCACAAGGTCGTCCGCTACTTTGTTCCCGGACAGGCCTACATGAGGAGGGGACCCACTGTAGATGGATAGGGTGCCGATCTGAAAGCTGTTGAAAAAGGTTAGAATACTCCTGCTCAGTTTTTCCCCCGTGAGTTATTACTGCCATTTCATGCAAAACAACTGCACATTATCAAGTCTGTGAAGAGTGAAGAACGTTCCATATTAAGCCCTTTTATCACAGTAGAATGAATGAGTGTTTATTAGCGTTGCTTTATAAAGATACTCGAGGGCTGTTGACAGTGGATCTAGTAGTTTTGAACCACTGTGAAGTGATGAGTCCCTCTCCGAACTTTCACATCACTCCAACGGGAGGTCTTTGAGCCTTATCAGATTTAACGTTCACCTGCCCCTCTAACTCGACGGGTCTTCAGTGGTTATAGTGCTCGAAGTTATTTTATTTGCAAATTAAATGAAAAATATGTACAAAAAGGTCTCGAATGAGGGATCCTCCCCCAAAATTCTTGAGAACCCTGACCACCTGATCGGAACATCTGCTCATACACCTCAGAGCCCAAGGCCACGTATACTGATATGGGCACAGTAGGCCTTGGCCCTCATAGGCTGTTGCGCCACTGAATTAAGTTAATAATTATTTTAAATTAAGTTTCTGAATTTAAATATTTATAACTAGTTATGATATTAGTAGCAAAATGTTTATAATTAATGCACTAAAAAGCATTCAAATATCAATATAATTATTTTAACTAATTTCAGTGCATTGTCATGGCAACATCGTTGAGAAAAATTAATGATTATGTGATTGAAAAAAATCGAACGAGTAATGAGTTTGAAGAGATATTTACAGTTTATCTTTCTGCAGTGACGGATTTAGGGTTATGTGCTCACGAGACCTTGGATTATGGCGGCAAATTTTTGGGAGCATCAAAATTTTCGAGGCGGCAAAAGTTTGAAATCGATTTGGTTTTTATCAACTATAAGAAAGAATTTTAATGTTTCTTTTCTTGCTTTGGCAACCTCAACATATCATAATTAAAAGGGTAGAATTATTTTTTTAAAAAAATAATTAATTGAATAAGTAGTAAAATTTAAAATATCTAACATATATAGATACTGAAATTTTTTTTCGTTAAGTTTAGGATTTATCTATTAACGTTAGATTTTTCATAAATTTTTCTCAAAAAATCTAAATGTAGTGTTTGTTTGCTCATCATTATAATACAAAATATTAATTTCCCATATTTAATTGTACCTTTGTCCGGTTATACAAAAATTTTATTCTTTTTTTAAATCTCGCATAAAAATTTTAGTTTTACTTAATGTGAGGCGTTTTTCAAAGATTACCATTATTAACTTAGAAAGTTCATACTAGAACTTAGAAAATCACAAAAATGTAAAGAAATAGGTTTCGAAACACAAATTAAATAAGTCAATTTATTTTTAACGTTATACTCCATTTAGTGGAATATTTAATCAATTTTTTTCTCAACCAGAAAATGTTTTGACTATTTTATACTTTTAAGATTTTTGAAATCTTCAACAACTTTTTAAAAATATTTACCAAAATAACATATAAATATATATACAGTCGGGCCTCTATGTAACGAAGTCGCTAAATCCCGGAAAAAAGTTCGTTAGATGGAAAATTCGTTATATAGGGGTTCATCTTTTAATATACTTTACAAACCACATAAAACAAATTTTAAATTCATAAACATTATATATTAAAAGAAGTAGTTATTCACAACTTTTTTTAAAATTAATATATGTTTATTTTATGTATCTTACCCGTCAAAAAAAAAGAAGAAAGAAAAACTTCAAGGAAAACAAGAAAAAATATTGTCAAATGTGTCATTGTATTTTCAACACTAAGAAAATAATTTCAAATTAAAACTAATAAATTTTTTAAGGACATTCTAATTTAAAGCATACAAGTAACATTAAGCATACATTATTTCATAACTAGAACAAAGGGGACACCTCCACTGAGAGTGAAAGGGGATATCGAAGATGCTTCTAGGGAACTGGACAGTTGGGGTTAAAGGTTGCTCTTCTTGGATAAAGCGTCCAGAACTCTATTGCTCTTGGCGAGTTAGGATATAATAAAACGAGTTAAAGATGTACGATCACCATAAAATGTGTTAAAGGGAGAATAACTTGAAATGTTCAGGAATACATTAAAAATAGGGAGAAAAAAATTGGACCACAAAAGAAAAAGTTCGTGATATAGAAAATGCACTTCGCTATAGAGAGGTTATTTTACGAAGAAAATCGTGAAATGTTCAAGGTTCCAGGAAAAAGTTTGCTGTATAGAAAAATTCGAAATATAGAGGTTCGACTGTATTTAATTTATGCCTAAATTCAAAATCTGAAATTAATTCAAATCCATTATTACTATTCGTATTATTATTATGTATAAGGGCATCGATTGAACTTGGGCCTAGGGTGCCATCGAACCTAAATCCGTCACTGTCTTTCTGTAAAAAAAATTCTTAAAGCCAACGTTAAATAAATACAGAACAAAAAATGGGAATTCTGTTTGTGTATGTACGTAGAAATTTGTATTGTGTTAATTTTTTTTAAAAAAGCAAACAATCCTAACATTTTAAAAACTTAATGTACAACAATTTTTTTAATTGTGAAATGACATGTTTATTGTAGATAATGATGCAAGACTGCCATCCATTAAAACTAATAGTAACAATCTTCCTCGTTGCATTTGTCAATGGATTAGACCCACCACTAAATGTTTTAATTGCAACTTCAAAAATAATTCGTCTTCAAAAGGACATTGCTGTAGGAACACTTTCCTTACACTGATTGTAAATTTAATGCTCACGTGTCTCAACATCATTAAAAAGCAACTTGCTGTAACATTGAAAAAAAAGGCTGTATTTTTTGTTCCAACTTTCCTTTTGAGCAATGAAGCAGAAAAACTCGTTGATTCAAGAGCTGGATCAACAAATTGTGGTTTGGAAGAGACCATTTCTCCTTGACCTTTCTTTTATAGGGTTACCATGTTTGTTTTCATTGACAAACATTGCATCAAATTCAAAAGATCAACTTAAGTTTAGCCTCGATAAATTATGTGCACATTTTAAAATGAAAGCACGTTAAATTTTTTTATACAGAAGCATTAATGTTAAGCTTTTTTTTGTGAGACACGAGCAGAGGTGTAGCTAAGGTTTTAGTACCCGAGGACATCAGCGGTTTTTACGTTCTCCGTCCTAAAAGGGTTCTATAATTTTTCGAGGAAATTTTTTGATTCTTAAAACCTAAAAATCAGCATTTCGTGGTAAATTATTAACTATTGAAAGAATGAAAAAATTAAATAAATGAAGTACTTTGTGTGTGTGTGTGTGTTTGAAAAGGAATAAGAATGCATGCAAAAATTAATGCAGAATTATTTTTTACTGATATGGTAGAATTTTATTTGCACCCTTCTTCTAATCCTCAAGGAGAGTACTTGAATCACAAGTGGAGAATTGAATCACAAGTGAAAAAGTTCGTTATCTAGAAAACGCACTTCGCTACTGGGAGGTTATTTTACGAAGAAAATCGGGAAATGTTCTTGGATCCAGGAAAAATTTCGCTGTATAGAAAAATTCGCAATGTAGAGGTTCGTCGCGTGACTGTACTATTTAAAGTAAAGTGAATTGAGTTCGTGGAGGAAGATTACAAGTGGAAGCTTTTGTGTTAGATTAAATTATAGTGTATATCTGTGAATTGCTAGTGTATCTAGAAAAAGAACTAGGAAACTCGCGGTTCGAGTGCAAGGAATCAAGCTAAGTATATGCATTAACCTCTCAAGTGGTCAATTTTTTTGTTGCCTAAAATGTTTCAAAAAGGAGCACAATTTTTTATTGCATAAAGCTGAGTATAATACTTAACAGAATGCAAAAATGGAAGAATTTTGCTTTACTTTCAATTTTGAAGTTTCACATTATTTCTTTATTTTATAATTGCGGAACTTAAAGACCACTAAATGTTTGCTTTTTATAAGTACACATTGCATGTTATGAAGAATATTTCAAATAACTTAAAAGAATTTCTCTTAAACTTACAAAAAATTTTTTCATGTTAAACTCTTTTTCGGATGGTCGAGGATTGTGTGTGCGCGCATATACTCTCATGTGCACACGCAATTTGAAGCATGGTGTATAATACAAGAGTTAAGTCTTACATTGCAAAGGGGACAGAAATAATATCGGCTTTTTTTTTAATGATTTTTCCTTTTTCTTTTCTTCTCAAGCATCAGATTTCACATTGCCTTATCAATCCATGTTTTGAGTCGAATATTTTTAAGAATCTAACTTCCTTACTTTATCACAAAGAAAATCCCGGACGAGAAGCATTTCAGTATCACGGATAAAGTTAAATTTTTTTTTTAATTTCCAATTGTTTTCGGATTGGTGTTTTACCTTTGCAGACCTAGTACATTCCCCGGAAGCTGGCATCTCTTTTTATTGCGGCAACATAGAGGCGGATACTAATCACTTCAGGTAATTTTGACGCCCAGCTTCCTCCCTAGAGGGAGCCACTTGAGCTCTGACGATGCAAATCTGTCCCAGGATTTAATTTTGCCGGGAGGGTCCAAGCCAAAAAGACACCCTAGGGATCATTAACATGCCGTATATATGACATGCCGGCTGTCAATTTCCTGCATTATGAAAATCTTTCTAATTGGGCTGGGGTCGAACCCGCAACCATAGGTGGAGAAGGCCAGCGACAAACCAACGAAACCACCCAGTGGGACAAAGTGCACCTCTTAAAAATACTACTAATAATAATTTCTTTATAAGACTTAAAAATATGTGCACATAAAAGATAGAAGGAAGAAAAACAGCTTTTCTGGCCAGCTTTCGGTAGCCCGTACTATTTACGGGCAAACCAGACAAGGGATTAAGTGATGATTATCTTTTTTCATAAATATTTAGAATAGACTAAAATTGACTCGTTTCTCCTTAGCTACAACAAAAGCTGATAGAAACTGAAAGGCTAAGAAATACCTTTTTTTTATTTGTTAAAGATGGCTCTTTCTATGAACCCTCAACCAACGCGAGCGAAAGTTCGCTACGATAGATGCGTAGACATAAAGTGGTATACGTGGCTTTACTTTTCACCCTTTCTAAGTTAGGATAATCAAATATCCATGATTGTAACAATTTATAGAATTAGAAATATTTCATTCGTCATTCTTTAACATTAGGTCAGCGACCCTTTTTGATGGCCCCTTTCTTTGTTATCCCTCTGATGTATGCATGCATTTCGTTTCAATATAAATTATTTTTGTCTTATCATCAAATCTAAAGATAAAAGTTGTTGTTTTTTTGTCTTTTTTAAACCTTTTTTTTGGAGGGGGGGGGAATTCATAAAAGCAAAGAAATGTCTTTTTTTTATATATTTATGAACTTAGAAAATGAAGAAGGGATTTTCTACATTATTGCACTTGAAATGTTGCAGAATGGATTTAATTCAAATTAAAAATTCAAATGAAGTTTTCTATTGATTAAAATAAAAACCATAGAAAAGAAAAAAACCCGTTTTTTTATCTATCAATGAATATATTATACTAACTTATAGTTTAAATAATATCCAAAAACAATGATTAAGAATTGGTTAAGGTTAAGTAGATTTCAAAGGGATTGTGAGATTATCATTTTTTTTCTAATGATTCCCTTTAATTTAAACTTAGCTTTCATTTTGGCATTTTCAGGATAAGGAAACAAGTCAAATGGTTCTGTTATCTCTTTAATTGAATGTTAAAAAACATTTTTGTTTCCGCAGGGAAATATGCAACAAAAACAAAATAATTTAATAACGTATTCACTGGATTATGTTCAAGTGACGTCATACTCACACGATAACTGCGATTCCGTGTTTCCACCACGCTGTTGCCAACTTTTTCTTTTGCAGAACTTTAACAAAGTACAATTGTTGACAAATTCTATAACATTATGCAATATGCACTCGATTTAAGGGGACATGGTATGCTTTGCACAAATTTTTTTAATTTAATGATTTTCGTAATTTTTTTGGCTGCCTTCTCTATGAGCATGTATGAAGTAAAACAGATTTTGTGCTCAAAATTTCATAAAAAGCTAACCATTTAATTTTTTAAGAGAAAGGAATGAATTTTTTAAGGGACTTGAAACTTACGAAATGATTTTAAAATGCTACTCCTCCTACAAAAATTGACGTACATATATAATTTGATTTACAAATACGTCAAACTATATATAGCAAAAATTGGTATGGGTTTTGCGATGACAAGATTGGTATTCGTAGAATACTTTTTTTTATGAATGCTTATTGAAAATTCCTTAAAAAAATGTGTAAATTCTAAATTCAATTATTTTTAAAAAAATAAATATTACTTTGATTTTGAAAAAGGCATACCAACTTTTGTTCCATATACTATTAGCAACAAGTGAAAATATTTCCAAGTATTAAGCACTATAGAAAAAAAGTCCTTAGCATTTTAAATGAAGATAAACTAGTTATTTTATCTTTCTGAGATAAGTCAGTTTAAAGTTTTAAATTGTCATTGGGATGTGAATAAAAACAAACGTAAAAGTTATCACAGCTCTGTGTTTTTTAAACTTAGAGCTTTCAAATTTTGTGAGTTTGCCGAAAAGTATATAAAAATAACTTAGGCTAAAAGAATTAGACTTGATTTTTTGACGGATTTTTGTCATTGAATTGTAGTGCGCTCAATCGTTAAAAGCACACGCGTATAGAATGTTTTTTGAAGAATCTTAACACTTGAACGTCTTTATACCCCAACTGTCAGACTGGAAATTTTATCAAAATTTTATAAGAAGAATAACAAGAACAAGTTTAATCTCGGTTTTAAATTCAATTGAGAACACGTGATTACATTTATCAAATGACTGTCATGAATTTAGCTCAATATGTTCATATGAACCCAGCACACACACAATACGCAAAAACAAGGAGAAATACAGTAATACCTCGACTTACTCGAACCTGAATTTATGCGATTTTCAAATTTCGTCGATTTGTCTTTTGTTTAAGGTATCCGACTACGTTCGGAACCGTGATTTTAAAAAAAGCACATAAATGGCTAATTTTCATGAAATTTAGTGTCACTTAGATTAGAATACATGTATAAAACTATTTTAAGGACATTGTGACAAAAAATTATTTAAATACAATATTTCGGCAAAAAATTAACTTAGAATAACCTTTTTTCAAAATGTTCTCCTTTTGTCAAAAATATTTCTATTATAATAATATTTTACCTGTATATAGCATTTGACCTCTGTACTGAGGATCAACTATGATTTTTGAAAAATTAACATTATTTTCTGAGTTACAACCAATTAAAATAATTATCGGCGTTTTTTTTCTTAAAATTTCTCCCCTCTGTTGTCGTAAAACATGGATAAACCCACTTCTAAGTTATATATTTCAAAAATTCTAGTTGAGCCTCTGTACAGAGGTTTGAGCTATATACAGGCAACAAATTATTATAATGGAAGCATTTTTCACAAAAAGGAGAATATTTTGAAAATGGGTCATTCTATGTTCATTTTTTTGTCAAAATATTGTACTTAAATAATTTTTTATTGTAATACTATTCTTAAAACAATTTTATATACATTTTCTAACCAAAGTGACACTAAATATCATAAATATTATCCATTTATACGCTTTTGCAAAATCACGGTTCCGAACGTAGTCGGATACCTTAAACTTTTTTTTTCCATCACTGAAACTCAGGCGAGATCAGTGCCAGAGCCTCATGAAATTGGTAATGTGAATGAAGAAGCTGTCAATTTTTCCAGGCAAATAAATTTAGAAGTGAATAGTGCAGACGTTCCAGAACTGCTGGATTCCCACTATCAGGAGTTGACAATTGATGAGCTTACAGAAATGCATGAGCAAGACATTGAAGAACTTGAGTCTTTTGACCCAGTTCAATCAGAAGATCGAATGATAGTTGGGAATTTGACAGAAGGCCTCAACTTAATTGAAAAAAGGTTACAAATTTTTTAAAAAATTATACCCCAACGAAGAGCGTATTTTTTCAACGAAACAAGGAATAAAAAAACTATTAGCACTTTACGAGGAAATTATGCGGGGGAAAAATAATTGAGCCAGCAGAGACTACTTTGTTAGATTTTATGAAATCTTCTACGCATTATCACCTACCTCATAAATTCGGGGTATTGCTGTATAATTCAAGAAAATATGAAACTAACTAATTGTGTGAAAAAAGTTTGATTCATCGAAGTATTTTTTATTAATTATCCTAAAATATAGACATATATAGAAATATTCTCTTGTTAAATCTCTTTTCAAGATGTTAAAATTAAATCCTTGAGTTACCATAAGGAAAAATTTCTTTAAAATTCTTCCAGCCAGAACTGAAAGAAATTTAATACGCAATACTTGTAAATATTTTAAATAAGGGCAGTAGATAAATATTTTCGTCTGTTTCAGGAGAGGTTTCAAAACAATGTGGTTGCTTCCACATGCTTTAATAAAAAATTTAAAACTCGACGAAGCGTATGCAATGTGAAAGATATGATGTAAATTCGAAATTTCGGCTGTCTAGAGGGAAAATAGAGTTTTATTGATACAATGGCACTTAGAAAAAGTAAAAAAGCAAAAAATTGATATTATGATAAATAATTGAATTCTGTAATTGAATTTTTTTACTTGCTTTCTATTTTTTTAATTTACAGAAAGGCTTAACATACTCCATGTTAAGCTTAACTATTAAAAAGTGCGGAGACTGTGTGCTTTTAGAAACAATTCTTTACTATTTATACGCTTAGAAAAAAGGGAATGAATGTTTCAAAGCTTTTTCTTTCTTCCTGTAGAGTGTTATTTGAATGATAAATATCTAGCGACGATTGAAAGATTGCAGTTTTTGTACAGACTATAATTAGCTACATGGTGGAAAAAATGAATACAGTGACCATGAAATTTTATTATTTTCCTTGTATAATGTAAAATATCTTAGAAATCAACCTGTCGATCGGTTTTTCACCTTAACAGTTTAAGGAAAAATTTCTTTCAAACTACACAAGTGTTTAAATATTTATTTAAATATTATTTTTCATACAAACCACATTTTTTTTCAGTGGCTATCATTAAATTCCAAATTATCTCTTCGTTGAAAAAGAAATGTTTCTCCTTAAAATTCGGAATATGAAGCTCAATACGAAAACATGAATTTAATCTATCATTCAAAAAGGAATGATCAGTACTTAAATATTTTTTTATAGTTTGAGGAAGAAATTTATTTATATACAATAACGTTTGTTTTGTTTCTACAAAATGGTTTGCCAATCAAAGTAATACATAAAAAATTTATTTTGGGGCAATTTTTCAAGGAAAACGAATATTTTAATTTGAATTTAACTTTATCAAGAAATTGAGATATCAACAAAACCGAGTGAAGTTTTTAAATCGTTAAAATTATTGATATATGTTATTTCCACAGAGTGTTCTCCATCAAAATTGGAGTGGAATTGAGCCAAATCGCACTGTCACCTGTATGGTGCTCAAAGCTATGGATAACGACAGGTGTATATGTAGCCTTTTGCCATGATGAATTTCGCGGGCCTTTATCTGGTGTTACTGTCAATCGGTGACTTAAGTAACTACAACAACATATGTTATTCAAAAACATTTTGTTAAAAAGTACTTCAAACTAATTTATTCTGTAATTTATTTCCTAAGTGTTTTCTTGTTTCAAAACATAATTCACTTTTGATTACAATTATCCTTAAAGTAAATTATGTTGTACTGATATTTTTTAATTAGTACCATTTAAAACTTTTATTTATCCAATAAAATTTCGCTTTCTCCCTGATTATTGTATTAAAATCCTCACAACACATATACAACTTCTGGCAATAAAGTTCGGTGAAGTGAAGTCAGAACGGACAATCTGGCAATATTGGGGAAACAAAACACGGCCCCCCCCCACACACACGCGTAGTGGCATGTGTTCACAAGCTGCCCCCACCGTTGTTCAATTGAGCGTCATTTGTGTTCCATTAAGACTTGTTTTACGAAGTGCTTGATTAGTGTGTTGATTCTCAATTGAGAACAGAAAAATGAAACAACAAAATATCAATATAAAGTTTTGTTTTAAGATTAAGAAGACACCAATGGAAACTTATTCGATGCTAAAACATGTTTATGAAGATCAAGCGCTTTCTATGAAGTGTGTGCATGAGTGGTTCACCCGTTTTCGAGAAGGCTGGAAAACTGTTTCTGACGACCCCCGTAGCGAAAGACCAGGTACCTCTGTTAGTGTAGAAAGCATTGAGAATGTGAGTAAACCAATCACGAAAGATCGTCGATTAACTGTGTGCATGATAGCTGGACGATGAATGCTGCAAGACACATTGAAATTTTGACCCGTTTCACGAAACGTCTACATAGGGTACGACCCCAGTACGCACAACAAGGTTCAAGGTTTTTTGTTCACGACAGTGCTCGCCCTCACACAGTAAATAACGTCAAACAGTTCCTGGCAAAAAAGTGGGTGGTGCAAATTGAACATCCATCATTCTCCCCAGACCTCAATCCTACAGACTTCTGCCTATTCCTACGACATGCAACGAAACATGCCGAGGCTTTTGAACTCCATCTCAAAAGAAGACTTCTTGCAAAGTTTCCAGGACATGTATAGCAGATCTCAGAGGTACATGATAAGGGGAGGTGACTATTTTGAAGGACATTAAGGTAACTTTCGTTAATATTTCATCAACGTTAATGTTACAGGACTAATCGCCGAACTATATTGTCAGAGGTTGTATATAATCTAATCTAGTTTAAGATACCTGAACATCAATGAGGAGTTTTTAAACAATTTTCACATGATATATTATAACTTAAAAAAACTTAAAATAAATTGAAAAACTAAACATTTCAGATTGCTTTTTAAATATTTCGCTAGAAAAATAAATAAAAGCAGCAAAAAACAGGAACTTTCGTGAAGCATCACACAACTCAACTTTAAAACAAGATATATTTGTGTGTCACCATTAAACCTCTTTCCAGGTAATGAACGCTTCTCATATTTGTATATTTTAAGTGTATTTCAAAATTTATACACAGTCCAGTCACATTAATGTGACCACCACGTACTTTCCACTTCAGAGTTAAATAACCAATCACAGAAGGCAGGTGGCAGCACAGTGCAGTTGAGCGTATATAAAGGGTGTGTGAGTGCTTCGGAAAACATTTCAATCATTGGCGTAATGCAGAAACGAAGTGATTTATCCGACGTCCAAAAGGGCAGGATCATGGGCTTTCGGGCCAAGGGTGGAAGCATTTCCGAAACGGCTGAGTTTGTGAACTGTTCGCGTGCCGCCGTGGTAAAAGTGTACCGTGCATGGCAAAATGGGACTGTTCAAAATCAGGGACGTGGCAAACGTGGTGCACCACGGGCCATAGATGACAGAGGCGAACGACGGTTGCGGAGATGTGTTCGGGCAGATAGACGGGCTACCGTTGAGCAACTGACCACCAAAATGAACCAAGGGGCTACCAAAAGTGTCTCCCAAACTACTATTCAGCGAACATTGCTGCGTCTGGGCCTCCGAAGCAGACGCCTGGTTCGTGCACCTATGCTGACTGCTGTTCATCGACGACGAAGGCTAGAATTTGCACGCCAGTACAAATCGTACCAGTCGTCCACAGAGTGGCGACATGTAGCGTTTTCAAATGAATCGCGTTTTATGCTCCATCGGACAGATGGACGTTGGCGTATAAGGCGTGAAACCTCTGAAAGGAACCCCCCTGCAACCATTGCCGGAACGGTCCAAGCTAGAGGCGGGAGCATTATGGTCTGGGGAATGTTTTCCTGGCATTCTCTGGGTTCACTGATCATTGTGGAAGGCACGATAGATCAATACAAGTACGCATCTGTCCTTGCGGACCATGTTCACCCCTACATGCGCATTGTTTTTCCTCAGGATGATGGCATCTTCCAGCAGGACAATGCGAGGTGCCACACAGCTGTCAGTGTACGTGCGTGGTTCGAAGAGCACCAGGATGAGTTTACCGTCCTCCCCTTGCCAGCAAACTCACCTGACTTAAACCCAATCGAGCATCTGTGGTACCATCTCGATCGAGTTGTTCGCGCCATGGATCCTCAACCACGTAATCTAGCGCAGCTGGCCACGGCATTAGAGTCGGCATGGCTCAACATCCCAGAGAACACCTTCAGGGACCTAAGTGACTCTCTTCCTGCACGTCTCGCCGCAGTCCACTCTGCGAAAGGTGGTTATTCTGGCTTTTGACAGATGGTCACATTAATGTGACTGGACTGTGTGTATATATATGAATTAAATCAATGAGATGAAGTAAGAATTAATAAAAATGTATTGCAAAAGTCCCGAACTCAAGTAAAAATAATAACCTAACACATCCAAGACTGAGAGTATTTTTCAATTATCTTCATTATCCTTTCCAAAAATTTAAATGTTTTTGATACACAGTATTTGTTATTAAAACGTTTGTACTCATAAAATATATTATAAGTTTTATTTTGAGAAAATGTTAAAAAGAAACTTAACTCCAAATCTCACATTTGCATTAATACAAATTTCAATATGCCCCTGCATTATCTGGTGTTGTTTATAAAAAGTTACTATTTTTTTACGTAAATATATATATATATATATATTTCTAGCTATAAATAAAATAGAAACAAAATTCGAATAAATTTGGAAATATTTAAATAATTAAATAAATATATAAAGTTTTTAATGATATTTTAAATATTATTCAAAATATTATTTTAAAATTGAAATTCAATATTGTGACCCATATCGGATTTTAAAGGTACTGGATATGTTAACTGTATTACTATTGGGTAAATATCGATGTAGAGTTTCGAGATATGATTTTGTTGTTTATATAGTTCACCATTAAAATTATTCAAGAGAGATAATTACTGTCCCAGTTTTTGTATATACGAGGGATATTCGGAAACTAAGGTCCGTTTACTTATAAAACACAACACATTACAGATTTTTTCAAAACACTTTATATTTGAAATTCCTTACATGTGTCTCTATTTTTCTGCATACTTTCCATATTTGTTTAAAAATTTGTCATAACGTTCTACTAGCTTCTGTATGCCTAAGTCGTAGACGTCTGCCGCCTGTGAGGATAACCAGTCTTGAACTTCTTCTTTCACCTCGTCAGCTGTGTCGAAGCGCTTGCCACCGATAAACTCTTTTAGGTTGCGGAATAAGTGAAAATCACTCGGAGCCAAGTCTGGACTGTACGGTGGGTGGTCAATCTGTTTTCATCCAAATGATCTGATCAGATTTTGTGTGTTAATGGCAGAATGGGGTCTGGCATTGTCATGCAGCAACAGAACTCCAGAAGTCAGAAGACCACGTCGCTTATTCTGTATCGCACGTCTAAGTTTAGTTAGGGTAGCGCAGTCAGCGGCTGCATTTATTGTTGTCCCTTGCTGCATAAACTCGACTAACAAGACCCCATGTCTATCCCAAAACACGGTTGCCATAACCTTGCGTGTTGAGATTGTCCGCTTGGCCTTGACTCTGACTGGTGAATTTGTGTGACGCCATTCCATTGACTGACGTTTAGACTCTGGGGTTATGTGAGAAACCCACGTCTTGTGCCCCATGACAATCCTCTCTAAAAATTGATCACCTTCTTTATGATATCGATCCAAAAAATCAAGAGCACAAGCCATTCTTTTCAGTTTGTGTTCCTCAGTAAGCAGCCTGGGAACCCAACGTGCACACAATTTGCGAAATTTCAACTTTTCGGAAACGACTTTGTGCAAAGTTGTTCTACCCACATTCGAAAATTTCAATGCTAAAGTTGAAATTGTGAATCGCCGGTCTTCACGAATATTTTCATCCACGGCATTGACCAAATCATCTGTGATCACTGATGGTCGACCGGAACGCGGTTCATCATGAACATTTTCACGTCCGTCCTTGAAAGCTCTCACCCACTTACGCACTTTGGTGCTACTCATCGCATTTGGGCCACACACGTCGCTTATCTGTCTATGAATTTCCGCTGCTGAAACGTTCTTTGCTGTCAAAAACCTAATCCCTGACCGTATTTCACAGTCAGCGGGCTGATCGATTGTTTTAAACATTTTGAAGTAGCACTGTACTTACCACACTGCAACAATACCAATGCAAATGGCGTCGTTTGACGAGCAAGGTATGCCGGGAGTTGATACGCAGGCGCATTTCAATGTTTGCGCGACATTCGATTAGCTACGACGATTCGGACCTTAGTTTCCGAATATCCCTCGTATATATTATATACACATCAGAAATACTTCACATTTCAAGAGTAAACACTCGAACTTACGTAATATGTGAGGCTGAGGGAAAACCGCGTAAGTCGGAGTATGATTTCGCATGTAAATACATATAAATATATATATTTTTTTAGCTGAAGACGAAGACGAAAGAAAATAATTTAGAAAAAATATTTGGATGTAGAAGATTTCATAAAATCTTACAAAGTAGTCCGCAGGCTCAAGGATTTTTTTCTCACCCCAAAATTTCCTCGTAGCATACTAATAACATTTTTTATTCTTTGATTCGTTGAAAAACTACGCTCGACGTCGGAGTCTATATTTTCTAAAATTTGTAACCTTTTTTTTTAATTAAACTGAGACTTGTAAAATTCCCAACCACCAATTGATCTTCTGATTGAAGTGAGTCTAAAGACAAGTTCTTCAATATCTTGCTCATCAATTGTCAGCTCCTGATTGTGGGAGCCCAACAGTTTTATAGCGTCATCACTATTCATTTCAAAATTTATTCGCCAGGCAAGATCGACAACTTCTTCAATCACATTACGAATTTTATCAGGTTATCGCACTGAATTTGCCTGAATTTGTGATGAAAAAAAAGGACATAGGTTTTTTCTAGACGTTATTTAAAGTTTTTTTTCTCACTTAAATAACAGACGAATATACGAGATTTGGAAATCGCGTAACTCCAAGTTCGTGGAAGTCGGAGTACTACAGTACATCTATGCTGTTTATTTATGCTAAAAATAGTTAAAATAATCCCATTAAACCTTAGGTGTAAGTGATATTTTTCAATGAAAGTAAGCTCTGTATTCGTGATACAAAAAAGATATAAAATTATTTGAAAGAAACGTAGTATATAGAATTTCGTAAAAAATTATTTAATTTGTTCTTTAAAAATAGTGATATTAGAGAAAGAATAGATTGGGAAGATATGAGAGTTTTACCTGTGTGTGTAAAAAGGAAAATCTTAATTTTTGTGATGTAATACGCGAAAACAGCTGCATAAGTCACAAAAGTCATGAGGTTTAAATTCAACAGTATAAGTGTAAAGAGTATTACAGCATAAAATTCACAAAAAAGACGTAATTTATGTATATATATTTAAATATATAAAATCAATCACAACTTTTTAATCAATTAAAAAATTGAAATTATATGAATCTTATACTAAATCCTATTTCAAAATATCAATGGCGAATATAGAAGTAAAATTCCAACGTTTTCAAACAAAATTCAAAAATTATAAAATAAAAATTTAAAAAATATCCAAGTGCAACCTCGGACTTAGGACCGATAAGTGGGGTTAAACTAGTTTGATGGCGCCAACCTCCCCCCTATTGCAACTTGGTAAGTTAATCGGAAAATATCCAGTTCTCAAAAATTTAAAAATTATATATATATATATATATATATATATATATATATATATATATATAAGGGCATATTTAAGTTAAGAAAGAAGAATGTGCATGTATAATTTTTAAAAATACATTAAATTAATATTTATACACAAAACTTAAATAGAGTACTGTGCATGAAAAGGGAAAAAGTTACGAGCAATGTGTTCTCTCCCATCTTTTTTTTTTTTTTTTTTTTTGTAAGAAGGGGTGTGGGGATTTTCTCCCTCATATTCCCCAAAGCGTGAAGTAATATCAGATTTAATTTTTGTATAAATATTCTAAATAAATATATAAATTATACATTATAAAGATGATTACATGATATAAAATGAAAAAATTTGATCTACTTGAAATTGATTTCTCTCAAAAACTAAATCATTTAAGTCATTATTGTTATTCAATTGCAAAAATGAAACGATCGGGCATTTTTATCAGGATTGAATGATCTTAAGAGTATTTATCTTTTTTTCTTCTTATTGAAATGACTAACACTAGGAAATGCAATGATGAACGCACAAGCACATTGTAAGTATTTAATTAAATTAAAATTCAATTTTCACAAACAATGATAACAGCTTTTGTCATTTATTTTTCAAAAAATAATAAAATCTAAACATTCATGTTAAATTGCCAAATAGTGAGGCGAATAATAAATAAATAAATTTTCCGCATTAATAAATCTTCCCAAACTCTTTTTTTAAAAAAAGATTATTATTTTTCTTTTTATACACGTTTAGCATTACTTATTTGCATCTGCTATTCTACCCATAGATACAAAAGAAATACATGACGTTCAAAACTATACTAAGTCTACACGTTTTGCTTTTATAATTCATGCTGGAATGGAATCGTTTGAGCGCGTTTTGTTGTGACAAGGTCATTAGATGTGTTCACCGGATAAAACAACTTGACGGAACAACTTAGAACTTGGCTTGTAAATAAATGATTACGCACACCGGTTCTTTCCATTTAATGAAAGTGGCTCGCGGGAGAAAGTGCTCTAGAGGGAAACCAGTTTCGGTTGGATGCGATTCCCGAGTCTTTTCTGTTAGTGGTTGTTTTGGATTTATCACCGGAAAACTGTGAGTGTATTTCATTTGTTCTCTTGTTTGGTGCATTTGATTTTTATGAGATTCACACTATTTTTATCTGCCTTTATCTTTATGCCAAACTATTTATAGTTTATATCGATAATATGATGATATATTTAAGCAATTAAAAGTAACGAATCACTATTTACCAATTATTGACAATTGAATGTTGATTAACAGCTTTTAAATACTGAATTTCACGACATAATATTAAAATGCTAAAATTTTACTGAGTTAAAATGTTTTATATAAATATTCATTTTTTTATTTCTTCTAAATTTAAATTGAAAGTATTTTAAGTTTAATTAAATTTTTTCATAGCTCAATATGTTGGATTTACGATGACTTGTTTTTATCTTTATAATATCAAAAATTTGTCAACTAAACCGTTCAATTTATTTTGTGATGTCTTATTGAAAAAATATTTTAGATTTCACACGGATGTACCTTATTATAGAGCCCAAATTATTTAGTTTTTGTTAAATTTGAAATTAAATAATCAGAAACGCATCATTTTTAAAAAGGTAAACATTATTTAAACCAGAAACTGAATGATAAAATTTCATATCAGTTTGATATTTTATAATAAATATACAAGAAATATATTATTTTTTATTATAACTGCAAATAATTCAAAGTTATTAACTATTCTGCTTGAATGTAAGAAAAACATGCATTATAACACAAGACCTTTTAGATTTACTTTACAGATTACTATCTAAAATATAAGATTGCAATATAATATTGTGGTTTTTACTGATACAAGGGCTAAATTTATAAAATATTTTCAACAGAAAGAGTAGACGTTTTCCTTAATGCCAGTTTAAACTTACATGCAGTTTATAGATTTTATCAGTTATTCACATACTGTAATATGACAGCAAATTTGTAAAGAAATATTGAGTGCTATTACTAAATATTCAATAACTAATTGTCATTATTATAAGTTTATTTTCTATTAAAGATATTTAAATGAAAGTATATTAAGAATTCTGTAGTTATGCTGAGCTAATCTTTCCAGAATTAATTCTATTTTATCATTGAATAGTTTTCTACAGTTTTTTATTTATACGTCTTAAGTTAAGGTTATGATAATCTTTTACATAATAATTTTCAGATAATTACGATATTTGTAAGAGCAACTACTTAAATGTTTAGATTTGTTTTTTTATTGTAAACATTTTATAGTGTTTTCATGGTTAACTTTGTATCATTATAAAATAATGTCGATAAATATAAAAACGTTTTGACTGCATTTGTACTGAATGAAAAAAGATGGAAGAAAGATATCCACCATCTTTGTGCAATTTATAATTACTGTCGCGTAGTTTTTGCACGACCATAAACTTTTACGCCTGGAATATTTTGTTTTTATCCATCATACATTTTAAAGAGACTTCTCTCTCAAAGGAAGGTTACCCAGTGAATTTATAGAATTTTCTGGAACTTCGAGTAAACCACTATTCTGTCGCTCATCTGAATTTTCATCACGTTATATTTTGAAGGTTATTTAATGTTATATCAAAACAAGCTAGCTTATTACCGTATGTTTTGTATTTGTATAAAACCTGACTAATTCACATCGTGAAATTGAAGATTTTAACGAATTCACTGCAAACTACGAGATATCTCGTGCAAGTGTGAACCAAAACTGTCAGCTACGAGATATCTCGTGCAAGAGTGTGTACCAAAATTGTCAACTACGAGGTATCTCGTGTAAGAGTATGTACCAAAACTGTCAGCTACGAAATATCTCGTAGTATATGCTGCAATTTTAGATTGATTACGTATCTCCATTTGAGTTAGGAGTTATTAGAAAGGATGAATGAAAAGTTTACATAAAGCAAAAACATATTAATTTTCAATTTTTATTATTAAAAATTATAACTTGGATGATTAGATTATGACATAATATATATATATATATATATATATATATATATATATATATATGAATGTATTCCAAGAATTAAAAATAGTTTTATTGTTGTTGCTGTGTATGATAAGCTTTAAGGAAAGGATCAACGCAAACTGCTGGGTTATTGGGACTCAGTGGACAAAAATATCAAGTCACTTTACGTTTTTTTACTTTGTGCACATGGCATTTACCAAGACTTTGTAGGCATCCTTTTTTCTGTAGGAGGAAGATGTTCTAAGTAATTAAAATCAGCTGTATAGTTGTATTATAGTTGTTGCTTTTCCCTGCACTGCTACCGTCGAAATCAAATAAATGCATAATAACTAATTCCCTAAATTGACGCACTATCATCTTTTTATTCCCTCGATGTTTTTGGTTATAGAACTTGCATGCATACTGCAAAAAAAAATTTCGAAGTAGCGTAAGGAGATTTTTTTTATTAACAAAGGATTTTCCAGAGGTCGGCTAATTATCACTTATCAGTCCATTTTTATTATTTATAACTCTTTGTAACTACCATCGCCTTATAGGTTTTTCCCAGTGAGGATCATTACACATCAGTGTGAAAATCTGACATAATATTACACATCTGACATTCGCCAGATGAAATTAGGTGATGAGCTTGTAAAATGAAACAAAATGAAAAGTAAATCTGTGTATATGAAGATTTTTATTGAAAAAGAAACAACTACACGAGATAACTCGTAAGTGGCACGCAGCATAGGAATCTTATTCAGTGACGCCAGCTACGAGTTATCTCGTTTTGTTTTGTTTTTCAATAAAAATTACTGTAACTGTAACAATAATTTAATATTATTATATTTTGTAAAAATTTTATGTTTTCTTTTAAATATAATCTTGCCACCCAGGGCAAGACACTCTAAATTTTCCCGACAGTGAATAGGTAAAGCGCCGAACGAATTCATCGCGGCGTATCACCTCCTGCCAATTCTTCGAGAAATTCAGTTCAGGGTTTCAATTGAGGCGTCTTCGAGTGTAGTTTGCTAGTATGCCAGCAAATCTTCAGCACACACTGGTAGCTGACAAATGAGTGCTGCTAGCTTGATTCACAAAGGTATATGCATCTTAAGAGAGAGGAGAAATATCTTAGAGCCCGGAAAACACATTTAGAGAGTATTTTTCATGTCTTCAGTTGTGATAGCCGAGTCATCATGGTTGCGAAATCCTGGTCTGCGTTGTTTCTGAAGACCTGCGCTGTTTCTGTTTTTGTTCACGTGTCACTGAAGACCCCTTGCTCATGTACGTTAACTATGTCAAGGTTCAAAGTCATTACGTTGTCATGGAGTAGAAATTTGGAGAGTGGGGGTGCCAGCTTATATGTCATGCTCGACACTTAGTCAAGGATTCAAATTTAAGAGGTCTGTTACAAAATGACTTTGTGTAATTTTAGAGGGCGATGTTTATAATAATTAATCGCACATTCTATCCTCGATTTACCCATTGGTCATAGACATATGTATATAAAGCTGTATAAACGTGATATTTGTACACTGAAACTTCTCAAGTGTTGTCGTTGCGGTAGACAAGTGTTTATGGTCAGGAACTCGTCGCCAGCGCATCGCGGGTTTGTGTCCGGGTGCTACTGACGATCTGCCGTGTAGAGGAAGGCTGATACACATTAAGTCTGTTTCGGCTCTGAAGAGGGACTGCCAACTCAGGTATCGTTTTCTTTACTTGACCGAGGTTCCAAATTACGAGGTCCGTCGCCAATAACCCTTATGTTTCTTTATCGAATGACGTTAATGCAGCAGCAGACATTTTAAAGAGGCTCGTTTATTTTTTCGCCCCATCATATGCCATGCTCATTAACGCAGTCCTTTTTCATATGAACTAAGTTGTCGACTTTAAATTTAGAATTAAAGAAGTATGGGGCAAGGCTATTGGTAAATACATAATTTATAGTCCCGAGATATTTCTCATAAAATATATTTGTTATAGAGGCGCTTAATGTTAGTAAACTTCAGTAAAATTGTTAATGTTAGCAGCTTCAAAAACGTTAATTTTGAAAAAAGAAAAGATATAAAACATAAGTGTAGATTCTCCTAATTATAAAAATATATACTTTTATAAAATAAGTTTCTTCGAACACATTCTGTGATTTGGTACAGATTTACTCACCTGAAATCAATTATTTTCTGAGCGACTCGTGCATCCACTTCAAGTGCCCTTGAGGTACACGTGTCACAATTTAAAAACCACCAATCATCAGTACATCGTAATAGCCGTCTCAGTCTCAGATGATGTACTTACCGTCCTATCTCTAATCCGGAAGTGAAACATATACCGGTTCTTTTTCCTCTAAAAAAACAAAACTTTTTACTCTTTAATACTTCCTTAGCCTTTGATCTATATTATTACCTGTCCGCGAATTCGTAATTTTTTTTAAAAGCCTTTCGGCATTTCCTTTTCACGTGTGAAATAGGTTTTAGTTCCGAATTCAGGCAACTCCCTCCAGATTTGTCACCATTTGGTTTCATATTGTGTTGTAAATTAATTTTGGTGACATCAAGGAAAAGGTGTTAGCAAACTTTAAAAAAAAAATTTCAGTGATTCTTTTTGAAGTAAATATTTACTTGGATATTTGGGTGTAAGTATTTCATATTATAAATTCAATAGAGTTAAAGAGGAATTATAATATATATAATGAGATACTCTACAAGTATTTAGTTCAAAATTTAAAAAAAAAATTATTTTCATCATTCACAGATTCACATTCCTGAATTAACAAATTGCAACAGATAAAATTTGGTATTTTTTTTTATTTTCCCGTCATCCCCCAGTTTTCTTCAAACATATCTCTTCAGAATAACATTTTCTTTTCAATTTCAAAAAACTATTTCTTATTATTTTCATGCCTATTTCAGTGATTCTATTTGTAGGTTTTTAGATTTTTAAGAAGCATTTTCAAAAACCTAAAAAAAATTAAATTAAATAAAACCCCTGTAATTACACATACACATTTATTATTTTTCACTCCATCGCAAGATCTATAATGTATTTAAATCTATGTACTAGTTCAGATCCGAGAAAAAAATATAGAAATTCCATAGGATTAATATTACAATCACGAACTCAAAATGGACGGTAGGTGGTAATCTTGGATTAAAGGATATCTGTTTGTCTTATTGGATTGATTTCTAGCTTCAGCTCATTTGCTTTGAAAACTTTTCTGTTTATATTAAAAAATGTAAATTATTATTCCTTTTGCATGAAATATGTTACAAAATATTATGCTTCTACAGCATAAATAAAATAATAACTTAGGAAGAGTATTGAGTCACAACCGGGGGTACACGTACCTCAAGCGGTACACGAGAGACAGTTAGGGGGTTAGCAAAATTTTTTAAAGAGGGCTACCATAAGGAACTGAATCAATAATTAAAAAGCATTAAAAACAAATTTAAAAAATAGGTAGAAGTATTCAATAATATTATCTGTTGTAATATCGATCTTTCTATGAATAATAGAGTAGTTGCGTTCCATAGACGTGAAAGAAATATTTTAAATCTACCAAAAATAACTTTTAAAGCTGCCGATTCTTCTAACTGCATTACTTATCATGCTGCGAGATGAGGTACAAATCATACTATTGGCGAAAATTTAATTTTATTACATGAATCAATGACACTGTCAGATGCGTACTTGAAGGAAAAAATAATAAAATAACTCTGTAAAATATCAGGGTGCCTTGAAGAACAAAAGATAAGCCTGACGATGTTGAGAGTTGATTCACAAGTCCCGTTTTGGTTGTGAATTTTTTTCTTCTTGCGAAGTCGACGTAAGTACCAAATTTGCGTACTCACTATGTATCTATATTACTGATAATTGCTAGATATATTTGAGCGAACTTGAAGAAAATTTCCTTATTTGTAATCCATTGAAGAGTCGTACTGCAGGTTAAGGTGTAATTGAAGCAATGGATAATTATACCTTTCAAAGAAATTCAAAGGTCAAAATGCTGGTTAACCACGGATGGAGGAAAGTCCATAGAATGTTGCTACTTAGGCCTTCAAACACGTATGGCGGAAGTCACCTCCAAAATAAAATGAACTCTGTTTTGTTCACAGATACGAACCTCAAATAGAAACTTTTGTCTGTAGATTTTCAAAATGATCTTGATGTAGCGGTCAAAGCTGTCAATTTTGTCAAGGTGAATTTTACCTTTACTAGTTTGTTTTAATTGAGTAATAGTATGAAGACATTCTGCTCATCGAAATTAAGTGATTATCTAGGGATAAAGTCCCGACGCTTGCTCTTCGAACTTTGACACGAACTAGTCCTTTTTTTGGAATGATATTCTTTTAAAAATCATCCTGGATAAAGAAAACAGAATCAGGCGGAGTGATATCTGAAAGGTTTGAAGTTGGGGTACGTGGGCCGGACTGAAAAAAGATTTTGGGAACCATTGACTTAAAGGGTTAAACTCTATTATCCATTTTTATCAAATTCATACGTTAAACATTTTTTTTTGGATATTTAAAAAACTAGCTACTTTTTTTTAAAACCAAATTGTTTATAATTATTTTTGTGTATCAATCTTTGAACGCAGGGAAAAATCGAATAATATTTTTTAACATTTCTCAAATATATCTTTATATATAAAAATCTTCTCTGCGTGTGTTTGTCACTAAACTCCTCCTAAACGGCTGAACCGATTTCGATGAAATTTTTTGTGTGGGCTCAAGTAAATTCGAGAATGGTTTAGATTCACAATTCGGTCCGATATCGCAATTAGTTAAAAAGATATTAATTAAAAACATTCAAAAAATACAACTCAACATTCACCTGCATTGTTGTAATAACGCTATTGTTATAAACAAGTAATATAAAAAGAATGTAAATCAATTCCTACTTAGATCAACCAAGAAAAATTTATTTTAGCTACTTTTTATTAAATAGTTGCAATTAATATAAATACGTATATACATAGGACAGAATCACAACATTATGCGGTAATTAATTTTTATTAATTATCATTAAAGTATCGTATTGTCATCCAAAACAATCGTGTATATAAAATTTCCTTTCAACTGAATGCTTTATTTAACACGTGATAAAAAAACTTTTCAAATTTTGACATAAGTCGCCAACGTGGCTGTAGTTGTAATTTTTTAAATAATTAGTTATAATCAATTAATTTTTATTAATTATAATTAAATTATTGTTTGTCATCCAAAATAATCATGCACATTACATTTCAGCTCAATTGAGCGCTTTAAAATGTATTTTATTAACGATTGAAAATTTCACCAAGATAAATAAATAAACAAACAAACAAATAATATATGTATAGAGATCGTGAGCTAATAGTAGAAATTGAAAATTGATTTTCAGCCAAACTGGTCAATCCTGGTCTTATTGTTACGAAAATGTAGATGATTCACGCTTTTTAGCGTTTTTAATTAATATCTTTTTAAAAAAATCTTTATATATGTAATTCTGCTGTGCGTGTGTATGTAACTGAACTCCTCCTAAACGGCTGGACCGATTTTGATGAAAGTTTTTGTCTGTTCCAGTGGACTCGAGAATGGTTTAGATTTATAATTCGGCTTAGAAATGTTTATTTAATTAATTTTTTATTTATAAATTGTTGATCTTGGAATGTTTAACATTTGATCCGGCAGACTGCGCTAAGATCGCAATATCGAATATTCCAAAATCTTTTATTATAATTCAAGTTGGTCCTGGTAGTTGGTGCTGTGATCATTTCAGGAAAATATTTTGTCACTTCGTGTTATTATTTTGTTGAAATAAATCGTGTGTTAATTAAATTATTATATTCAGATGTAATTAGTGTTTCAAGAGTTTTGAAGTGTGCATAAGAAACTATACATTTTATGTACAATTTAATAAATATACCTGTTATAAAATAGCTTGAGTCTCAACTTTTTCACCTTTAATTAAAACAAGTTTAATTTTTTATTCACACAGCCTTTACATTTAACTTCGCTCATAGTATATACATACTCACACACTATCGATTGATTGAATTGTGATAACCGTACATGTTATGACGTTAGACATTGTAACAACTTTTTAATACAAATTTTACTCAAGACGGTCCAGATTGTTTTAAAGCTTATTCATAAAAATTAGGAATTTTTGAATTTAAGATGTGTGTACAGGACAACGTCTGTCGGGTCCTTAGTATATATATATATATATATATATATATATATATATATATATATATATATATATATATATATATATATATATATATATATATATATATATATTTCCCTGCATTTCTTTAGTAAATATTACTTATTTAAAGTATTTCAGAATAAATAAAGCCATTTCAAACCTCATACAATACTACCCAAATGTTGAGGTTCTGAAACTTATAAAAAGGAATCTTTTAATATTAAAATAATGTCTACTTATTTGATGATAATTTTTTTTTACTCTACTCTTGTGAAAGGTGTTCATGTATCCCATAATAGATCAGCGCCGGTTTATCCGATGGGTGTTTGGGGCGGGTGCCCAGGGGTCCAGGGGCCCTTGGTCCCAATAATTTGGACTTATCTTTTCTGGTTATAAATTTCGATCCGTCACTGGCAAGGGGGCCTGTAGATCTTCTGCACCCAGGGCCCAAAATGAGCTTAAATTGGTACTGCAATAGATAATTAATTTCAAAAATAAAATCTTTAAAAAAAGTAAAATGTATTACTGTGTAAAAAAATGAGTGTTTATACGCTGTTGTTATAAGAAGTGAATTGTAGAATTTTTGGGTATATTTGGAGATTTTCAATATTATGAAATATTAAAATCCAGGTTAAAATACTATTAGGGTGAATTTGGATTTGTTATCTGTGGAAATTCGATTTAGGAATGACTATTTTCACCCCGAAATATTCAAGGTCGTATGTCGGACGTCGAAACCAATCTTCTTAAGATATTGTATATTAGCTTAGAATTATTAAGTATCCATTTACTTATCACAGAATTTTCAAAAACGGAAGATAAAATTGAGTAAGATGTCTCGTTTCTTGAAGTAATAAAATCAAGCTAAAATATCTTATATTGTATCAAATACAAGTAATATAAAAAGAATTTTTTAAAGTCAATTTCTGCTTAGGTCAAGAAAGAAATTTTTTTTATTTAAATAGTTACATTTAATATAAATATGTATATGCATATGACAGAATCACAATATTAAAGTAGCAAAATAGAAAATTTCCATTTTCCTTTCTATATATGGTGTTGGACTATATTTTTGTTTGTTACCATTTATCCATTAATTAAGTTTAATTATTCTAATAAAATAGTATAGTAAAAAAGAAATCACATTCTCAAAAATTAGATGGGATTCGAACCCATAACCTTTGGATTAGATGTCCAATGCGCTATCCATTGCGCTACAGGGACAAAACGAACGATTTTTCTTTCTATATATGCTGTTGAACTATTATTTTTGATACTATTTATTCATTTTTTTAATTTAATTAATGAATTAATATTGAAAAAACTGTATTAGCATCAAATGTCTTCTACTACAAGTTTAAGAAACGTATTTGAACTTGAATGGATGAATAGAAAGTATTTTATTAACGATTGAAAATTTGAACAAGATATAAAGGAATTAATAAATATATATAGGGAGAGAGAGAACTAATAGTAGGAGTCGAATAATAATAAAATATTAATGTAAAAATTAAAATAAAATATATGAAATCATAGTATTCTTGGATGATTTCAACTGAATTTTTTTAAAGTGATATTTTTCGAAGAAAAAAATTCTCTGCCTAAAGTAGCCTAGTATAGTCTGTTACTACTTTTTTTCAAATTTCTGTGGAATTAATGATTGAATTTGAATATACAATCCATTTAAGGTACCCTACAAATCACAAACCTATCGTTTTTTTTATTTTCATTTAATCTTATTCTTTGCATTATTATCTTTCGATTGATATATCACTCGTGCATGTCGGAAAGTTAGAAGTTGACTAAAACTTCATTTAAAAACAAATTAGGCAATTCAGCCACACCCCCTTTTTAGAAAAAAAAGCTAAAAAATGGTTTATGATGAAAAAAATCTATTTTAGAAATAGAAATAATAACTATAAAAAAGAATGTGTAGTATTAAAAGCAGAATATTTCCGAGGCAATACAATAATGTAATTTTTCTTCCTTGTGAAATGTGTGCATGTAAAATTTTTAAATTAAGGCATTTTATATTAATAATTTTATAATTTCAGTTCTTCCTGATATATTTTTCATACAAATGTAATACTTTAATATTATAAGAAGAAAAACAGCTAAAATTTCTGTCGTGACAGAATTTTTTTTTTTTTAAAGTTTTTCTTGAGTTTACTTGTGCAATTTGTACTTTCTAAAAGTTGATCATTTATAAAAATGTGTCGGTTGAAAACATGAAAATGCAATTATTTTAAAGAAAAACGTATAAGTAATATCTTAAAGTGGTATTTTAAGTTTAATTAAGCTTATAATAATTATTTTTTCAGAATTATAAACTTTATAAACCTGTTTTTCTCAGTTTGTGTTTTTCGAAACCTTAGTGCATTCAAAATGCTACTCCTTCGACAATTATTTACCAATCACTTCCATTTTTTTCTTGCGTGTTGAAAATAAAGCATGTAATAAAATTAGGGATCCGTTTTGCTATAAACTGAATACTTTTTTTTAAAAAAATAAAATGTAAGACATGTTGGCTTTTTCGTTGATTTTTAGCCTGTATATCAACATTTTATTTTTTTTCTCGAAAACGAATGAAGTTATTCTAAAATCGATCCCTAAAGTTGTTAAGAACATCTATAAGAGTATTATAAAAAAATTTCAGGTCAAAAAATTAATTTTTACAAAAGGAGTAGGATTTTAAAATTTTCCCAATTTTCTTCAAAAAATTTAAATTTTTAAAATTGTGTGAATAATATATGAAAATTTTCATCTGGTAACATTTTCTTGAATAGAAACATTGCATAAAATGTTAAAATATAATTTTTAAATACGTAAATAAAGAAGTTTGCTCAAAGGGTGCCAAGTCCCCTTAAATATCATTCCCTATTTAATTCTATAAAAGTTTAATTACATAACGAAATTTTTCTTTTTTTAGAACTTAATTAACTATAAAAATTAAGTCAAATAATATCTCCATTGAATTCTCTTTAAGTAAATAACAGCGGCGCGGTCATTTTATGTTGCTGTGATGAGAATTGTAAGAAGTTATTAACTGTTCTTCGACTTCGTTTACTACTTTATATTAAATATGCTATAGAGAGAAAATCTACTTGAGCGTATACTTTAACCCCCCACATACATAAAAATAAATGTCGGTATTCTAATTAAACATGTATATATAAAAAGCTCAAGCACAGCTAATGAGATTATTGTTGTGTGTTTCATACTTCGATACATACGAAAGATAGATAAACAGATACATACACAGAAGAATACAGACTTCTATTACAAACGATGGTCGTAGCATAGAACAGAAAGAGGTGCGCTGCTATCTGTTCGAGACTGGAATCCATTTCAGGCGAAAGTCCGACTTCTTTTCCCGAAGATACATCCATGCTTTATTCGAGATTCGAACCCGAGCTCCCTAGATTACAAGCCGAGTGTCATAACCACCATACTAGGTAGAGCAACAATAAAATTGTTAAAAAGCTGAAGTTGTTGGATCTATCAATGGCTGTCAATTGCCCTTTGAATTTTAAAATCAGTAATAAGTAAACCCCCTTGGAGACCATGCGTACTCATATACATAGATATAGGTCCAGATAAATTTTCTAAACTCATCTTGCAATACATTCATCCATACATCCATCTGGTGCACTTTGCCCAAACATGGCGATCTACCACTTCCTATACATGTGTGAGACCCCCCCGGGTTTCACCCTGGACACTAAGATTGAATTGAGGCAAAGAATTACCAGACGACATTTTTACAATAACAAATTATATTTAGATAAATTAATACAAAGATGAATAAATATGTCTCTAAATACAAAGATGAATCAATATGTCTACGTCAATGGGATTGAACTTTACTATTGAATTAAATCACAAAATATGATACTAATCAATTATTAAACTCAATATCGAACGGGTTTACCGGAATAAGAGGACCGAGAGATATACGCAATTTGAATTACTAGCAATCATTAACTTTCCACTAACTCTATTATATATTTACTCTTATTATCCGATAATTGAAGTTTAAATATCACCTGACTTTTACTACTTCACTCTTTTCCAGTCGGCTCAAACTTTCCGAATGTAGATCGCTGCCTGATAATCAGCCAGAAAATAATCACATAATCAACTTGAATCTTCTCAGAACTCCGTCAGTGTATCTCTTGGCTCAATAGCCTTCTCCCTGCTAACTTACAACACTCTCCTTAAACACTTTGATTCATTTGCATATCCCGTTTTCTCCTTTTAGAGCTGGTTGGAAATATACGCGAATTTACAATCCCCATAGACGCCCAAGAGTATTAGTGATAAAGTGCCGTATAGATTCGTCACACATGTTTGTTGGATAACCTTGAAATATGATAAATACAATAATCTAGATTTTAAACTACAAATAGAAAATCAATTGGATCAATATAATGTTCAAAAATTCAAAATGACGGACTGGCAAGAGCTATAAGTGAATCAACATTCAAAGCTGAATAGACTGCAAAAGAATAATTTACCCTACACTTTGCTAACAATACACACACATAAGCAAATATTATTTGAAGAATTCTAAAAATTTTCCCAAACAGAAATTCGACTGTATTTATTAAATATCACAAAGGATTAAATTTCGTTTTCATATTTAAAAAAAAAAGTAAGAAATTTATCTGAACTTGAAGGAATTTGAAACAAAAATCGGGAATGAAATAAAAACTCGAGGAAAGAGAGAGAGAGAGACAGTTAGAGAGAAAGATTTAAGTTAGCTGTAAAATAATAAAAAAATAAACGACAAATGAAGAAAAATATTTCATGAGAACAAATCCTTCAAACAAAGAAATAAAGCAAACAAAATATACCTCTTAAAAGGGTATTAGTTTGCTGTGGGATTGCGCCATCAAACGTACCTTGCGCAGTTACTTGCCGTAAGCAACATCTATGTTCTAGGAGTGGCACCAGTCACGTGTTTCAAAAGTTTGACTGATGGGTTGAAGGGTAAACATTGTTACTGGTTCCTTATTACTTAGGGACAAAAAGTTCGAAATATTTTCCTTTAAGTGTGCAGTGCTTCCATCAGGAAGAGTTAAAGTTTATTGAGAAATGGTGGCAGAGTTATTAAACGTCTAACAAAGATCTTAATAGTCTGAAATGTACTTTTTCTGTTCCATATAGTCCCCCAAATTCACGAGATTTCTTGATGCAAAATGTGGTTTTCCTCAATTATTGTCATCAATAATACTTCTGAAGATTTTTTTTGTTGCTAGTATTTATTATTTGATATAAAAGCAACTGAAATAAGCAATTAAAAATTATTAATATAATGTGAAAAAAAGGTCCAATTCAGCATTAAATAAAATAAACTTACCCCATTCTTTCTTCCTCAGTAGTTCGACAGCTCAGGGTGGGCCTTGGCCTTCTCGAGAAGCCTTTTCCAGACCAGCCTTCTTCCTACTAATGTTCTCCAATTCTTAGTTCTCAAAACTAGAAGATCCTTTTCTAAGCCATCAATCCGTGTAAGATTCGTGTGCCAATTGGTTGGGCATTGAAGACTTTTTTAGTGGTGTGGTAAACTTACTCCATGGAATAATAAAAATAAATATTTTTTGACGGAGAGAAAAATTATTCCTTAAGTTTCCTTTTAGAATGTGTTTTACGCGGGTAGATTATTAGATTGTGTGTAATCATCTCACTGGCTGTTAACACGTCGCGTCGTTAATTTTAAATATGGAGAAGCGCTTGTCTTTAATTTTGATTTCTAAATATTTGAAAAAAAATGGTTTTTTAGATAATGAGAGGAAAACGCTTTATAATGCTTTAAGCTTTTTACGACCACATTCCTCACTGAACAATCACATAATTGCTGATCATCAAACGGAATCAGTTGAAGGCCCTGTTTAACTGTGATCGAGGTTATTGTATTTTTATACGGATTTTTTTAAACCTCTTAAGTGGTCAATTTTTTGCCCAAAATGTTAAAAAAAATGCATATTTTTTATTGTATATAAATAAGTATAATACGTTAAAGAATGCGAAAATGGAAGAATTTAATTTTAATCTTAAATTTTAAAGTTATCACACTAATTTTTATTTTATAATTGTGGAATACGAAAATCCCTAAATATTTGCTTCTTATAAGTACATACTGCATGCTATGAAGAATGTTTCACACATCCTAAAAGAATTTCTCTCCCGCTTTCAAAAAAAATTCATGTTCGTATCTCTTTTTCAAATGGTTGTGGACTGTGTGTGTGTTTGCATGTATACTATGAACACACAAAATTTGAATCATGGTGTCATACTAAGGTGACCAGTTTTTTTGCAATGAAAATAAGGAGGCACGCGAAAAATTTAAGAAAAAGTTACAACGTAAATATATGAATCATTTCATTAATTCAAATAAAAATACGCTAGTTACGCTTCCATACCTTTTAATTATTTACTTAAACAAGTATTCTCCAATTGTTTTTTTTTTGTTAATATATCATTTTCTAATTCATCGGAAATTTCGGAGCAAAAAATATCCTTCATGCTGAATTTTACGGTAAGCACTGTAGCTAATATATTAACATTCAATCTTGATTTCTCACTTGTCCAAAAATAATTACCAACTGAAAAACTATTCCAATTTCTGTGTTAGTTTCAGGGCAGCACAACGTAGATTCAACTAGAATAAGTAAATTATCATATGGAAAGTGTTCATTTTTGAAATAGTTAAGTACTTCCTTCCATCTTTTGTCAATTTCAGTATGTTGATTTACCAATTGTTCCAATTTGTTGGAATTTAAATATACATACAGTCTTCTTTCTACTTCAAACAGACCATTGTCATCGATTTTAATATCAGGAATTTCTTTCGATAAAAAATCAACACAATTTCCAATATCTGCCCAATTTACTTGCGATTAAGTCAAAAAACACCATTGAAAACTGTTATTTCCTGTGATATTTGTTTCAGACCATTCTTCGACACATATTTGGTTCATCTCTGAATAAAGATTAACAAATCAATTATAAAATATTGAAAAGGAGGACATTTTTCGAGGAAAGACAGAACCTATAAAAGGAGGACGGATGGTCAGCTTAGCAACACTAAGTCTTACATTGCAATGGGGACAGAGATAATATCGACTTTTTTCGATTATCTTTCCATTTTCATTTCTTCTCAAGTAACACATTGCACATTTTTTTTTTTGCTTCCCTGTTATTTATCGAATATTTCCAAGAAACAAAATTCCTGCCTCCAGTAAGAAATTTCCACCTTCACCACAAAGAAAAGCCCCGATGAGAAGTATTTCAGTACCATGAACAAACTGCATCTCTTAAAAACACCAGCAGTAATAATCCTATAAGAATTTAAAATATGGGCAAATAAAAGACAGAAAAAAAATGAATGCAATAAAATGAATCTCAAAAGAGTAAGAAGCAGTGAAGGTTTATTTAGAAGTATTTTTTTCTTTCAATACTTATATTTCTTAAAAAGATCACTATAAGTTATAAAAATTATATTACTTAGTTATAGAATTAGAATATAGTTATAAAAATAGTTATAGAAATTATAACTATTACAAATTTTCATAACTTATTAAAGAATAAGGACATAGTTACCGTAAAATCCGGCGTACCGGTGTATAACGCACACCTAAACTATCGAGCTTAATTTTTTAATTTTTAGGTATATTCGCCATATAACGTGCACCACCCTTTTTACGAAGAAATCTAAAATATTAGTATACATTGTTCTTCGGTTTGAAGTCATTTATTCGAGGTATTATCCCAGACTTTTGACAAAATAGTTTTCTTCTAGAACTACAACTACTTTAGTTCATAAGGCATGTCATTTCTTTTATATAAACAGTATTTCGATACAAGTAGAAGTAAAAAATTTTTTATGCTCATCTCTTTTGTTATTTTTAAAGATATCGTTTTTATACCCGGCGTATAACTTGCACCCTTAAGTTTCGTTCTTATTTTTTTTGTATTAAAAGTTCGCGTTATACGCCGGATTTTTCGGTATAAAAATTATATAACCATATTCTTTTCACTCATATTTTTTATAGAAGAAAAAAAATAATTGAAATACGCTGAAAATTATACAGTTATACACAAATGTATTTGAGGGAAAAAAAACTTTAAGAAGTTCTTGTAAAAAGAATATATTCAAACTAACATTCGGCGTAATTTTAAGATGCTTAAATTTTTTGCATAACTAAATTTTGATTATAGGTATCCATTGATACTTCATTAATATTATTCTCTGCAACACTGTAGAACAGTTATTATTTATATGCTGTTTTAATACTTTTAAATTTTATTTCAATTTTTTTAAAGAATAAATATTTATTTTTTTAATATTTTATATTTTGATAAGAGGCTTACGACACACATTTTGAAAATTTCATAAGACATTTAAAATACCAACCAGTTTATTCTACGCGTGATGGGAATCCTAAAATTATTTAAATTCTTAACCCACTTACTTGTATTTTACTTGTTCTTGGAGTTATTTTTTCTTCCGGATCTCACATTGAACCTTTGGTTTGAAAGTTGCATTTTTCTCTACTTTTTATTAAAAGTTCTTTACATGAAACTTTATTCACTCAAGAGCATTCGTGAGTGTTCTAATATTTGCAGAGCTCTCTAGTCTCACTCCCCAAATGAAATTTTTTTCAAAGAACGTTAACAAATCAGATTTTTCTTGTTTAATCCCTTAAGCGATTAATTTTTTCCCAAAAAAATGTTCCAAAAGAAAAAAAAGGCACATTATTTGTATTGCACTTAACTAAGCATATTACTTAACACAGAATGCAAAAATGGAAGAATTTTATTTTAATTTTCAATTATAAAGTTTTCGAACTATTTTTTTTATAATTACGGAGCACAATGTTTTTTTCTTGTGTTTAAAATGTTTGCTTTATAAAACCCTTGTATAGGCTTCACTTGTATGCAACGGAATCTTTGAGTTCAATTTTTACCCACTTTATAAGACCAGATTAATTCGAAATTTTGCTCACTTGTCCAGGAACGATGATAATACAATAATTTCATAATTTTGTTCCATTGTCCTGATCAGGATCATCAGGATTAACGGTTTCCCATTTTCAGATCCCATCTCGCATCTGGCGACTTATCTCAGATCCCACTTCCAGATTTGTCTACCAATTGCAGATTTGGCGACTAAAAGATTGTTACAACTTAGTTCGACTAACTATAAATTGGTATTTCTTAGTTTTTTTTTTGAAGTATAGTTTATTATAAGTACACTATGCATGCTGAAAAGAATGTTTCATACACATTCCAAAAAATTTTCTCTCTTACTTACAAAAATGTTCCATGTCTGTACCTCTTTTTCAAACTGTTCAGGATTTTGTGTGTGTGCACATATATATATCCACACACAATTTGAGAAACTTAGTGTAATACCAAGTCTCACATTGCAAGGGGACACATATAATATCTTCTCGAGCATTAAATTACACATTGCCTTGCCGATACTTGTACTTTGTAGCTACGTTAGCCTAGTAGTCAAGGTAATGGACTCATGGCTGGCGTGTCATGAGTTCGAGCCCAGTACCACTAAAGACCCGCCGTGTAGGGCAGCGATGTAGATTAAATCTGTCAAGAGCTCAAACGTCCTATGTTGGTATGGGATGGTAGTTAGGAGAATGGGGCTGCCAGCTCAGGTGTCGTCCTCGTCACTTGACCATAGTTCAAAATTACGAGGTCCGTCGCCAAAAGACCTCGTGTAGCTGAACAGTGCGACATTAATATTTACTCACTCATTCACGCCCCAATCTCTATTATTATCAAATATTTTCGAAATTCCTGCCTCCAATAAGAAATCCCCACCTTCACCTCAAAGAAAATTCCGGATGAGAAATATTTCAGTACCATGGATAAACTGTCTCTCTTAAAAACACTAGCACTAATAATCTCACTATATAAGAATTAAAAATATGTGCAAATCAAAGATAGAAGGAAGAAAATATCAGTAGCCGTGCAGCGTATAAGCAAATAGGCTTTGGCGATCTTTCGGTAACCCGTACGGCGTACGGGCAAAGAAGTTAAGAAGTTAAAGTCTCTTACAGACGGATGGCCGCGGTAGCCGAGTGGTATAGGTATAGGACCGTGGATTGCTTTGTCACGAGTTCGAGTCCAGTACCACTAAAGACCCACCGTGTAGGGCAGCGATGCACGTTAAATCTGTCGAGAGCTGAAACGTCCTCCAGTTGGTGTGGTAGTTAGGAGAGGGGGGTGCCAGCTCAGGTGATTTCCACGTCACTTGACCATGGTTCAAAATTACGTGGTCCGTCGCCAAAAGCCCTCGTGTAGCTGAACAATGCGACGTTAATATTCAATCAATCAATCTTACAGACGGATTTCTATTTTAAAACGTACAAAGATTTGGTGTAAGCCAGATTGCCTATTGTAGCCGAGTGCTTATTATCTGTCGTGGGTACAAACCCTTGAGTTACTAAAACTCCCACCGAGAAGAGGGTCTTATGCATATTAAGTCTGTTAAAGCAAAAATCCTCACGTTGGTGTGGAAGTTTGAGGAGTGGGCTGCCAGCTCTCATAGGCCTTGTCACTTGACCGTAGTTCAACATTATGAGGCCCATCACCAATAGTGTTCTGTTGTTTCTAGTAAAATGCTCGCGTTACGATTTTAATAAACAATCGATAGCGAGGATGTGGATTCAATATTGCATGTGAAAATCAAAATATGAATTTTTTTAAAAAAAGTTATGCACAGTTTAGAAATGAACAGTTTTAGTCACCAAGGGGATTAGACGGATAAAATATAGTTTCAATTTTGTATGATTATCGCTTAAATTCAATACGAAGTATAATTGACATTTAACACTGTCAATCTTTGCAAATTAAGCTCATTATTGGTAAAAGCAGATATTTGAAAAGTAGTCATATAAAATATACTGGAATCAAAAACTGTTGCCCCTTGATATAGTTAAAAAAGTTTCTAAGAAATAAATTCTTATTATCTTATTATCATTTACTTCAATTGGTATTAAAACAATTGAATTATTTGAATTTGACATTTGAAGCTCGTTTTATTTTAAATTGTTAAAAAATATAGCAGATTCATGAAATATAAGTTTATTACATTATATATATATATATATATATATATATATATATATATATATATATAAATAAACAGGGTGATTCACTATAAGACCGACAAACTTACTAGGTGTGTAGAGATGACTCAGAATCACATTTTGTACAAAGTAGCACACACACACACACAAAAAAAAACAGAAACAGCAACACATTAATGGGACAGAAAACATTTTATTGAAAGGTTATACCACAACAGGTGCTCAAAATTACGACCAGAAGTTGTCTGGAAGGCTTAACAACGACACTGCGTGGAATTCCTTACGTTCTGGAAGATTCATATGGCATGTTATATATTCACTTGGCAGTTACAGATATTCAAGAGTTGAGGTCTCCAACCAGGGGCGTAGCTACCACCGTATCAACCTTATCAATGATACGGGGCCTCCAAGCTATAAGGGCCCCAAAATGTGCTAATACAGTTCCACTAACAAGGATCTCATGTCTAAAAAAAACGAGTCTTGCAGTAGTCGCATATGATGTGTAAATCTGACACGTTATCGTGGTAAATACACAGTGTTAACTCTTTTCCCGAAAAAAATATGAATCGGGTATGATTGGTAATAATTTTCTATCGAATAATTATATCTTTAATGAAAATTGTATCTAATTATATATATATATATATATATATATATATATATATATATATATATATATATATAACAAAATATAGTAAAAATATATATAACAAAAGCAATATTTTATCGAAAATAATTATTCTTGTTCAGTTTGCGGAAGAGCGGAGACAATAGACTTATGATAACTAAAATCTGACACATATACTTATGATTTCAAAGTTTTAAAAACCGTTGAAAAACAGCGTCAATAACAGTACCACTGTTAGCAGTCGAAACATTTTGATTTGTGTTCATTTCGAACTTTAGTTCATCATTCATAAAAGCTATGAGTGGCTCAGCTTTTGGCAAACTGAAGTTAAAGTTAAGATCGTCACTCAAAATCAGGGGAAGCGAGTGATAATTTTTTTTAAAGAGCAGAACCCCCTCTCTTCGTTATATGATAAAAGCACAAAATGCAGGAAATATTTAATTTTTTTTAACCGTTTGATTCGAAGAAATGTATACGACCACCGAAATCACTGTTTGTCCATTTTCAAATAAGCATTCTGCCGCACTTATGTTCCCCAATATCGTGACTAACGGATTTAGAGTTAAGCGCTCGAGTACTTGATGGCTACTAGAGTTGGACCCCCATGCGAGGGTAGACACAGCCACGCACTCCCATTGGTCAAATCAAGTAGCGTGCGCTTTTGTCACATTCTGTTACACACATCCGTCCCTTTTCCCGAAATCACTCCCACAAATATCCAGCAACCGAGAGGAAAGATATTACACATCAAAAAGGGCCACGAAGGAATTTTGATTCAGGGCCCACTCAGAACTAGCTACGCCATTGTCTCCAACTGAAGAAACGGGCGACCTGTACACCAAACTCTTTATGTGACCGCACACGAAGAAGTCCGTATGTATTGCACTTTCGAAAACCAGTTGTAGTACAACCTTTCAATAAAATGTTTTGAGCCATTAATGCGTTGCTGTTCCTTTTTCCTGCTTCTTTGCACCATAGTTTATCACAACGGCATTTGCAAATGTCGCTATTTGATTCCGAGTCGTTTGTGTACTCCCTACACACTCTGCGAGTATGTTGGTGTGGTAGCGAATCACCCTACATGTATGCATAACATTTTTTGGGGTGGTGTACTAAAAAAATGTAGTCGAAAGCCCTGAGTAACGTAATCTTCATAGTAAAAATTAAAAATATGCTGGTTTGGGGGGAGGGAGTTGAATCTCCAAACCTTACCTTTACGTACGACCTTGTAAAGGGTGTTTTTTAAGAGGTATAGAACTTTAAATTGCAATAAAACAACGATGTATTATTCGATTGACATGATTTTTTTTTATTCGAAAGATAATCTTGTGGCATTACATTTTAAATATGATCAAGCAAGGCGTAGACTCGTCGAATGGGCCCAAAACGAGATTGCCGTTGTTCCCGATTTTCATAAGCGAATTTTGTTTAGCGATGAAGCGCACTTCTGGTTGAATGGCTACGTCAACAAACAAAACTGCCGCATTTGGAGTGAAGCTAATCCACAAGTGTATGTCGAAACACCGTTACATCCAAAAAAACTGACTGTTTGGTGCGCTTTATGGGCTGGTGGAATCATTCGTCCGTACTTCTTCAAAAACGATGAAGGCCACAACGTTACAGTCAATGGTGATCGGTATAGAGCCATGATTACTAACTTTTTCATTCCTGAATTGAACAATCATGATGTCCAGGAGCTGTGGTTCCTACAAGACGGCGCAACATGCAACACAGCTCATTCCACAATCGATTTATTGAAAGACACGTTTGGTGACCGCCTAATTTCACGTTTTGGACCCGTGAATTGACCTCCAAGATCATGTGATTTAACACCGCTAGACTATTTTCTGTGGGGCTATGTAAAGTCATTGGTCTATGCGGGTAAGCCACAAACACTTGACCATTTGGAAGCCAACATTCGCCGTGTTATTGCCGATATACGGCCACAAATGTAGGAAAAAGTCATCGAAAATTGGACGTCCAGATTGGACTACATCCGAGCCAGCCGTGGCAGTTCTATGCCAGAAATCATATTTAAAATGTAATGCTACAAGATTATCTTTCGATTAAAAAAAGTTCATGTCAATCGGATAATACATCGTTGTTTTATTGCAATATAAAGTTCTGTACCTCTAAAAAAAACACCTTGTATATTTTCTTTTATATGCGAATTTTTTTCTCGACTTCATTGAAATAATAAAAATTAATAAATGGGGGGGGGACTCAGAAATTTTCCGTTTTGCTTCCTCACTAATATGTAAATATCGATATATTTCCTATCATCCTGCATAAGGAAGTATTTCTCGTAAAATTTTATTCGTTAGCGAAAAATATTGACTCAGTTTCAATACCGAAAACGATTGCTGAACAATGTTTGCCCCCTAAAATTTTCTGCACAGTCAATTCTATACTTATGAAATTTATTTTGAGTTTATAAACAATTGTATTATTAATATATCGTTGTGTTTATTATTTTTTTAAACCTGAAAATTGTTCTTTGAAGTTCATTAATATTTTATATATATCCATTAAAAACAAGGAAATATATTTCAGATAAAAAATCTTTGATTAAAAAAGACGAATCAATAATATGATAATTATTCTGAATTATACTGTTAATAGTTATTTTGGAAGATTAGTCACCGTAAAATACGGCGTATAACGTGCACCTGTACTTTCAAACTGCATTTTTTAGTTTTTAGGTGTATTCGCCGTATAAGGCAACCTCCTTTTTTACGAAGGAACCTGAATTGTACAAGCGCAATGACCTTATATTTTGAAGTTATTTATTCGAGATATTATATCGAGGTATATTTATGAAGAAATAGCATTTTCCAGAACACACAACAACCCTTTAAGTTCATTAGGTATGCCATTTCTTTTAAATAAACAGTATTCCGATCCACGTAGAAGTCAAATTTTTTCATATGCTTATCTTTTTGCTTGTTTAAGAAGGTATCATTTTCATACCCTACGTATAAAACGCACCCGTAAATTTAGATCTTATTATTTTGAGTTAAAAGCGCGCGCTATACGCCGGATTTTACGGTGCTAAAAAAAATATTTATTTTTCCTTCTAAATCATGGCTAGTTCAAGAACTAAATTTCCATTGATGCGGAAAGGTGTAACAATTTCAACAGAACTTTTCCGATTTTCAAATAATGAGATTTGGCGAACTATTTTTTTCTTCTTCAAAAAAAAAAAATGATTCAACTTGAAAAATTTTATCTGTTTCTTTTCAAAAACAATAGAAAAGCATAGAAACTTGAAATGGCTTAAAAATCTTATCAAAAATCACGAAGTTTTTTTTACAATTTCATTTTTAAAAAAATAGGGCTACGCGTTTTAACGTCTAATTGACTTTGATGCTCTACTCCAATTCCCGCGGCTGAACTTAAATCTGCACGTGATTGCTTAATGTAGGGAACTACCAGTTGCCCAACCGAGCGAAACGTGGATTTTTGTCATCTGTTATAAATCATTTAGGCTTTATCAGATTGTAACTGAATTATGTTAATAACGGTGACTATATAATTGAAAAATTTTGTTGTTTTCTTTCGTCTCTTTTAAATTTTTGTCTACAAAATAAAAAAAATACAATAAAAAATTTAAAATACGGGGTGGGGTGTCTACAAATTAGTTGGGCAATTTCGTAAATTAAGAACTTCCGAAATATTGAATGAAATTAATGCGTTCAAAGTCAGAATAGTAATAATATATCCTAAATCTATTCATAGATGAGGTTAGGTGTCATAACTGACGCTATATTTTAGCGAGCTATAATCGTTCTTTGTTCGGTATTACGATAGTGGAAATGTGCAACTGTGCTGAAAAAGCGAAATGCTGTCTTTGGTTTCACAAAAATCATTCTGCTGTGCAAGTACAATGAAATTTTGTTCAAGAACACAAGAGATACTGTTGTAGAATGATAATGTAGCGGTATCATCTATATTAACCAGTTACAGCCTCCGGACTGAAGTGATCATTTTGGTCCATCGGTATGTTACGTGCTTACAGAATCGAAGGTCGCCGGATCTGTCCTATCGAATATACGCCACTTCATTGGTGACCTTGGCTGAACTCAGAAAAGAGCAACCTACTGATCTGTCATGACGCCATCTACCCGCAAAAAGAGCAACCAAAAACTCGTCAGACTCGACGAGTAAAGTCGTCACTCATTTGACGCAATTCCTCCAAGTTATAGCAACAACTGCTAGCGTAACACGCTCGCCATAACAACTATATCTTTCGTTTACCTATTCACCGACTCACTGGTGGGGGAGTGTTTAGAACTATCATCTATATAAACCAGTAACAGCCTCCGGACTGAAGTGATCATTTTGGTACAGCGGTATGTTACGTGCTTACGGAACCAAAGGTCGCCGGTTCTGTCCTATCGGATATGCGCCACTTTAGTAACATGGATTAACTCAAACGGCATGTTGTGTGGTTCTTCGGGTTAAGGATCAAGGCAGACGTGCAGTTTTAGAAGAGACAACTGATGTAATGAGAGAAACGTTCGTGAGAAGTCCCTCAAAATTTATATTACGAGCTAGTTATTATTTACCTGGACATGATACCGAATTTTCTTTAGGCAAATAAAAAATGCCAGGAGGTGACATTTTTTGGCAGGGAGGCGCACCTTGTCCCAACCACAACGACGTTACATCTTACCTCAATGCTGAGGTACCAGTTTGGCTTGGTCACGAAGGTGTTACTGAATGGCCACCACGATTACCAGATCTTTCACAGTTGGATTTCAGTTTATGGAGTTTTGTAAAAGATCAAGTGTACATCCCATTTCCTATGTCTATTCCTGATTTAGAATCAAGAATATGTGCCTTTAATTAATATGATTGACGGGAACATGTAGACTCATCTGCGGCTAGAACTGATTTACCAATGAGGCATTACCAATGAGTAATGAAAGGAAGCCCCGCCGAACATATTTGATTTTGATAAACTTGGACTATTTCTCTATCTTACAGCAATATGTACTTTCTTTCCCCCTTGTAAATTACTGTCATTCTTTTTGTCCAACAAATTTGTTGTTGTTGTGGCTAATGCCACCTGTCTGAGAACGAGGCTCACGAAATTCATCGTGGCAAGGGGCTAGAAGTACGCTTGTCGTAGGCCTTGGCCTTAATTACCATACAGGTGACAGTACGAATTAGCTCGGCGAAATTCCCCGAAGGGACGATAGATGGTGACACCCCCTATCTCCACTTCCACAATTTAGACATGGAACTGAAAGGGAGGGAAATATTCTCCAGTACTCTGCACTCGTGATTCAGCCCACAAGACATTCAGATCCACTGATTTAACGAGCACTGCTCCGTGTGTACGCGGAGGGTATTTGGTGGCACGGGCATCGATCACAGGCCTTCCGATCTGGAGTCCGATGCTCTGACCACAAGGCTACCCACGGCCCTAAATTGTAAACACCCTATATTTGGAATATTTCAAAAAATAAAATAAATGACATTGTTTAACTAGTGATAAATGTTATTGTTAAGGAGCAATTTTTATTTTGTTAACAAGCATTTTAAATCTGCAATTATGCTCAATTATAGTGAGAGAACATTAAATTAAATCTTTTCTGTTATGTGATGTTCTAAGATACATCATATACTGTTTTGTATTTGAGTTAATATGTTTTGTTTAAAATGTTCTTTTTTCCTGTTTATCTTCGGGTAAGGGTAATTTAACCGGTGTATTCGCAAATTATGTTGATCAAGCGTATTTAACTTTGTTCGCCATGTTATTTCCTGTTTAAAGTAGCTTTAAGCAAAATTCTACTTCACATGTTTAAAATTTAAATTAAATCCGTATTAAATGAATCAGATCTTTAATCTTTATATTTTATTTTTGATTTATCAGCTCTGTAAAATTCGGAGATGGGATTTGTTGATACAGGAATTTCAGATGAAATTCACATGCTTGCCTTAATTGTAAATAAGACCGGAATTCTAAAATATTGAAATTATTGATTTTTTATTTGCCTCTCTTTATTTAAGTTAATTAATTGCAAAACGACTCTTCTTATCAGAAGGGATATTCTAAAAATTTCATCGAATAATAAATTATCTGTATTTTTATTTATTCTAAAATTAATTTATATAATTCCCCATGAGATGACTTTTACGAAATTCGAACTTTTAAGTACCTAAGTTCCAAATTTTTCAAATACTTTTATATTTATAGTTTTAAAAGTGTAAGAGAAAATATTCTATTTGTTTCATATCATCAGAAAGTAAGCTTTAGAAAAAGAATTTTTAATAGAGGAATACATGTATTGAAATTAGAATAAACAGTTATCTTCTCAGTAAAGTATACTAATCCTTTTCCATTTTCGCACATTTTCTTTTACGCGCATAGAGCTACCAAGATGTTGATGTCATTCGTAAGTTGATAAAAAATTTATAAAACGAATAAACAAGGTCTTACACGGACAAGAACATTTTCCTTTTATTCATATTTCCCTTTAGATTTTATTTATTTATTTATTTGAAAATGGAAATGAAATACTGTACAATACACATTGGCCAAGTGAAATAAGTGTAGACAACAAAGTTTCTGGAATATTTATTTAGGTCATAAGTAAATAAAAGAGACAGTAAAAAAAGATAGCAATAAAACCAACGTATACGAAATGTACACTTAGCAATTTAAAGTACCATAAATGTGAATCTATTGAGTTTGTTTACTTATTTTGATTTTTGATTACATTTTCGTAATATTTTTCTTATTTCAACTTTTTTTCCGTTTCATATTTGAATTTGATCATTGAGGATAAGTACAATTATCAGGTTGAAATATAAAAAATTGTATTTTATTTTTTGGAGGGACAATAATTTTAAACATTATACGGCTCAAAGATTAAAAAAGAATAATTTATGAAGGTTTTAATCAAATGGAGATATGATGTATATGTAAAGTGTATAACACTCCTTATGGTAATCTAATTACTAAGTATCGCTATAAATATTTTTATTTCACCATGAACATAATCAGGGTTAATTGCAATTGTGATACGTAGTTAAAATCAATATATTTATCTGTAAAAAATTATTTGAATTAAATTTAAGTGAGGAGGTTAAGTGAGAACGACTTTGTAAAAAATCCCTTATACCTATGAACATAAAAAGGAATTTCCCAATAATTTTTTTTTAAAAAAAATGTTTTTCGTGATGCTGTAATAAATTCATTACATACTATCGCAACAATGCCAACGTTCAAGATAACTCACCAAGTTGGCAACCCCGATTTTGCATGTGTCGTACGTGCTGATTTACCAACAATGTACTTCATTTCATATAATGTCGCTGATACTGTTGCGATAGTACATTATTAAAAGTTCTCGCAAAAAATATCACAACAATTGTCTGGACTAGCATCGGGGCTTGAGAAGAAAGGCGTTGTCTCATGCGAAGACTTACTAACAATCAATGGCACTAAATATTAAATTTCCCCAGGAAGTTTCAAGAGCTGCAGGTTCACCAAAATCTGAGGATTTTATTTATGAAGTGTCGGATGATGCAGCTTCAGTGATGACTTAACTAAAGAGGAGCACCAAGAACAAATTTTGCGAAAAAAAATAAATAGAACTATGTAATGCGTGTAAATTACAGTTTTATAAGTTGAACAATGAGTATGAACAATTAGGCGGACAGGGGGTACTTCCACCCTAGATTTTATAAATAAATGTTGCATATTAAAGATGAAAGAATACCAAAGCAACACGAATAAGAATACCGGAAGCTTTCTGTTTGACTAAATCTATTAGAAATATTCAATTGATATGAGAACGTATCCATACAAATGAGGATAAAGGTAGAAAAAATCCTGGAGAGACAGAGTTTAATAATTCTGAAAATACTATATTAAGGGAAATAGAAAGTGGTTATTGGATATGGAGCGCAACTAATCATTCCGGTGTTCGTACCTTCGGGAAAGATGAAGCAAAACTAGCAGAAAAAAATGAATTAATGTGTATTAGAAAACAGCATCAGTATGTCAAAGTGAGAAATAAAAAAACTTGTCTTTCAGGAAAAGGATATCTTTTGATGTTTTGACAATTAAAAAAAATTGCCGAAAGTCATTTCTGAACAATTATTAGGGCGAGATTTCCTCCATAGTTTGTGTGGTTGGAAATCTGTAATTAAATGATTTCGGTTCCGATAAACCTGCAAATATATATATATATATATATATATATATATATATATATATATATATATATATATATATATATATATATATATATATATATATATATATATATATATATATATATATATAACGTGTTTTGAAAGAAAGGTTTGTTAATGTATCTGAGAGAGAAATATCACACACACACACACACACACACTTAAAAATAAGTACGTTACGAAATGTTTTCATTTTCAGCATAATCCTTTAACACTTTCATTTAATATTACATAGTTAATATGTAACATACTTTAATTTGTCATGTGATTTTAGAAACTAATTTGATTTGGAAGAAATGATTACCAATTAAAGAATCAACACTTTATTTTCACTGCAAGATAAACTTTATAAATATTATTTATTGTAAAAAAATTTTGTGTGTGTGTATTTGAGTACTACATTTTTTTTACATATTTTCTCAAACTTAACAACAGAAATATTACTAGATCATTTGATTTTTTTATTTAAAAATTGGGAAAAATAAATTTAATTCTTATTATATTGTAATACAATTACATGATACTTCACAATGATATATTTGCATGGGGAATGCGATCTAAAATTTTAAATGATTTACTGATTATTTTTTCAAAATATTTCTGAATTAAAAGGGGGAGGTCAATAGAGTTGCATAAATAAAAAAAACGATACTTTTCCGTTTCGTCGACGTAAATCTCGTCAAGCAGGCTTTATTTGCGACAAAACACATAAAAATACTGTTATAAATATTAGTTCTCATTGGATTTTCCTCTCTTTTTGATGTATTATGAAAAAGTCGTTACAAAGAATAAAAGACCATTACTTGCTTTGAAAATGTGGTGGTAAAAGGTTATCAACTGGAATATTCCGTTTGGTGTCGGTTGTATCATTTTTGTGTGGCGACTTTATAGGGGCGAAACGGAAGAGTACCGAACAAAAAATTAGATTAAATGTATACATACTTACATTTTTTTTTCAATATCCAGGATTAACTTGTAAATGAATTTGTAATAGTTTTTTGCTCCATCATTTGCATTCTTTCTAAATTTCTATTTGTCATTGTGTAACGGGTTCTCACGCGCAATTCTCTTAACGAACAAGTGGGGATGCTATGATGTTAGATATGAGAGCCTCACCTTGTGGAAGAACTAGAAAGTACACACACGAGCATCACTATTTCAGAAGAATTGTAGTAGTGAATGAAAAAGAGAAGGAAGGACAGAGGAAAAATAGGAAAACGGATAGAAGAATTAAACTGCGTTATAGAAGTGTTATTGAAGTCATAACAATATCTCTTGAAGAGATTCAGAGCTCGCATGCTTCCATCAGATCCTGTTATAAGAATTCTACTGTTTAAAGAAAGCAAAATAAACAAATCCTTTTTTAATATTTGTTTGATAGGTTTGGGTAAAGTTAAACTGTTCCCTGTATATTGATACTGATTATTCAGAATTTGCAGAAATAGATTAAAGATTAAGTTCCATCAAAATTGAGTAAATATATTTCATACTATCAACAAAACCTGTTAGTCACAATTGTTCTGGACTTTTTAGTGTTAATAAGAGTAGATTAATAAAAGTGTTATTTAAAATAGCAAATATTTGATACATATATATATATATATATATATATTAAAAAAGTGTGTTCTCTAAAATTAACGTTTTATCTAAAATTACCGATATATGCAAAACGTGTGTCGCTTTCATCTGTTTGTTTTTATTTTCCCGTTTTTTAAATGCAAAATAATAAATAAATATTTGACATTAATAATCTCTCAATTCTAAACATCCTAAGACAGCAGCAAATTTGTTTAATGTTTTATAATCGTCTTAATATACCAAAACAGATATTTGAATTTCTAACGATTTAATTTTTGTAGTTTTATTTATTTATTTTTCTTTTATATTTGCAACACAGAATGAGACAAACGATTAACTTGCTAAAAGTTAAAATATTTTTTTTTAGTGCAACACATTCTATCAAAATATGAGAATTTATTTCCATAATATGCACTGGACCATTAATGCACCGTATTCTTTGATATTGCTAATTGATAACAAAATTATTCTTACATGTAAAAGTGGTTTACGTGATATAGAGCGTAAAACACACCTGATAAAATTTTTTTAAGTGAGGCATTGAATAGTTAATCTGGTGGTGGATTAGGACTCACAGAAGAGAGACATTCCATACGAATTAATCACAGAAATTATAGGAGTTTAATTTATATTTTATTCTTCTTAATCAAAATATTAAAAATATTTGTACGAGTGGAGCAATTTTCAGAATTGAATGTATGTGAAAATCGCTTAACACGAAACTGAGGGAAACTGAAATATTTTTTCCTGTTAAAAGAATTCTATGTTTATAGATATTACAACCCCTCACCTCAAATAAACATATATTCAACAAAATTAAGTTTATTAGAATGCCTTTTATTTACATAGATATGTATATGGGCATGTATTTTCTAAAAATCAATGAAATAAAAGCATTTACAAGAACTTACTGAAGTTTAATACAAAATGTTCAAGTTTTTTGAAAAACAAAGCATTTATCGAATTTTTGAAAAATAATCTGATATTTTTCTTTGAATTGTCTTTCTTAGCATCTAATTGTCAACAAATTGCTCAATGTCGTCCATTTTGCTACTTATTTCGCCATTGGAATGTGCGTCTAAATAACTGTCGATACTTTTCATGACGCTCCTCATTTTGGATGATATGAGGAAGAGCTGCAGTAATTCATTTCATTTTCGTCGTCGAAATCTGCGTCAACGATGTTTTTTTAAGTTTTGAACCAACTCCGAAACGTCTTTGTCTGTCATAATTGGGGCTGTACACATATTATTATTATCCATATCATCTACTGCAGCGAGTTCTTCTGGTGATACAGTAGTATAGTGCAATATAATACAGAAACTTTCTGAAACATTTCATTAAACGTCGGTTCAATGAATAGCCAGAATCAATAGCCAAAAGGGAAATCCTTTCGTGTTAAGCGATTTTCGTTTCGTGTTAAGAGAAAAATAACGTATGGAAATACATAGTAGTTTGTCGGGACCGATGTATTATTTCATGTTGACCGATGTTTCGTCTTAAGCGTTTTCGCGTTAAACTTATATTTCAATGTGTATTAAATAACTTATCTTGAAATAAAGCCTCCACATAGTAATTTTGCAGTATGCTCTGTTTCTTCAAGTTAATTTACTCAAGACTAAGCTAAGACCTCTTTTTTTTAATCTCACTGTTAAAATATAAACAATTTAAAAGCATCCTCTTATTGTTATTCGAACATCCACTGACATTTCGTGGTATTCTACAATAATTCTCCTCAATTCCATTATAGTTCTTCATAAATATTAATACCAATTTGCATTCACTTACGGAACTTTCACAAGGTAAGATTCTCATATCACACAGTGGCCGTGGTATCCAGTGGTCAAGGTAACAGACTCGTAGCCGGCGTGTCATGAGTTTGAGCCTAGTACCGCTAAAGACCCGTCGTGTAGGGGGGGCGATGCATTTTCAATCTGTCGAAACTCAAACATCCTCCCGTTAATGGTGGTGTGGAAGATAGAGGGAGGTGGCAGTTCAGATGTCCTTCTCGTCATTTGACCATGGTTCAAAATTACAAGATCTGTCGGCAAAAGCCCTCGAGTAGCTGAATAGTGCGTTTTATATTCACTCACACGTACCAAACAACATAATAAGGAATCCCCAGAGGTTAGTTACGAGAAAAGCGTGTGAGAACCCACTACATTTTTTTGTTTTTTGGCGAAAGCGTATCAAAGTAACTTAATTATAGTAATTTTGCTGTAGAATATTTCCTGAAATAAATTTCTTGATTTTTAGGGATGAGATGTTCAAAATCGCGCGAAAACTTTTAATTTCTTGCTTTGACGTATTTGTAACGTAAAGCATAAAATAAAATTTTACCTCTAGGGTTTATAAAAATTCAATATTTGCCACTGTTCTTAGTTATATCATTTCATAAGGGATTTCCTTTTTTCTATCTCTCTCATTCCTGTTTCTTCAGTTACCTCTCTCTCTCTCTCACACACACACATGTATTTTCCGAGAAGTGTATTCCATAGAAATATGCGAGATGTGGAAGTGAACTGCTTCTTCTAGTTTAGTGTATGACAGCGATGGTGTGAAGAAGGATATTTTCAATTTTACTACTTCCTAACAAGGAATAACCTCCAACAGCCGGAATAGAATCTATTTTTAGTTTCGCTAATTACAATTGCAAATGGCATCATGCCTTTTTTTAATTAAATTGTTCGATTGCCCCAAATCTAATCTTGGATTTTTTATTTCTTAAACTGAGAGTCTATGAAATTCTTTAATTAAATAAATAGAAACTAGCTGTTCTAGCTCGTAAATTGATTTGTGAGAGTCTGACACGTAATGAACTGTAATAATTATTCAAAATAGGGTCAGACATGTAATAAAAATCACACCAAAAAGTTACAAATAAAGTTTAGTGACTGCAACATGTGTCGTAATTACTACATACAATTCAATATGTTATTAATCCAAAACTTCAGTAAAAATTTGTTTCCCTTCTCATTTAATTTATTAAAAATATATTTACAAGTATTAATTTTTTATATCTGTTCAAGAGAACGTTAAATAGAGATCAGTTCCGCTAGCTATCAGCATTTATATATTTTAAATGATATATCAATATAAATTTACACAAATATATTTTATACAGCAAAATATATGTAAAAGAACTTATAAAGGGTGTTTTTTAGAGGTATAGAACTTTAAATTGCAATAAAACAACGATGTATTATTCGATTGGCATGATTTTTTTATTCGAAAGATAATCTTGTGGCATTACATTTTAAATATGATCAAGCAAGGCGTAGATTCGTCGAATGGGCCCAAAACGAGATTGCCGTTGTTCCCGATTTTCATAAGCGAATTTTGTTTAGCGATGAAGCGCACTTCTGGTTGAATGGCTACGTCAACAAACAAAACTACCGCATTGGGAGTGAAGCTAATCCACAAGTGTATGTCGAAACACCGTTACATCCAGGAAAACTGACTGTTTGGTGCGCTTTATGGGCTGGTGGAATCATTGGTCCGTACTTCTTCAATGAAGGCGATGAATCTTCTACGATGAAGGCCACAACGTTACAGTCAATGGTGATCGGTATAGAGCCATGATTACTAACTTTTTCATTCCTGAATTGAACAATCATGATGTCCAGGAGCTGTGGTTCCAACAAGACGGCGCAACATGTCACACAGCTCGTGCCACAATCGATTTATTGAAAGACACGTTTGGTGACCGCCTAATTTCACGTTTTGGACCTGTGAATTGGCCTCCAAGATCTTGTGATTTAACACCGCTAGACTATTTTCTGTGGGGCTATGTAAAGTCATTGGTCTATGCGGATAAGCCACAAACGCTTGACCATTTGGAAGACAACATTCGCCGTGTTATTGCCGATATACGGCCACAAATGTTGGAAAAAGTCATCGAAAATTGGACGTCCAGATTGGACTACATCCGAGCCAGCCGTGGCAGTCCTATGCCAGAAATCATATTTAAAATGTAATGCCACAAGATTATCTTTCGAATAAAAAAAATTCATGTCAATCGAATAATACATCGTTGTTTTATTGCAATTTAAAGTTTTATGCCTCTAAAAAAACACCCTTTATTACAATAAAAAATTATTTAAGTACAATATTTTGACAAAAAATGAACATAGAATGACCCATTTTCAAAATATTCTCCTTTTGTGAAAAATGCTTCTATTATAATAATATTTTGCCTGTATATAGCTCAGACCTCTGCACCGAGGCTAAACTAGAAATTTTTTGAAATATAATACTTAGAAGTGGGTTATCCATGTTTTACGACAACAGAGGGGAGAAATTTTAAGAAAAAAACGCCGAAAGTTATTTCAATGAGTTGTAATTCTGAAAATAATGTGAATTTTTCAAAAATCATAGTTGAGCCTCTGTACAGAGTTCTGAGCTATATTCAGGCAAAATATTATAATAATAGAAGCATTTTTCACAAAAGGAGAACATTTTGAAAAAAGATTATTCTAAGTTAATTTTTTGCCGAAATATAGTATTTAAATAATTTTTTTTGTCAAGATGGCCTTAAAACTACTTTATACATGTATTCTAATCTAAGTGACATTAAATACTATGAAAATTATCCATTTATGCGCCTTTTTAAAATGCGCCACGGTTCTGAACGTAGTCGGATACTTTAAAGAAAACAAATATTTTTGACAAGCTTTTTTTAAAATATATATTCTTTAAAACTTCTATTTGTAATGACTGTGTCGTTGTCATTTATGTTTTATTTCCACGTTTCAGAATTTAACACTTGCAGGCAAAATAGTACATAAAAACTTGAGACTCTAGTAATCTCTCAATTCTAAACATCCTTAAACTGCAGCAAGTTTCTTTAATATTTAACTGTCTTAATGTAGCAAGACAGATATTTGAATACCTACTGAATTGATATTTTGATAACAAATTACTTTCAGGAATTATATTTATTTTTTTATATTTTTAATACAAAATGAGATTAACAAGTAATTTGGTAAATTTAAAAATATTTTATTTTATTGCAGCAGATTCTATCAAAATATGAGAATTCCTTCCCGTTCTATGCACTGGACCATTAAAACATCATATAATTTGATACCGCTAATTGACAACAAAATGATCCTTACATGTAAATGGGGTTTTCGGGATATAGAGCGTAGTCTGAAATAAGAATATAAATGAGGTGCTCAGTAAAATTTAATCTTGTGGTAGATTAAGAATCACAGATAACGTTGGATCAGAGTTAAATACAGAGATTATATAGAAATTTAATGCATATTTTATTCCTCTTGATCAAAATATCAAAAGTACTTGTACACGTGGAGTGGTTTTCCTAACTGAATGTAGATGATAGTCAGGTATTATGGAATACCATTTACATTATTGGTTTATGATGAAAATCTCCGAAATCATCATGGATATATACTATATATATAAACCAGCGGTTCTCAAACATTCGATCTTAAACCTCCCCCTTTATGTATCAACCTGACAATCGTGGACCCCCAAGATTTTGAACATTCCTCCCAGACTTCCAACATATGGCTGAGTGATTTAAAAGTTTCTTAATAATACTAAGACTATATGATTTGTTTGGTCTTGGAACGAAGCTGCTGATGAGCTAGTTGGTAGGGGATGTGATCTCCACAACCCCAGTTCCACTGTCTTAACCCATTCGGAAATTCCTTCCTTCCAAAGAAATAAAATGAATTTGACTTGGCGGAACACTCCTGCTCACCACTGGTACGCAGCTATAAGTCCTGGCCTATCTATACAGTGCAGGAGTTCTAGGGCTCATCAGACGGCCTTAGCGCGCTTTAGAAGCGGTCGCCTCCGTAGTATGACTTTTGTGCAGGGGGTGAAGTCTTTCTTTACCTGTCCCTGCTCTCTCCTGCTCATCTTCTGGACTGCTGGGGCATTTTGCCGCAACAGTTGTATGAGGAGCAAGATTTGGTGTGTGACACTATTACGCGGAGAGGTCAAATGGACTTGGTGTAGGCTTTCCTGCTCAAAGGGGATTGGAAACAACAATAATAACAAGACTATATGAATTGAGTTCTTAATCTTTGCACACTTGTTTCTACTATATTTTTGAAAATATTACGCTGTAGTAATGGTACGTAGTTGTAAACGATAAAATAAAACGATTAATATTCTCTATCCAAAAACATGCTCTAGTAGAGATTTTTCATTGGGGCAATTTAGTGATCTAGTCTGGAATGGAGCATTTTTCCATTTTTGCATGCCTTTCGGAGCCTATAAAATAGAAAAATCTTAAAATTAAACGAGACACCTTCGCAGACCCCTTAGGGGTCCTCGGACCACAGTTTAAGAACCCCTTCTATAAAGGATTGTAAAAAATTATCTCTTTTCAATAGAAATAATGCTTATTTTGTTCGTATAAAAAATTTATTTTAAAGAAAAGTGATAAATGGAGTGTATTATGGAATCATCGGGTAATATGAAATAGGTAGTTTAAACCATTGAAAAAAAACTAATTAAGACTTCGCAAAACGTAGTTATTTTTAACTATGAAAGTCGTATTTTTAAAAATACGTGAAAGTCATTTCTGTTTCGAGTCTGTTTACAAAAGTCACAAATATATTTTTGTCTGCTCCAGTACAATCAAGGGGATCGCTCAGAAAAAAGGTGAAGAATTGAATCCAAATTTCCCCTCGTTGGTCTTCGAAGAACTTTCCGTTACAGAAAATAGATTTAGCGTCAATTTTTATGGTTCTTTAGATGATGGCATGAAGTCTGTTACAAATGATACATCAGAATGAAACGATTCATAGCAGCACGTCATTTTGGAAAATGAACCTTAAAACTGAAAGGCACTGGCGTAGCTAGTCCTGAGTGGGCCCTGTATCGAAGATTCCTTGGGGCCCCCTTTTAGGGTCTCTTAAGACCGTATCACACGTACACGTTTCAAGCAATTTTTCGTCCAATTCGTGCACTTTTTACACAGTTGCTATAGCAACGGCTTTCGAACAACTGTTTGCTAGTGAGCTCAAAAAATTGTTCCAAATAAAAGTTGCTTGAAATTCTAGCCAATTGGGTTCTTCGGCGCCCCACGTCATAAACAAGAAAGCGGCTTCGGTTTCGTCTAACACATTAGATATGCCGTATAATATTTTAATGGTGTATAATATTTTCTCGGCGTATAATATTTTAAACAGGATGGCTCAATTTCTGTTTACGCCCATCAACAAAAGCGCAAGCGAAATAAAAGAAATAATTTTGGATGTTCGTTTTCTGAAGCAGAAGAATCGGCGAGTAATTTTTCAATGTGGAGATAGAGCGCGTCTGACGTCAGAGCATGTCGTTTTGTTTACGGCAACCCTTCCCCCTCAGATTAGGACAAAAATTGGACGAAAGAGTTGCATGAAAAATGTACGTGTGATACGGCCTTTAATAGCTTATGATTTTTTTACTTGCATGTGTTGAGCCCCCTGTAGCTTGGGGGCCCAGTATCACTGATACGGCGGTAGTTACGCCTCTGTTGAAAGGCAAAACATTGTCAGCTAAAAAGCGACCACAGTATTACAAAGTACTATTCTTTTAGTGTATATCATGCTTAACTTTAATGCGTGTTTGCTAGTAGGTTGAAATGTGTTTGAAAAATTACCCGCAAAAACTTTTGAAAATCTCAAAACACATTTTGTTCTGTACCAAGTGATACGGCAAGTACAAGCAGTCAACTCTCACTGCAATGCATCATGAGAGACTTTCTTCAGTATTTCAAGGTTTTCCCACGCATTAGCAGCTACAAACATAGCCAAAACCTCGGTATTCCATATTACTCGACTATTCCACGATACCCGACTCTCATCTACTATTTATTAAATAACTTTTTAAATGAAGCATCTTCGCAGTTAATCTCGAGTGAGCAACTACCTTATAATAAATTTACTCAGGATCTTTTTTTTGCTATGTCAGACTTACTGGTATAGGCTACTAACAACTTTAAAAAACTTCCACTCATTTTTCTGCCTACTTTCACCAACATTTCGTGGTTTTCTTCAAGAATTCTTCTCAAATATTCGTCTAATTATTTTTTATTCATTACAGCTCTATATAAATATTGATAATTATTTGTATGCGTTTCGGTTCCTTCACAAAGGAAGATCTTCACATCAAACAACGTAATAAAGTAGCCCAAGAGGTTAGTTAAGAAAAATGCGCGTGAGAGCTTTCTAGAATCTTTTCAACTAAAATATATCAAATTAATAAACTTTTTTTATTGAAGACAAGTACATTTTACAATACTGCTTAAAATGAAAACTAATACATATTCTTAATTTTTGTGGCAGAAAGATTTATAACCGCGTACTCTGAAAATTTTTCCTTATTGTTTTGACATACTTGTACTGTAAAGCAGAAGACAGACAAAATTATAAATCAATAAAACCTACCTATAGCTTATTTTAAATTCTAGTTTCTCTAATTACAGTTGTAAATGTCATACCTTACTTTTTTAGTTTAAGTTGTTTGGTTATCGAGGTTGTCTTTTTTACTTCACAAGCGCAAAATAAAAAAATAACTGTTTAAGTTTTTAAATTTATTTGTGAGAATTCGAGATCCTATGAACTCCGGAGCTGCAATGAAGTTCAAAATAAGGTCAAACTAGTAATAAAAGTCACAAAATGCTTTGTTGCATTAAAATGTCTCTATTTTACTGTGCAACATGTATCGGTGTTACCGCATACAATCCATTATGTTATTACTCAGGAATCTATAGAATATTATGTCAAACACTCCTCTTGTGTTAAAAATTTAATATAAATATCCATTTTTTAAACATCTATTAGAGAGAACTGTAAATGCGGATCAGTTGTGTAAGTTATGAATCAGTATTTATAATCTTACGCTAGACATAACAACATAAATTTACATGTATTTTTGTAAAACAAATTTTAAAACAGCCTTAGGCTCATTCGCCCATTAGGAAAGGTGTCATTCCATTAATTATGTGTCACCCATTTATAAGTGATAAGAAGTTCGTAGTCGGTCATTCCACACGTTCATTAAATATTTCGAGAAAAGCAATAGTCATTCCATGAACAACAACTACTTTTAATTAATTTTTAATTAAATTTAAAACATCTAAGATATTAAATATTCTACAAATCTTATTCAATGAAAGCTAATTATCAATAAATAGTCCCACCACTGTCGGGTTTCGTAGGTGTGACCTAACTTATGCACGAAACGCAACAAAGGCATTTCAGCTTTCATACCATTCTCGTTCCGTGTTCCAACACACACGTATTTAATGTGACAGATCATATTTTACTGAAACAAATGAGGTTTTAAAACGAGGATTAGCTGAAAGAACTGGTTACTTACTACGGATGAGTGCTTTCTTTTCGGTTTATTCACAAGAGGTATCAAGTAATTAGTGTTGTGTGCAGAAAAACCGGAAGAAAGTCATTAAAATCATTCAAAATCGATTAGTTTGAATGTGGAATAAGTACCTATTAGGACTGTTTGTGAAGTATGGAATTTTAAAAGAAGTCTTTGAATCGACGGAAAATGATAAAATTACGAGTCTTTATTGGCTAAATTTTGTTTACACAACTGATTGCTGATCCAAAATAAAGGTCTGATAAAATCAGACAATTCTCACATTATACCATAGTTTAGTTAGAAGAACGGTGATGTATGACATTTTTATTATTATTGAGATCAAAAATTGCCAAAATCACTAAAAAAATACATGGTATGTTATATTTGTAGAGCTTCAACGGAGTTTTAAGTGATAATTTATGAAGAGCAGTGTCTAGCGTTCAAGCGTAAGACTTGTAAAAAAATCTCATTATGAACTTTATTCATGGAAGATATTTATGCCTCTCAACTTAAAACTAATAATAAAAATAAACTTCTACTTAAAAACAATAGTATGTACTTGAAATTACAAGGAAAAATGAAACTCAAACAAAATTTAAATCTACAATATTATCAGTTTCAGCAATCATAACCACAAAGTTGCATTAGCATCTTCTACACGCTATTAATTTTTCTCAGTAAGCTAGCTCTCTTCTCGACTCCTGGGTGAGAAAGCTTAAAAAGGAAGCTAGAAAATTTAGTTCTCTCTAGTTTCTATTTATTTGTATAATAATAGAAAAGTGAATAAGTGGTGATAGGGGGATTCACACACATTGCAAGATGCGGAATCGAAAGAGTGGAAAAAATCTTCACAAATTAACATAATGTAAAGGGTGTTTTTTTGAGAGGTATAGAACTTTAAATTGCAATAAAACAACGATGTATTATTCGATTGACATGAATTTCTTTTTATTCGAAAGATAATTTTGTGGCATTACATTTTAAATATGATTTCTGGCATAGGACTGCCACGGCTGGCTCGGATGTAGTCCAATCTGGACGTCCAATTTTCGATGACTTTTTCCAACATTTGTGGCCGTATATCGGCAATAACACGGCGAATGTTGTCTTCCAAATGGTCAAGCGCTTGTGGCTTATCCGCATAGACCAATGACTTTACATAGCCCCACATAAAATAGTCTAGCGTTGTTAAATCACAAGATCTTGGAGGCCAATTCACAGGTCCAAAACGTGAAATTAGGCGGTCACCAAACGTGTCTTACAATAAATCGATTGTGGCACGAGCTGTGTGACATGTTGCGCCGTCTTGTTGGAACCACAGCTCTTGGACATCATGATTGTTCAATTCAGGAATGAAAAAGTTAGTAATCATGGCTCTATACCGATCACCATTGACTGTAACGTTGTGGCCTTCATCGTTTTTGAAGAAGGATTCCACCAGCCCATAAAGCGCACCAAACAGTCAGTTTTTCTGGATGTAACGGTGTTTCGACATACACTTGTGGATTAGCTTCACTCCAAATGCGGCAGTTTTGTTTGTTGACGTAGCCATTCAACCAGAAGTGCGCTTCATCACTAAACAAAATTCGCTTATGAAAATCGACCATTATTTTCGAAATAAAATTGCACAATTTGAAAGCGTTGTTCAGGCGTGAGTCTATTCATGATGAATTGCCAAACCAAACTGAGAATAAATCACTTGACAGCTGTTAAACCGGTCGCCATCTTTGAAAGTAATGCCAACTTAAACTTCTATACCTGGAAAAAAATACTCTGTATAAACACAAGTTTGGAGCTCACTATATATATATATATATATATATATATATAATGTCAAAAGCTATTTTTAATACAGTAAAAGTTTGCACAGAACATTACTGTGATACTTTTTTTATATATTTACCTATTATACAGTCGACCAATTTTCTTAAATCAAAAGATGTCGCCAAATGCCACGCTAAGCAGCCAATAGTGGAAAACCGTTCCCTCGCATGTCTGAACACACTAATGACAGCATTTGGCGAAATCATTTGAATTAGCGACGTCTTTTAATTAGTACTGATGCTTTTTAAAAAACGATGATTCAAATAAGCCCCTAAGCAGCTTAACAGGGAAAGATTTGTAAGGCAACAATTAAAAATGTATATTCGGTTGATAGTAAGGATGATGTAAACAGTTTGGAACTCATTTTGTTAAGTTTGATTCTGTTGAATCAACGCTACACACTAGAACTACTTAATGCAGAAGGGGCAAATGTTTTGGCTCGAAGCCCACATTGTGGAAGCGGAGGATAACTGAGTGCCTAACCTTTTTCAAACGATTACATTCATTAAAATCTCAGAAAAGGTATAAATTGTACCATAAAGATCAATAAACATAAGTTAAATAAAATAGTGGCAGTTTTTTATTCAATTTATTTTTTTGTGCTAATTTCATATCTATAAATGCAAGCGAATTTAATTTTAGAATCAGTTTAATGAGACAAATGTCCCCCCTATCCCACTTTTCAACATTTTTTAAAAATCAAGAATAAAATTGCTTGATGAAGTTCTGAACACATCAAGTTAATGTCACCTAACTAGCCTCTATATTTACGCTTGCTGATCTTAATGCCAGAAAACCTTTGCTCACAAAATATATATTTGATACCCAAATATAGAGAGCTGTTTTTGTCTATTTGGTTTTCTGACTGTCTTCTGCTTGCTCATCCCTACCATATAGCAACTACTTTTTCATAGAATTGATACTAAATATTGTTGCAGCTAATTAAAAAAATTCAGATTATTCTTAACTTTGGAAGATATACTTCCAGAGACACTGAATATGTGATGGCTATCATAGAATATGAAAAAGAATAAAAAATCACATAAAATTCGAGTATGCATTAATTAGTTAAAATGTCCTCAAGTTTTATTTTAAGTTACTTATCCACAAGCGTAAATACTTTCAAAAACTAATTCCCAGACTCTTTTAAAAACAAAATCAGTATGAATCAATCCACTCGAGAACAATGAGGCAAAATCTACACCTGCCGGCGTATTGTTCCCGTACTTTGTTTCGTTTTTGTGTTGAAATAAAATGTTTGAATTGGAACATATGCTTATTTGAGGTTGCCATTCAAGTAAACTCAAAAACCGGAAAACGATTTTGTTCTGTAGCTATTCTTGCGTTATAATTACATCTAATCTGCCTTATCAACACAGACGTTTCTCATTTTTGTTCTGGTTTAGTTTCAGACTCAGTTAATGATTTAGATTTTTAAAATTTGTCAACCAATCTGATCGAACTAAGTATCGGCTAAATAAACAAACAAAAGATACCAATAAACCACTACTGACAGTAGTTAAATAATGGTAAACTATGTAAATACCATCTTTTATTTGTTTGTAATTTATTATAATTCGCTTCTAAAATTTCGTTTAATTTTTTTAAACTTTTAGAGTATGCCTTATTTATTTATTTTATATTTATGTTTTCGATAAAGTAAACAATATTTTATAGACTTAATTTCTGAGCTATTTTGTAAGCAAATGCTCGCAAAAACATAAAAATTGAAAGAAATATGTTCCGAAACAGATATTTATTATACAATATAAAAAACACATAAAAAAGATTAACACAAAATTATTACAATTATTGAATTAGTAAACATAAAATTTACGCACAAAAGAATTACATTTTTCAAATTTTAAGAAATCTGGCATTTAAATGTCTTCATTTAAATATTGAGTTTGAATACATGTAAAACTGATAGTAAACCTTTAAATAATGCATTGTGTTAAATTCTTTTCACGCATTGTGTAAAATTTTTATCTTATTCTTAACACATCCCTGAAAAGTTATTTGTTCAAGAGTAATCAATTTTGATTATACTTTATTTTATGGAACATCACATTCCCCACGATTAGTTTAACTGATACTTATAAAAATCAGTATATTACTATTAAAAAAATAAAAGCTATAAAAATCAGTATATTACTATTAAAAAAAATAAAAGCTATAAAAATAAGTATATTACTATTAAAAAAATAAAAGCTATAAAAATCAGTATATTACTATTCTATTAACTTTATCTGAGAAATAAAAAGGATTCAACACATATACATAAAAATTTACATTAAATTCTATTATCTGAAAAAATATCAAACATTTTTTTTTTTTGCTTTCCTGATTCAATGGATTTTATTTTATTTTTATTACCGTCTCGCTCTAATGCAGCGCCAAGGTTATTGATTGATTGAATATTAACGTCTCACTATTCAGCTACACGAGGGCTTTTGGCGAAGGACCACGTAATTTTGAACCTTGGTCAAGTGACGTGAGCGACACCTGAGCTGGCACCCCTCTCCTAACTACCACACCACACCAACGGGAGGACGTTTCAGCTCTCGACAGATTTAACGTGCATCTCTGCCATACACGGTGGCTCTTTAGTGGTTCTGGGCTCGAACTCGTGACAAGGCAAGCCACGATCCGATACCTATACCACTCGGCTACAGCGGCCACCCAAGGTTATGGAAGACTAGTCTTTGGAATTTTAAATGTCAGTCAAGTGAAAGAACAACACCAGAGGCAAAACACTACTCTTCAAACTTCGACATCAAGCCAATGTAAGGATTTTCATCTTCGACATATTTATCAGGCATCAGTCTCTCTACACAGCGAGTCTTCGATGGTACCAGGATTTGAACACACGACTCAATAAGGCCGGTCACAAAATCCCACCCATAACCATCTGGCTATTGCTGTCCTATTATGACTTAAAAGAAATGCTAAAAGACCTAAAAGAATTTTCTTTATCTAAATACAATGGATTCTATTGAATATTTAACATTTTTTTGACAAAGAACATTGGTTTCTATTCACTCGTAAATTACATGTTAAAACATCCTTAATACACAAGCACGGAATTAAAGCACAAAACCAATTAAATTAAATTTTTATTTTGTCATAATTTAGCTCAGTAAAAAACCACAATATGTAGATAAATAAGTTTTTAATCTACCTATCCTCAAAATAAGTTTTTTTAAGCGTAAGAAAAGTGACAATTGTACTTTTTCACAATTGTTCCTTTTCATCTCAATTTTTTTTAAAGTTACTGAAATACGTACTGAACATTTAAATTTTCTTATTATTATATTTATTAATAATAATTTATTTATTATATTTATATAGCTAATCCTTATATAAGTAGAATGTAATAACCATTTCCGATTTATTTTTCAGGTTCTTTTATATCCAAAATGATGGGCCCTCAATTAATATTCTTCTTCTTCTGTTTGGTTGGAATGAACTCGGCAGACAGAGTTGTGATGACAAACAATGGACCAGTTCAGGGTATTACGGTGGCTTCAGACAATCATCAGCAAATAGAAGCTTTCTTAGGAATCCCATATGCTGAGCCCCCTGTCGACCGACTAAGATTTCAAAAACCCGTTCCAAAGACTTCGTGGTCGGGTGTGTTCGATGCTTCTACATTACCTCAAACATGTGCCCAAAATATCACCGAAAATTACTACTGGGAACCGAGTATCGAAAACATGACAGAAGATTGTCTGTATTTAAATTTATGGGTACCTTATTCCAAAAGATCAAGTAAACTCAAACCTATCGTAATTTATTTTCACGGTGGAGCTTTCAATGTTGGATCTGGTAACCAAGCAGCCTATAATGGAGTAAAACTTGCCCAGTTTGGCGACATCATAATGGTTACCTTCAATTATCGAGTAGGTGTACTGGGGTTCTTCTCAGCTTTCGTAGAAGAGGCAGACGGGAACATGGGGGTATATGATCAAATATTGGCAATGAAGTGGATACACGACAATGCAAAGTATTTTGGAGGTGACCCTGACCACATTGTTCTGATGGGAGAAAGCGCGGGGGCCATGTCTATTTCGGCTCATGTTGTATCGCCAATGACGAGAGGCATGATCAAGAGAGTTATCCTGATGAGTGGATCCGCTACTTTGCCTCTGAGTTTGGATGATAATGTAAAACTTTACGAGACATCTCAGAAAGTAGCCACTTTGGTGGGATGTGCTGACAAAAAATTTACTCTCAGGGACAATCCCAGTCTTATAGTGCAATGCATGAAACGTCTGCCAGCGGAAAAACTGACAGCTGCCGAGGGTCTTTTGAAACAAACTAATCCTATAACTTTTATACCCAGGTCAGGGGATAAGTTTCTGCCAAGACCCATTATTGATGAGCTGAAGGACGGCAATTTTAAAGATATGGAGATGCTCGTTGGCATAAACAAAAACGAAGGTACATTTTTCCTGTCAGTGGCTGCACCTCAGTATTTTGGAAGGTATGGAGTAAATGCAGTGAAAACGATATCCAGGAGATTTGCCCACCAACTCATTCGGCTCATGTTTGGTTTCATGGGACAAAGCAACGAGAAAGAGATTTCAGATTTTTATGTAAATTCTGTAGAAAATGGAACTTCGGACAAATATACGCACGCAATTGCTAATTCCCTTGGCGATTGTCTGGTAAGTTGTCCGGATGTTTTCAATGCAGAGTTCCATTCGATGAGAAATCCGGTCTATTTCTACTTATTCAATCGTAGACCATCATCAACACCTATGGACGATTGGATTGGGGCTACTCATTATGATATAATTCAATATGTGTTCGGAAATACCCTCTTCGAGAATTTCACTGCTGAAGAAGAGAAATTTTCTCACAAAATAATGTCAAGATGGATGGCTTTCATTAAAACGGGGTAATTTAACATTTTTTAAAAAATTTAATAGTTTTGAGCTTATTTGGTATCAAAAAACACAAACTTGAGAAACTAGAAAGATGCCTGTTACAGGCATCTTTCTAGCAATTCCATTTAAAATATAGAAAAAAATTGCATTTATTATAGTATTGATAATGTCAAAAATAATATGCAAAAAATTAAAAAAAAATTGGAGAAATAATTAACTTTGCCTTTTCCATGTACAGCATTTAAGTTCATGATGTTCTTTTATAAATATTTTTCAAAAGAGAAATTCCAATACCGTGAAGAAATGCGCTACCTAAATACAAGATAGGTAGAGGTAAAAAAACATATGCAAATGATTAAATTTACGTTATTACACTGGGGTAGCTAGTTCTGAGAGAGCCTTGTAACAAAAACCCTTAGGAGCTATTTTTTAGACAAGAGAGTTCTGTTAGCGGGACTATAGTTACACATGTTAGGGCCCCTGTAGCTTGGGGGCCCTTATCATTTATACGGCTGATACGATGGTAACTACGCTCTTGGTTATGTATCTGGTCACATGATACCCAGTTTCTGGCTATAAAAGCTAGCAGCTGATTCGTGCAGTATGTGCTATTTATAAAATACAAAATAATTACATAAAATATCATTTAATATTTAATAAACCTTTCATAAATAAGTTTATTTAATTTTAAAAACAATTAAATGAAATGA